>JAYEPQ010000009.1:5750000-6350000 GCA_036321105.1 Dracaena cambodiana
AAAACTAAAGATCAACAAATGGAATTATGTTAAAATACAAAATAATTTCCCTCAACCCTCACCAAAACTTCGAAGTTTTGGTGCAGTAGAAAATTTTTTTTAACATGATATCAGTGCAACTCAGATTCAATTCAACATAGCACTACACCACAACATCTCAAATCAATTACTTTGAGATCATAAAGTTCCCACAACACACTAAATTCAGTTATACAACTAACAAAGTTACCTTCATACCTTCTCTTTACACTTAATTTAATTCTTTCTATACAAAGTCAATTAAAAAAAAAACTTTTTATTTTTTTTAAAAAAAAAACACTAAAAGTCATCAAGCTAGCTCTCTAATCTCACCTCCACCATGCTTGGCTTCTTCATCCATTGGTGGATCAGGTGACAAAGATGGATTGCAGGAGTACCATCTTGACCAAAAGAGATAGTTGAAGAAGTTGAGCACACTTAGCCCAGCCAACACCCAATAGAACAGGTCAAGCCTGTCCCTGTTCAGATCATTGTCACCGAGCCAACCTCTGCCTGATGAGCCTGAGGTGATCTTGTTCACCATTGACACCAACAGTGAGCTCAAGAAGAAACCGAATGAGTACGAGCAGTAAGTCATTGCAGTTAGAAATGACTGCATGCCCACCAGTGACTGCTTGTAGAAGAACTCAATCAGCCCAACTGCGGTGAACATCTCCGACACTCCAAATATCATGAACTGCGGCGCAATCCAGAAGATCGATAGCAGCCTGCCCGACTCCACAGCCAGTTCTCTCCGTCTCCGTTCGATCAATGCTGCTGACACCATTGAGAACGTGACGGTGAAGAGGCCGATGCCAATGCGCTGCAGGGGGGTTACGCCGGAGTCAACCCTGGTGAGCCTGCGGGCTAGGGGGACTAGGCGGGTCTCGTAGAGTGGGACGAGGGCGATGAGCATGAGGTAGGGGATGGCCTGGAGGGAGGCAGGCGGGACGCTGAAGGAGGCGGTCAGATGGGTGTTCATGGAGCTGCCCTGCTGGACCGAGAAGGTCTGGAGCTGGGCTAGGACCGTGTTGAAGACGATAGTGCAGGCGAAGATTGGGACGACGGAGAGGATGATCTTGACTTGTTCGACTTGAGTCACGGTGCATAGCCTCCATGGGCTTTCTTCCGTGCCCATGCCCGTGCCTGTGGCTGTGCCGTGCTCGATCCTGATGCAGGCCTTGTCCAGGAACCTGGAATTATAAGCCGTATCAATTATGACTTAACAAAACTAGAAGTTTGATTTTCGAGTCACTTTCTTATATAAGTGATGTAGATTAGATATAAAGGTCAAATTTTCAATCTGGAAATTTTATGTATTGAAATTTGAAAATTATCATCGTCATCGTCATCTAATCTGAACTTTCAATTAAAATAAAATCTAACCTGAACTTTTCGGTATGAAGAAGGTTGCGCACATTTGAAGAAGGATCAATGCTATTGCTGGCAATGTGATCAGCTGCATTGATTTGGCGTCGGTAGAGTTCAGAATTAGATGGGCAAATTTGTTCTCTCTTAGTAATTGCTGCCACAAAAACCTGTAATAATAATAATAATAATACTTAGAGGTGAATCTAAGTTGATTTGATTTTGATATTTCTAAAATTCTCCAACAAAAAAAAACATAGAGATTTGGTTCACAACATAACTCCAAGCTACAAGAGTTGATGTCAATTGACTCTGAATATATCTGATACCATAAATAATATCAATCACTAATATATAAAAAAAATAAAATAAAATAAAACACATTAAAGCATAAAAATATCATTTTTCTAAAGCAATCACCAAAAACATAATAATATTCATACTTCTCCAATTTAACACAAAGTATGTTTGTAATGGATCTATAAATAATCCTTAATTATGTCTTTATCCACTTGAAGGCTAAAAACTTCAACAAGGCAACAAATCTTTTTGGTTTCTTTTTTCCTTGATACTTTATGTTTAATTATTAAACAAATAGCCAGCTTGGCAACTAGTTTGACTCAGCACAGTTAATGCCAAAATTATTTTATTTAGGCGCTTGACCCTAGAGACAGATGATCCAATAGGAAAAAAATTCCAATCCCTTTCCAGCTTTAGAAAAAAAAAATCAAAGAATAATTATCATCATGACAATGATAAGCCCTTAATCAATAGCTAATGCTATAATTATCCACTCAGTAGTGGACCTATCTTGCATTCTAAGTTTTTTTAAGACTGTAGTCTATTAACGACATATAACAGTACTACAAGCCTATCACACTACTATTGTAGAGAGTTTCCAAATGAGCACACCAATTTTCTTAATGAGCTTACTTTTCAGGTATTTTTTTTTTATTCGGATTCAAAATCCGAACAGTTATAAAATAAGCTCACTAAGAAAAAAGGTGTGCTCTTTTGGAAACTCCCCCAATGTACATGGCCTTCAGGCAGAAAAAAAGCCAGATATCTCAAAGGGCTTACTCTAGCAATAGGAGTAAAGATACTCCCCTGGGGTGGCTTGTTCCTGTAGAAGGCCATGCCCGAGATCAGGCTGATGAGCCCCGCTGCCATGGCGGCGGCCGACACGCCGAACCCGACATCCATCCCCGACCGTGTCTGGACCCAGACGAGAGCCGTAAGCGCGACGAGCTCGCCGACACAGAAGCTGAAGTAGGCAGAGTTGAAGTATGTGGAGAGCTTCTGCGATTGCCTAGGGTCATCCTTTCTGAACTGATCAGCTCCATGAGAGATCATGTTGGGCTTCAGGCATCCACTGCCTAGTGCCACCAGATACAGAGCTATGAAGAATATTGTGGACTTGAATCCCTTGGCCTCAGTGCAGTGATCCTCGGTTGACATCATGTTGCATTGGGGTGGCCTCAGTTGTGGGAGATGTGCTTGAACTGAGAGCAATATGAATCCCTATAAACAAAAAAAAAAAAAAAAAAAAAACACATAAATTATGTCATTATCATTCTTTTCATTTACATTCTTTCTTTAGCCGTTTACTTTTGTTTCCTCTAGTGGATTGAATTCAAATTGCAAAATGTTTATTTTTTTAATATAGGAAAAAAAAAGTTTATATCTTTGCAATTTGAACTTTTGAAAGTTATAATACTTTAAGGAAACTTGCAAAATTAATTCCTGATCAATTGGATAAATACTTTCTTTGAAGTCTTTATAGTAGAACAAACATACACTACAGGAACGAACAACCAACTACTACAGGTACTTGGTCATAATATAAGAACTTATACATAACAACGATGATCCAATAATATTTTGTCGAAAATAAAGAGGTAAATTACTTACAGAGAGCTCAACAAAGCCAAAGATGAGCATGGTCCAAAAGCTGCCGAGATAGGAATCAGAGAGGAAGCCACCGAGGAGAGATAGGAGGAAGACAGTCCCCACAAAGTTGGTGACAATGTTTGCTGCTTTGGATAGAGAAAAATGCATCTCATTGAACACATATGTGATGAGATTGTTCCCCACTGCTCCAATTGCCATTATCTCAAATGCTTGGATCCCTGAAAATTCATTTATTTATATTTTAAAAAACTTAGTGGTATATGTATCTTCATTAATTATCTACAACCATAATGTTTTAGAAAATGCTAGGCGGGTCTAGACTCAGCCAGACTCTCTAACGACGGTTGGTTGGCCATTTAGATGTTTAGACCGCTTTTTAAAACACTGCAAGATATATACAACAGAAGCTAATGAGTAGAGAAAGGGAGGGGTATATATATAAGGTTACCTAGAACGGAGACGGCAGCTCTCATGCCCCCATGCTTGTTGGGCTTGCAGGGTTTGCCTCTCCAATCAACACAGAGCTCATCTTTGAGATTATTGCTGTGTCTGCTGCTGCCCTGGTGAGTATCCATTGATGATTACAGGAGAGAAGCACTCGGAAAAATTAAGCTAGCTTGCAGCTCTCCTTGTGTATATGGGCAGCTCCCCCACTCGTAAGCTAGCTCATGACAAAGTTAATTTGGAGCTATTTATAACATTTTCCCGAGAGAGAGAGAGAGAGAGAGAGAGAGAGAGAGGGAATAGTTGCTGGTTGGTGTGGGTTACCATTTCATTTCAATGAGTGAGAAAGGAGTGGCGAGGGAGAGAGTGCAGGTCACTGTTGGAAGGTCTAGTTTGCTGCGGTGGTGTGTGTGAGACAAGAGACTTCTGAGCAATATGGTACTTACTCATAAAACGTACAATTGAAAACATTGGGGAGTAGGTAATTAGTGAGAGAGAGAGAGCTGGTTTGGTGGTCTCCCCACTTAGAAAGCCTTATCGGATTCATCAATCAGTAAACAAATCACATTTTTTTTTTCCTTGGTTATAGAAAGAATGTATATAAGGAGAAAAATGTTGCAGAGAAATTTAGGATGCAAGTGATGCGAGTGGCGGATAGTTGCACTTCCAACAAGGGTTTATATATATAGAGAGAGAAAATAGGAAATTTACTGGTGAAGGAACTCTTTCACCGTAGCTTAGATGGTCCAATAAAATTATTACACGTGACGCCATTTAAAAACGCCATTTAAAATAACAAAGAAAAGAACTCTCTTAATTATCATTCGAGTGATGTCACATGTAATAATTTTATTAGACCATCTAAGCAACGGTAAAGAAATTCCCTTCACCGTCGGTGAATTTTCCGTTTCCTCATATATATATATATATATATATATATATATATATATATATATATATATATATATATATATATATATATATATATATATATATATATATATATATATAATCATGAAATAAAGTAAAGCGGAAGAAAACAGAAAAATGATAGACGAGGATACAATATTGTTTAGAAATGCCTGCATCTATGAATGGTGAACCATCTCTCAACTTTTATTTTTTAAGAAAATAAAACAAAAAAGTGTACATTGAAAATTTTTTAAAAACCACCATTAAAAATTTACAACAATTGTAGATATATTTACCACTTCCCTTTGCCACTACTATTTGCCACTATTTTAAATATATTTACCACTTCCCTTTGTTCCCCCTTCATTAATTTCTTTGTTTCTCATCCACTTCTAGTGCTCTCATGCATTTTACCACCTCTCTTGTCTTTCATTTTTCTGTTTTTTTTTTTCCCACTCTACTTTATATATATATATATATTGATTTGATAATATGGCCTCTGAAGAAAAGTAAAAAAAAAAAAAAAAACAACAAAATATCTCTTTTCCGTACGCTCCCATCCTTAGAACCATTGAATTTGCATGCTCTCTGAATGTGGACAACGAAAAGCGGTCCCGCACTTTCCCCATTATGGGTCCTGCAGGGCCCACAGCACGCGCGCTGATGCCGAGGCTGAGCCCATATCCGTCAAACTTAGCAGTTGACAAGCAGAAGTTAGACATGGGCCCCGGTAGGGGAGGAAATGGGTCCCACGCAGCTCCCCTTAATTTTTTTTTCAAAAATTAACCCCTTATCCTTATTTCGTCTGCAACTACTTCGCCCGTGTTCTGTCGATCTTCCCTCTCTCTCTGCATTTCTTCCGCAATTCAACCATCACTTCGCCCATGTTTTGTTTGAATCGATTATTAATACAACAATAACAACTAAGCTTTTTATTCCAAGTATTTGGAGTAGGCTACATGAACAAAAAAAAAAAAAATCACACCGGATCGATCACTTTGATAGTTCTTTTCCATTCATTTCTATCAAGTAATATATCCTCATTTAAATCTCTAGAATCCATATCTTTTCGTATCATTTTCATCCATATTTATTTCGGTTTTCCCTTCGTTCTTTTAACATGTCCTACATTGATAAACTCCTCTCATCAAACTGTTGTATTTGTAGGCCTACGTTACACATGACCAAACCATCGTAGGCGATTTTCTCGCATCTTCTCATCGATGGGAGCTACACATAACTTAGCATGAATATTTTTATTTCTCACTTTATCTCTTCTAGTATTGCCGCATATCCAGTGGAGCATGCGCATCTTTGCTACACTTATCTTCTGTAAATGACGTTTCTTTATAACCCAACATTCCGTGCCATATAATAAAACTGGCCTAATAGCAGTCTTATAAAAATTTTCCTTCAATCTTAACGGAATGTAACGGTCGCATAAAACTCCCGTTACCCTCCTCCATTTCAACCAGCCAGTTTGTATCCTATGGTTAACATCATTATCGATCTCTCCATCATTTTGAATAATAGAACCCAAATACCTAAACTGACTGCTATTTGTATCTCTTACCCGTCCAGTTTTACAACATTATAGTTTATGGTTTGTCATTTGCTAAATTTATACTTCATATACTCTGTTTTAGACATACTCAATCTAAAATCTCTAGATTCTAATATGTGCCTCCATAACTCTAATTTGGCATTTACCCCTGCTCTTGTCTCATCAACTAAGACAATATCATCAATAAATAGCATACACCAAGGTATCTCATCCTTAATAGCTCTAGTAAGCTCATCCATAACTATAGTAAATAAGAATGGGCTCAATGCAGATCCTTAATGTAATCCAATTGTGATAAAAAAAAATCACTTATTAAACCACCACATGTTCTGACATTGGCCACTACTCTATCATACATGTCCTTAAATATATCGATATATTTGATGGGAACTCTTTTCTTTATCAATATCCATCAAAGTATCTCTCGTGGTACTTTATCATAGGTTTTCTCTAAGTCAATGAATACCATATGTAAATCTCTATTTCTCTCTCGGAATCGCTTTATAAGTTGACAAAGTAAATGAATAGATTCTGTCGTCGATCCTCCCAGCATAAATCCAAACTGGTTCTCCGATATTTTAATAGTTTGTCGCAATTTATGTTTAATTACCCTTTTCCAAAGTTTCATAATGTGACACATGAGTTTTATTCCCCGATAATTAGAATAACTCTGAATATCACCATTATTTTTATACAAAAGTACTAGGGTACTCTTCCTCCATTCATTTTACATTTTCTTAGTTTGTTAAATCTTGTTAAAAAGATCTGTCAGCCACCTCACACCAATCCCTCCTAAGTATCTCCATAGCTCTATAGGAATCTCATCTGGACCAACAGTTTTTCTTGATTTCATCCTCTTCAAAATCTCTTTTACTTCAGACTCTTTGGTTCTGTACATAAAACTACGATTCATATCCTTACGTTGAATAGTAAGATCTCTCAAATCTTAAGTAAAACTATTATAATCTATCAAAATAATCTTTCCATCTTTCTTTAATTTTTTCGTGTCGAATTAGAACCGTCTTATCATCATTTTTAATACACTTTACAGTACATAAGTTTCTAGACTTTCTCTCTCTTATTCGAGCAATTCTATATATATTTTTTTCTGTCTCTTTATTATCCAACTTCTCGTACGCTTATTTATATAATTTAGTTCTTACATCCCGAATAGTTTTCTTAGCCTCCTTCTTCACTAGTTTATACTTCTCAAAACCCAAAAGTTGAGGATTTTATCTTTTTCATTGAATTATTTAAAGATTTAGTTTGTTTTTGTGAAAAGTAGTATCTTTGATGAGTTATACTTGCACACCACTTGATAGCTCATACTTAAGGCACTTTAAATAAATATTAAACTAAAAAGATCAAATTTTTATGAGAGAAGAAGATAATAGAAGTAAGAATATGATTGGAAACTAGTGAATTCTAGATCCTAGGCTAATTAGAACAACCAAACTTCAACCTAAAAACTCTTAGTTAATCCAGTAGAATTAAAAGGGTTAATTACAGTCAGACCCCCTGTAGTATTAGAGGTGTCTAACTTAACGCTCATAAAGTTTGAAACTCTCAAAAAAACCCCTAAACATAGTTATTTTTACTCTTCTTTTTTATTAAAGTGCACTATTGTCCCTCAAATTCTTATTTTACCCTCATCTCTCTCTTTAATGAGTGTGCTGGTTAAAAAAAAAAGATTGGGGTAGAATAGGAATTTGAGGGATAAGAGTGCACTTTAGTAAAAAAAGAGAGTGAAAATAACTAAGTTCAGGGGGTTTTTTGAGAGTTTCAAACTTCAGGGGTGTTAAGTTACACACCCCCAATACTATAGGGGGTCTAACTGTAATTAACCCCAAAACTTATTCTATCATTATTATTATTCTTCTTTAAATCTATATAAAGGTCTCGCTTGATTTTAATAGTATTTTTTACATGTTCATTCCACCATGATGTATCCTTACATGGTGGAGCACTGCCTCTCGACTCACCAAATATACTTTTAGTTATTCTTTTAATACATCTAACCATGTTATTCTATGTTACATTAGGATCATCATAGTCCCTCTAATTTACTTCTTGTATTACTCTATCTACAAAAATATTTTGATTACCTTCTAATCGCCACCAGTTAATTTTAGGATCTAATTTATACTTAATCTTTCTAAGTCTTTTTCTAATCTGAATATTTAAAATTAAGAGTTTATGTTGGGTAACTACACTCTCACCTAGCACTACCCTACAATCGATACAACTAGTTATATCTACCATCCTAGTTAAAAAGAAATCTATTTGGCTTGCGTTCGATCCACTTTTAAAAGTAATCAAGTGAGAAATTCTCTTTTTAAACCAAGTATTCACTAAAAATTAATCCGGTTGTGTGTGAATACCCGACTAGTGACGACTGTTTCCTGCCAACAAAAAAAAATAATAACACTAAATTGCAAATAAAAACGCATCAAAAATTAAGAATAATTTTAAACTGTACCTTCGATTTGTTCTTCGACATCAATTGCACATTGGATTTTTCCATTTGCTTCAAAAAAATTCAAACTCTAAACCCTAATTTTTCTTGTCACGGTAAATTCGAAGAATTTAAAATTTTTCCAAACTTTTTAGAAATACGAATGTAAAAATTTTAGGGAGTTAGGAAATCAAATCGATGAGTTTGTGGGAGATGCATTTGTTTTTAGATTAAAATACAAAAAAAGAAGTTTTTTTTTTGTTTTAGAAAGAACAAAGGAGGTATACGATGACAGTTTTCTAAACTTTTAAGAAGATTTAGAGATTGGGATTTTAAAAGGTAATTTAGTCAAAAAAATAACAAACTTGTAATTATTTGCAATTTTAAAATTTGTGTGTGAAGAATAAATTTTCGTGTGTAAATAGAATTTACCTAGTTATATTAGTCATATAACTAGACCAAAATGACTCTTTTATACTAATGCACTTTCATTTTATGCTGTTGCCTCCTCCCCAAAACCCCGCTCTCGCCACCCCTTCCCCCGTCACCCCTCCTTGACCCTCTTAATCCCCTCCTATCTGTTGTGCTATTCTAAGAGAGCCGCGTTAGAGATGGGGCGTAATTAGGAAGTTTAAAAGGATATGATTAGAATAAGAGGAAACAGGAAATTTACTAGTGGTGAAGAGAGTTTCTTCACTAGCACTTAGATGACTCAACAAAATAATGATACGTAGCGCTACTCATGGTATCAAATCTAAATCAATTTTTTTTTAACTTCCATCATAACTATTGTTAGTGGCGCCACGTGTTATTATTTTATTGAGCCACCTCAGCGCCAGTGAAGTAACTTTTTTCACCGCCAGTGAATTTTCTGGTTTCTCTTAGAATAATATTGTTTTAATTACATAATTGGCATTTTAATCTATTACGGGGTTTAAGGAGGAGAGGCAAAGAGTTATTTTCATCTAACTAAATAACTAGTGTGATTGTAAATATCATAATGTTTTGGAGATATCAGGAGATGAGTGAGCCTAATTCAGTGATGGGCGAAAATAGCAACTCCACGGTAACTCCTACTCATTGGATATGCGGGGCCTAAGAGGGCCTGAAGCTCATCAATCAAATCAAATAGAAATTTTGACTAGAAAAATGCACATAAAGGTCTTTAAGTTCTCTTAACACTTGCTAAGTGTGCAACGACATTGTCCTTAAATTTCATCATCCTAAATTAAAGAAATATATAGGACTATGATTATTCTAGTCCTTAAACTCATAGACTATGATTATTCTAGTCCTTAAACTCATACATTTTTAGTTCTACTTTGATTTTACGAAAATTTGATTAATGTTCATAATAGACCATTGATCTTTGGTAAACATATATATAGGTCCACTAAATTCGAATATTTTGATCTCGCTTGCCGAAGCCTTAGAAACTAAGTGTCTATTCGTGCCCTTTCCTTTTGGGGACAATGATCTCAAACTAGAACTACATCCTCCTCAATATTTTTATATAAGTTTTTTTTTTCCCGAGAATATACAACCTTTTCAATATTGACACTCTAAATATATAGATTCCAAAATGGTGTCGGCAGGAGACCAATAAACTCCAAAAAGCTCCTAAAGATTTCAAAGGAGTATTGGAATATTTTGACGAGCTCACTAGATTGAGTTTGACAAATTTGTGGGGTTTGTTACTTAAAGTTACCTTTTAGTGGCACTAGGGAAAGGACTATACTTAATAAATAGTGTTTATAGAGAGATTTGCACTAGATTAAACAAGTATGGTAATTAAGTAAGCCATTATCTAAAAGATGTATCAATCAAGCTCCAATTGGATTAGCCACTAGGTTTGATGGACCTTTTACCTAAGGAAAGTTCAGGCGACCTTAGCTAGCTAGATATCATTTATCAGAATGTAGCAATTTAATATTCACAATCCACATATATCAGAATGTAGCAATTCGAAACATTTAGTAAGGCAGATAATGAAAAAACTCGCAAAGTCAAGAAATATATTGTTAACATGTTCATGTGGAGAAAGTTATCCATCTTATTCATCCAAATAGTAGATTAGACGTAAGGATTCGTAAGTTATTTATTTTTCATAATAATCCACCGAGAAGTAACGTACCTCATTCTATAAATAGATCGTACCTATTAATTCTGTAGTAGGGATTCGTAAGTCATTTATTTTTCATAATAATTCACCGAAAAATGTATTGTTCATCCTCTCTAACCTGATCTTGTTCTAAGTAGGGTTTCGTAGGTCATTTATTTTTCATAATAAGCCCCCCGAGAAGCAACATTGCTCACTCTCTCTAAATAAGAGTATAGACTGCAGTTGATACAGTGACATACAAATGTTGAGAACATGCTCAATGAGCATCTCATTTCTTAGATATGGCACACATGCGCAAGCTTTTCGAAACAACAAAGAGAGCAAATCCATCTTGACAAGAACATATTTGATAATTTGTCCCTGACATTTTAGTCTTAACACTGCTTTTTATTGTATAAGCAATCCTCTCACATCAACAAACCTTCTAAGATCGATCTCATCCTGACACGCGGCTACCTCTCATCGAAGCATACGATCCAGCCACGTGGACGCCGAAACCGAGGGACCCACCCACTGAGAAGAAATATGATGCTCTTCCACAAACCCCATACGCATCAAGAGCCCCCTACACCTAAAGCAATGGAAA
Organism: Dracaena cambodiana; assembly: GCA_036321105.1. Lineage (NCBI taxonomy): Eukaryota > Viridiplantae > Streptophyta > Magnoliopsida > Asparagales > Asparagaceae > Dracaena > Dracaena cambodiana. The sequence goes on from JAYEPQ010000009.1 coordinate 5,761,381, forward strand.
AGAATTACTTAGTGACAACACGAAGACAAAGGAGAAATGAGGAGACATGCATGATGTATGCCTTTTGGATGAGGTTCAAAGAGAAAGAACCGCTGCTGCCACTGCTGAAACTAACACCCAGTGCATGCCCTCCAAGCAAAGCAAAGTAAAAAGTGTTGTTGGTCGGCTTATTGCATTGTCTTGTGAGGTGGGTGGGGTTGACTGTGCTTCATGCATGACTTTCTAACCCTAATGTGATATTGTCACGCCCGTCCGTTTTCGATATACGCTATGCGAGCATGCACAACAGATACCGACAGCATATTAATTAGTATTCTAGATAGAATAACGAGAATTAAAATAGTTTATGAATAGTTGATTTATAGATTTATAGAAATTATTATATACTACACCAACTCTTGTATCATGTTACCATAAACAATTACCAAAAATTTAGAAAGCTCTTGACTCAGAAAGATATGAGAGAGAGAGAGAGAGTAAATGATGGTGTTTAGCTCACCGAAGCAAAGCAAGAGGGGGGAGTGGAGAATGAGCAAAGCCCCACAAATTTGTTGTTTTTTCTATCCTATTCTCTCTTGATCAGTTAGACTTGAGCCTAACACACTACAGAACTCATATTGTCATTTGGGTCTAAAGTTATTAGATTATATGATTCCTTCTTTGAGTTGTGCAGTGATAGGAACTTAAATTATTTCCTCAGTTTTGGAAAAAAGAACATCACTGGGTAAATGTGGTCAAGAGAAAATACAAAGTGGTAAGCAGAAAATATAAAGCAATAGCCACCAAAGAAAAAAAGGAATATATAAAAGAATAAAAAGATCATTTGACATTAATAATACTAATGCAAGCAGCATAATTAATTCTCTATTTCGCTATATATACAAGTTACATTCAAAATCAATTTTATAGCAGTGGATGTTGTATGCCGATCCCACGTCCCATGAATGAATACATTCTTGTACTAAGTAGTGCATCTCTCTCTCTCTCTCTATATATATATATAGCCGTGAGCTTATTTTGGATTCTCAATACTTCGATCGCTCCATCCCCCAGAGAGGGCAGGGAACATATCGTTGTCTTGGCTGTGCTACTGGAGGCTCTGGAGAAGTCAGAATAGGAGAACACTTGTCTTGGAGTGGGCTTATTACTTAGATACCTTTAGTAGTTATCTGCTACGCACTTTGTCATCCGGTGTTTACCATAGGCACGTTAATTGGTACACTAGAGATGTGTCCTTCCATACTACGGAAAGATCATCTCAATGCTCTAATGCCCACACCGAATATGAACCAAGCTGTCTCACAATGTTCTAAACCCATCTCACGTACCGCTTTAATGGGCAAACAGCCTAACCCTAGGAACATGCTACAGCCCTAGATGGCGAAAAGCCAACATCGAGGTGCCAAACCTTCTCGTCGATGTGAACTCTTGAGGAAGATCAGCATGTTATCCTTAGAATAACTTTTATCCGTTGATACGGTCCTTCCACTCGGTACCGTCGGATCACTAATGTCGACTTTCGTCCCTGCTCGACGGGTGGGTCTTGAAGTCAAGCTTCCTTATGCCTTTGCACTCTCACATAAAGTTCTTGTTTCAACAATTCAAAATTGGATGAAAGTTTTTTAGTAATAAATTTATATTCAAAATTAGTCCATTCAGAATTTTTTGCTCTATCAAATCATTGGACTTCTAAATTTTCATAGGGGTCCCCCAGGAATTCCTTCTAGATCATGTTGAATAATTTTTATAGATTCCTTCATTTCATTTATTCAGACTAAACAACAAGCTAGTAAATCTCCTTCTTTTTACTATTGGACCCAATCAAATTTATTATTGTAACACTTATAACTATCAACTTTAAGAAGATCCCACTATATTTCCAAAGTACATAACAACTGTTTGCTCAAAATTTGGATTTCTCCTTCCATTGTAAAATTGTTTGATTACAACAAAAATATTGAGATTTACAAAAAAAATCTGAGAAATAACAAGAACGGGAATATTAATTTATTCCCTTTTTTTTTATGTGGGTTCGGGTGGCGATGGAGCCTCGCTGGTGCACTCCGTTGACCGTCTGACTGGGAAGTGGATGGCTCTGCTCCGCTCCTTGATCTCACGAGCTCGCCCAAAATTGTCCAAAAGTCCCCCAAAAAGTCCTTTCTCCGGACTCAATTCCTGTCTTTTATAGACCGAATCCGCTCGAAATCGGGTTCAAATTATCCCTGAAAAATCGGATCACGAGATATCAGCGAAATAAATAGGAAACAAATAAATGGAAAACAACGGAAAACAACCCGCGGGTTGGCACCTGCGGGACCGCTCCCGCGGGTGTCAACCCGCGGGAGCCTCCCGCGGGTGCAACCAGCGGGAGCCGCACCCGCGGGAGCCTCCCACGGGGCCCGCTAAAATTCATTTTTTTAAATTATATATATATATATTTATTTATTTATTTATTTATTATTTTTTTAGTGTCTACAACAACGATCCCGATAAACACTAATTTATTGCTTCTTCTCCGCCAATAATGTCCACTCCTTCAACTCGTTTCAAAAAAAGGGATTCCGTGTAATAAGTTTTTGATATTCAGCAATCTATATATATATATATAACAATTAGCATATTATGCATGTAAAGGAATTTAAATAAAGAATGAGATAGTTAATAACAACTTAGTTCATTAATACTACTTCATGAATTTATTATTGGAATAATTATATATTTATCATTACTTTCACAATATTAGTAACCTCAGAGGAGGGGTGTTAAATATGTTCTATTTGTGTAACCACCTTGCAAAAAGAAGAGCTCCTAGTGGCCCCATGCAATATTAGTGGATTATGAATCGGAATGAGAATAGACTGATTTAAGAATTAATTTTAGTCCAGCTTATTAAAAATAATTTTTTTATTTAAAATTTTAAACCGAACGTTCTAAAAATTAGTCATTGAAACCCCTTTCACATCTCTAGTTATGAAATGTCATTAGAAGCCTGCAACAGCACAAGAGACCCTTCGTCCTCGGCCCTTGTGTATTCAAACTCTAGGGACATGCCACTAATCAAGCTGTTGAAGATATTTCTACAACTATGAGAAAGGCCTACACAAGCCTTCATCATTAGCTTCTCAACATATATAGGAAAAGAGAAACCTCTCCAATCATGTCCCTGCCCACTTAGCACTTCGATATTCTCATCCAATGGACTGCGAGTGAAATTAACCTATAAACTAGTAGTTGAAGAGGCTATATTGGGTACACTTGTTAGGGTACAACAAGGGCAAGGAACAGCGTGCAAGGGGTACCCCCACATGGATTCCAAAAGGTGAGGTGGGTAGTGATGCACTCAAAAAATCAAGCACTCTAACCTCTAGAGCTTCCATAGGCTTACTTACCAACAAGGGCCTTGGAGAGGTCACAAACTAGGGGAGTTTCCAAAGGAGCACACCAGTTTTCTTAGTGAGCCCACTTTCTAAATAAAAGTCCGAACAAAAAAGAACTCTACAGTGGGCTCACTAGGAAAAGTGGTGTGCTCCTTTGGAAACTCCCCAAACTAGCTAGCTCATGAGTTTCAAAGAATCAAATGATTGAATCTTGTTTCATATATTCTCTAGCTATCTAAACTTTATACCGATCAAAGTATTAGATAAAGTTTACCATATTTATTTCATGTTATGAACACTTGACATATTTGATTCCAACAAGAGAGAGAGGGAGTGAGAATAATCCAAGAAAGCGAGTTTTCAAAGGACATGGAAAACATTTACACAAGCGAAAGTAAGTTCAAAGGAAGATGAGGAAGGAAGTGCATTTCCTTTTCTTTCACTTCCGCGCTTTCGCTTATTTCCCATGGAATTCTAAACTCTAACTCCATCTTGGGGCTTCCGCAAGAAACAAGAGTGTGCTACGGACCAAGGATTAAGCCAGCGTGTGAAGAAGTCTTTCCATGCGATACTACAGATCCTGGACATGAAACCAGGAAAATTGACAACAATCGCGTAAAATGCGAAATTAATCTCAGAGGCAGACCAGTGTGTGAAAAAATCTCTCCATGCGAGACTACTGAACTTGAATGTAAAACTAGCAAGAATGCTAAAGTTCGCGTTAATCGCGAAGCAATTGAAAATAAGTTAGCATGCGATGAAAATTCTCCACGCGAGACTATTAACCTTGAAAAAAAACTTGAGCCTAGCGTTAAGCGTGAAGCCAAGAATTTTTGCGTAAATCGCAAGGTTTTGCCAATTTGTGAGGATACTTCCCCACGCGAGGCTAAAAAACCAACAAAATTTAAACTTCTTCAGAAACGCCAAGCTAGTGTAAAATGCGGGACTAGCGTAAAACGCGAAACTACAACCCAGCCTCGCATAAGTACTCTGAAACGCAACGCTAATTCTCAACTCCGCGCAAAACAGCTAGTATATAAAATCAAAACTGATAAACAAAACGTTGAACATCTGATAGATCAGCAGTTCAATGCCATCAGCACTGAAAAGTTTTAGTAGGTACACGGACTTCTCCGATAGCCCCCCACGCCCAAAACATAACTGAAGATTCTCCATTTTCTAAAGTTCTTGATCTCAGAGAATACTTGACAAATAAAATAAAAGTGACTCAAACTCAATCGCACTCAACATGCCATTGTGAGCAACTATAACTGTGTTAAATAATTGTTGTTGTGGCAAGAAAAAAGTGTCTGTATTTGACAGAATAACTGAGTCTGATCAAAAAACTCCAAAAATGAGAAAGAATAATTTGAAATATAGAATCAAAGAAAAAGAATTGAAGGCGGTAACTTCAAACATGGTAAGTAAAGGTAAAAAGGATATGGAGAAAGAACATAAGTCGGATGCAGATGACGAACAATCTCACCATTTTACCTGACTCAATTTCTTCAATGATCCTTATGAAGAGAAGATGGAGAATCTACAGAGGCAACTTGATACATTAATGCAGAAAAAGAAGCTGAAGGAATCAGGGGTTTAAAGGCCACACCCGCTTGAGTGGAACTTCGCCCCTTATCCAAAAAAATACAAACCCTTCAAATTAGAATCATATGATGGAAAGGGGTCCCCAAGTCAGCACATATATTATTTCTTATCGAAAGCTGGTCATCTAATGGGAAACGATCCTATAATGACCAAAGTATTTGTGAGTTCCCTACGAGGACCTGCTTTTACATGGTTCATACAATTATCCTCAGGGACCATTAATACTTGGTATGATGTAGAGAAACAGTTCTTAGCACGTTTCTTTGATAATGATACCGAAATATAGATTCATTTCCTCCTTGCAATAAAACAAGGGGAAGAAGAGAAGGTCAAAAGTTTCATAGAACGCTTCCAGGAAAAGTCCATGCAATGCCGATACGTTATGACTGAGAAAACGCTAGTGGAAACTTGTAAATATAATTTAAGACCGGTGTGCTGATAAAAATTGGAGTTGTAGAGTCCAAAAGCTGAAAAGACCTGCTAAAGTAAGGAGAGCAGGCGGAAGATATAATCCGCCGGATTGAAAAATCTCGTGGTACGAGAAACTCTATAAATAACAGGTCATATCCACAGAATTCTAAAAACAAAGGGAAGGTTATGATGGCGTCAGATGCAAATCCGAATCCGAGACCCCAAAATCCAAAAAGCAAAGGCCCAAACAAGCTCCGACCTGATAAGACTAATTTATTCAAGACGAAGCAGATAGGGACTCTGTTTCACATCCTCAATAAAAAAAATGGATGTTAAAGTTTTCAGAGAACCGAAAGTCAGACGATGCAGGAAAGACCAATGATCCTAATTATTATTTATTCTACCAAAATATTGGGCATTCAACCAAGAATTGTTACCCTTTCAAGAATCGAATCCAAGCATAGATAGAAACCGGTGTCCTCCAACTTAAAGAAAACAGAAGAAGATTTCTGTGAATATGACAACTCTGGTCATAGGAACCAATGAGTTTCCTGCCAGAGCGACTCCTGTACCAGCAGGGAAGCTGAAACTGATCAACCATGATCCCTATAGTATAAAGAAAAAAGGACTCTCCCTAATTTCTATCAAAAAAGGAAAAACCATGCGGGTACACTTCGACTTGCTAAAAAACGAACAATCGACTTGCTCAACTAATTCCATAAAAACTAAGAAAAATACTTGATCGACACCAAGCACGGACAATCCACACTTGCAAACTTGCCCCTTGAGTACGCTCCGAACCACAGCTGTGACCGAATCATCCACATTGGGTAGCAGCCGGATTGAATCGGGGGCGCCGAAAATATTGATAATAATAAGTATCATATTGCTTTTACTGCTCTTGTTAACCGTTGGAAAATTTTGTATGATGATTGGGAATTTGATGGTAAAATGATTGCCATAAATTTTAAAAACAAAAACAAAAGAAAAAAAATGTATATATATATATACGAATATAATTTTGTTAACCAATGCTGTTAAAGCAAAGGGAGAAAAATAAGTTTCTCGACATCCTATCATGCTGGGGAATAAAACATGAATTGCTCAATGCTGTTAAAGCGACAGAAAGAGGAGATCAAGTTTCTTGTCAACCCTATCATATTGGGGGTAAAAGTATGAGATAAACTACCCGAAATCAAAAGACTAAGGGAAGAGGAGATAAAAAAATTCTCAACAACTCACCATGCTAAGGGGAATAATATGGCTAGCCCAATGCAAACGGCGATTGGTAAATGCACACCAAATTCGTTTATAACTGGGAGTTTGCTAAAAATCCCGTGGATCTATTATGTTAACCTCTTATCTTGACAGTAAGATTCGAATCATTGTTCATACTGAAATAAACAACCTCTCGACCGGTGCAGTTCAAGTTACGCGTGAGAGCCTTGAACCGTCTCCACCAAAATTCCAGACATGTGCAATTAGGCATCTCTGTCAATTTTCTTGATCTTGACATAATCATCAAATTGAAGATCCAAAGTATTTCAAAATTTGCAAATCATAGCAATTTTGAAAACTTTGGAGGGGTTCTGTTGGAGGTAAAAGTTTCAAAATAAAGAAAAAGACAGCAAATAACTTCGCAGAACGCGAGCTAAGTTCATAGCTTCACGTCGGTGGGAGTTTAGCTCCGCGTCAAAGTAAAACGCGAAGCTAAAACCTCAGCTCCACGTCCAGAGTATTTAACTCCTCATAGGCATATCTCAGAATCCTTAATTGATTGTGATTGAGATTTGGGATTATTTAATACCCGAATTGAGTCTGATCTAAATCCAAATTTAAGATATTTAAATCAAAATCAAATATTTAATTAAAATCCTTAATAAATACAAAAACCTTCTATGTTCCTAAGGAAACTCTCATAACCCATTAAAGTATATAAATAGCCTCTTTGATTAAGACTTTAGGGATCTTTTAGTAATTCAAGTTACGCACAAGAGCCTTGAATTCATTGAGATCAGCAAAGAGAGAGTTAGGACCGACCATCGTGTTCTTTAAAGAGCGATTTTCACGTCGAATCGTCAATATATTCTACTAGTTAAATCCAATCGTCACTTTAGAACATACTTTTATTGTAAAAGAGAGTGATAATATATAAATCTTCTCGTTTATTTTTCTATTGTTCTTATTTTGTTGTAATCATCATAATCAATAGAAGAAAACAAGATTTTTGCGATGAACAATCTCCTCAGGAAAAAAGTTTTCACTCTCTCCATTACATCTCCTCGGGAAAAAAAAAAAGTTATTTGCCTTGTTCGTGTAATCATCATGCAATCAGCTACAACAGCCTTGCTCATGTAATCATTCTCGGTTTATCCTCCTGAATGGCACTTAGTAATGTAACAATGAGATTCGAGCAATGAAGAGTAACGAGGAATGGATTGATGCGACAATGACTGCGGAACATATAACTTTACAATTAGATATCTGATCAAGAACAGGGCAAGAAGTTGAGCACACCGTCTTCAGAAAATTGTCCATAGCAACAACAAACCAAGAATACAGCATCATCTCTCAATTATCGATTATCCAAACAACTCGAGTGCATCATCAGCATTTGCAACCGTCATTATCACTTAGCATCACTAGGAGCCATGATGTTTGACAGGATTAGTTGGCAGTTTCCTGTAAAACATCTGTACACGAAAAAAAAAAACATCAACAGCCTGATCATTGATCCAAGAAGCATTCCTATCTTTTGATCCAAATTCACATCAAGATAGCTTTCAAGAAGAGCTACCACTAAGAATTCAGACTCATACTTTCAACATTACTTGAGTTCGATTTGTACCTCCATTGCTTTAAGAAGGAATCTAGCACGTCCTTACAACATACAAATCATCATGATGCTTCTATTGGCACACCTAATATGACCTTGTAACAGTACGTCCTAGAGAAAAAAAAAATTTTAAAATAAAAATCTTTGATCCCAAAACAGGATATTATGGTTTCTATTGATCAATACATAAATAAACCGATGTTCTTTGTTCTACCAAGTTCTCTTTCCTCTCAAACTACGAATCAAGAAATAAGCGAATATTGCTTTCAATTGTTATATATGGAGGCATATACAAATACAGGGAACCCTAAAACCTTAGCATGCATCTATATACACAAATTACCACAGTGCTTATGACTATACATGAATATTTTATATGAATCTTAAAAGAGTCACAATATCATTGTGAAAGTTTGGCAAGCTATACAATAAAGACTAGAATAATCATAGTCCCTATTGTCATATTGAGAATCTTAACGGCATTTTAAATGAACATAAATTGTATAATGCATCCACAAATCAGATAAAATCATAAATCTTTATAAATAACTGATCTTATATGCTCCAGGTCTTGGATACATCTCTAATCCAATAGATCTAAGATGCACCGCAAATTTTTGGATAAGTGATTAAGCTATCCGACATGTATCTCTCCAGTATCTCATTATCCGACATGTTTACTCTTAATTTTGTTACTCCTCCAATCTTCGACTGGAGTATTCGGTGCACCCCCAAAGTCCCAGCCATGTTCATGTTCGGAGACTCTCTGGTCGATAATGGCAACAACAACTATTACTTAAGCTCCCTGGCAAAGGCCAACTACTATCCTTATGGGATCGATTTCTTTCAAGGACTGACTCAGAGATTCTGCCAACTGAAAGACTTTCATAGATGGGTTGTATAAGTTTCTATTTTATCTTGGTGTGCAACTATGCTTCGGCAGCTGGAGGCATCCTCCAACAGTCGGGCCATTTATTTATCCTAACTCTCATCACTCAGTACTCCTTGATCTGCTGTGGGCAAGCCTGAAAATTTACTTGTTATATAGGGAGATAGGTACCCTGATAGATAGAGATATGATTAGTTTTTAATTAGATTTAATTAGATTTGATTAGATTTGTTATTATTTTGTTACTTTAGAATTTTCTATATATATGGTTTGTAAAACCCTAATTTGATATAGAGTGAAATATGATTTTTTTTTAGAGCATGTGATTTACTTTATCAAATTTTTCTTCAAGTGATTCGTGAGAGAGTAGGCGTGTGATTCGCCTGGACGTGAGATCCAAAACCCTAATTTCTTCTCTAAAATCCTAATTTCTTCTCCAATTCCTTCACCACAAATCCTAAATTGCTTCCGTTCGCCGTCAAATTGGTATCAGAACTCAAGATCCAAATCTTTATGCATCAGAATCCAAATCCATCTCTAGTTTTTTTTTTAAAAAAATTCTATTTTAGTTCTTTCAAAAAACAAAAAAAAAAAAAAAAGAGAGAACAGATTAAAAAAATGCTGAGCATTAAGATCTGTGAGAGAGAGAGAAAAAATCAGATTCTCCCTTCTTTGCCAAGCATCCACCGTGGCTCCCCCCTACTCTTCTTCCCCATTTTCTTCCTTCTTTTCTTTTATTTTGGTTTTTTTTTTTAAAAATCAGCAACTTTCCCTCCCATTCTCTTCTCCCCTATTGAAGAGTCACCCTTTCCCTTCCACTCCAACCTGAGCCCAGCAAAAAAAAAAAAAAAAAAACAGAGAGAGAGAGAGAGAATCTAGCATACTTCATCTTCCCCTTCCCCCTCAACTCCCCTTCTTCACCTCCTTAGCACCGCCCCATCATCCCTTCAACACAACTGCCCTTGCCTGAAGCACTAGTTGTTGCCACCCTCTTCATCTTCCCCATCACCACCACTCCGACCACCTCTCTAGCGATCTCCATCTCAGGGCTGCCTCCTCCCACGCCACTTCATCCCTCGGCTCTCCACAGCAGCACCCAAATCCTCCAAACATCACTGTAGATCTTCGACAGCAAGCAGATTCTCCCCAATCGAAACCCTAGATTGACGGTCAACCACAATCTTCTCCACAACAACTCCACCACCGGCTTCTTCCCCATCATTGTCGCCTGCAACCTCATTCCTTCGGCCTTGTTTCTACGATCGAAGCAGTAGCCAATGCCAACGAGAATAGGTGATTTGGATTTGGATTTGGATCCATCTGAACCAAAGGGAGTTTCTAGATGGGCACAGCATATTTCCTAGTGAGCCCACTTAAAAAGATCGTTTTATTTACCACTTTGCCATTGTTTTTTTGGGTCAAAAATACCCTTCCTTCTTGATCAGAAATCTAGAAGTCTGATCCGGGCTAATCAGCCCGAATGAAGCCTCCCTCTCCGGGCTATCAGCCCCGGACAGGGAGCATAAGTCTGGACTGGTTAGCCCGGATGAAGGATGAGAGATAAAAAAAAATTAAATTTTCATAATATGTGCAACTGGTGTAGTGGTATCATACTTCCCTCCCATGGAATTGACCAAAGTTCGATTCTCTGGATGCACAATTTTCATTTCTTCTTTTTTTTTTATCACCTTGTTATGTTGAATTACTCCCCCTACTTTGTATATTTAATTTTTGCCATGAATATGAAAATGAAGATGAAGATGAAGATGAAAAGAAGAAGAAGAAGAAGAAGAAGAAGACGAAGTTGAAGAGGAAGAAGAAGAAGAAGAAGCAGAAGAAGAAGAAGAAGAAGAAGAAGCAGCAGCAGCAGAAATGAGAGAGAGGGGTAGATTAGAAATTTTGGTGTGCTCACTAGGAAAAAGTGGGCTCACTAGGAAAAAAACCGTGCCCATCTAGAAATTCCTGAACCAAACCTACATTCAAAGAGAAGACTATTTGCAATTGATTTCGGATCAGCTCCAGTCCAAAGGTTTCAAATCCGATTCAAATTGATTTGGGGTTCAGTTAACGCAGATCAAACCTGCTAAGGAGCATCAAACCCGTTAAGAATTTGGACATGATTTTGGATCCTGTTTGAAGCCCAATTCGCATCATAGTTTGGACGTGATTCTGAACTTGCTCTGAAAATTTCGGAATTACGGATTTATATTTTGCGGTAAATATATCAACACTAATGTTGATTTCAAATAGATAGAGTGTGACATATACGATACAATCCTATATTATCACAGTTATAATGATCATAATAATTGGGAGAGCAATTTGAAGCAATTTTCTGTTACTTTCTACTGACTTCATAGCATAAATACAATTATGCTAAATTAAAGTTGGTTAGAGAAGCTTCTGATCGGTATCTCAACAACTGTAAATCTCGTCCACCTTGGAATTGTTTGCAGTTTTTTCTTCGTGCACGGTATGCTCCGCATCTTGTTTTTGAACAGTGCTCTAAATGCAAAAGATACGGACACTCGGCTCATCAGTGTCCTTCCATTAAATGTTCGATATGCGGAGAATTTCGCCATTATGAATATCAATGCCTTTCAAAGAGTCCAAATATCAGCATATCCACTTCCGAGATTTTAGGTGATGAGACCAATTCCAATACAACTTACTCCAGATCCAGAAACTAATGATCCAATTTTTCTGCTAGAACCAACTACAGAGGCACCCAATAATCATGTTTATAAGAACTTGAGGTCTAGCACACCTACAGAGATATATGGCGAAGTACATGAATTCTTACTTGCAGATCATGTTTTCCTTACCTCTCCAGCTCATATTCCAAGTTTTTCATTTTCTACAGACGTAATGGATTTCAATTTCTTACAAGATCTTCCACAACTATTATTACCGCCACCATGAAAATGTCAGATAGCATAAATTTGGTAATCAAACTATTCGATTTTCTTATATTTAGTTCGGTGGAAAGATTTGCTAGATCTTGGAAAGATTGACCAAATCAGTTAACCATACTTAACTTTCTTCTTATCGCCATTCAGCAGATGGTGAATATTTCCAAGCGCGAGAGAATTAATAGAGATATGATTAGTTTTTTATTAGATTGGATTAGAAATTTGATTAGATTTGTTATTATTTTGTCGCTTTAAAATTTTCTATATATATATGGTTTGTAAAACCTTAATTTGATATAGAGTGAACTATGATTTCTTTTTAGAGCATGTGATTTGCTTTATCAAATCTTTTCTCGAGTAATTCGTGAGAAAATGAGCGTGTGATTTACCAGGACGTGAGGTCCATAACCCTAATTTCTTCTCTAAAATCCTAATTTTTTCCCCAATTCATCCACCACAAACCCCAATTCCTCCACCACAAACCCTAAATCGCTTCCATCCGCCGTCATACCCTCTAAGCCAACAAGTTCTTAACTTCAGAGCAACCTCAACTAATTGAGATCTCTGATGCCTGCGGCGAGCCTGAACCAATACCTTGCTAGATCCATCGTCGTGATTGTCCCATGGCCTAAAACTAAACCCCTACACCAGACAATTACTGACACAGAATAAACCAACAATCAACACATTGTACAGTCAAAATTCTTCAAGTGTGAAACTCTACAATTCTCTCCACCTTCATATTAACAGGCACCACACAGCTTGAGACCGCGCAAGTTCTTCCTGACTGGACTGGGGCCTCCAGGCTGCATCCCTAGCCAGTGTGAGCCAGTGAACTGGCTCCACCTGGCTATTGCATTGACCAAGGGAATCAGATGCTTTTCCTCCAACATCGGTCCAAGAACCCTTGTCCAGCTGCTAAATACCGACCACTCTGGACCATGTTTGTCTATAAGAACACCTATGGTGCACTCAGTGATATCCTAAACAACCCAGATTCTTACAGTTTCACCTGCATTGATCATGGATGTTGTGGGCTGGGTGTGAACCAGCGACAGAGAACATACCCTTTGTGTTGTTCCAGTGACCACGACCAGCACATTCTCTGGGATGCCTTCCACCTGACAAGCGATGAACTTGATCCTAGTTCAGACAATGTTCACTGGATCACCTTCAGATTGCTACACGATCAACATTCAGCAGATGGCTCGGTTCTAGCTGAACTTCTCAATGGTCCTGTTTCTCTCATAGCAAGTGCAGGGTATCCATTTCTGGAAGAGATTCCAGGTGTATGTGTGCTAGAGTAGTTTTTTCTCTCATAAATATGTGGCTTTCTAGCAATGAGCACTTCGGAGGTTCAAGGATTTAAAACTAAATCAGAAATTTTATAAGGGGCAATGTTTGTGATCTAGAGAAAACAAGTTCCTAAACAACGAATCAAAAAACTTATTTGAACAGTAAAACCAAATTCTCCCCGAGAAATTGTAAACAAACCTCATGATAGGAAAAATATTTGAATGTTAGGAAGAAAAATATTCGAATGTATATCCTAACGAAGAAATAGCACTATGTTCCCAATGCCAAAGTAATAAAAAGTAGGCATGAAACCTGAGGAAATACTGCCAATAAAAGCATGATCAATTCGAGATCAATATATCTATGCTTGCAGTTTTCCAGTTTTTAAAGGTCAGTTCAGAATGGAAATGACATACGGTTTTCTTCAGATATGATGGTGACAGATTAAGAAAAATTCTACCAAATTAGACCTTACTCTCCTATCATTCTCTGCATCTTCTGGATATTAGCATCCCCAGTAAACTCCATATTCGATTAAAGGGTCAGCTAATCAAGAGCTACTGGACGTCTCAAAGGAACTGGGGGTATATTTCTCCATTAATTTGGTGAGAGCAGAATCAAATTCCTTCTCCAGTTCAACTTCCTCCTCCAGATATTTGCGCTTGAGCTCAATTTTCCTCTCTTCATGTTCGCGGATCAGCTTCTCCCTTTCCTCTTCAAACTCTTCCACACCCTTCACCTGCTTATCTATGAAGCTCTGAATTCCTTCTCTTCTGCAAAAACCAAGGGCGTGAAACAATTATGACAGTGAAAGCATAAAGGAAGAAAGCATACGGTATGATTAGTACGGGCATAAGCTGTACTATTCCATATCCACCTTTATTCTAAACACATGTAATATCGTTTAAAACAATTTCATTTCTTGTGACTACCAAGCTTGTGATGCATGAAGTATTATTACTGTTTCTGTTACAAGGAAAGCAAAATATGTTGCAAACCACACCCAGGTGGCTGAAGAGAAAACATGCTTGTAAGGCATAATATAACTGAAGTATGGCCTTTCAAAAAGAAAGTCCAGCATTGTTGAGTGGAACTAAAAAGCTCTAGTGATGGAAAGGGTCATGAACACTAGGCAAGATAAGCAGGTGCTGAAGGAATGTGCCACAAAAGATATCATCAACATATTGGAGCAGTAAAATTTTTTTATGAGTATTTACAGTAGAGTTTGTGCTATTAGAAACAATAGGCAGTTGAACAACAGTGAATAGGTTTAAGAGAGGATAGAAGAGCAGACATGAAAAGGAACCAGAAATTCTTGCTTGTGCAGTGAGACAATCTAGTAGGAATCTGGGAATAAAGCTTCAACAGTTTATAAGTTTAGCTAGAAATGCTGCTTGCAGGTTGCTTGCAGGTTCTATGACAAGAACATCACTGCCCCATACGTCCTCCAGCAAGCTACAGCTATACAATTTATTAAGGTGGCACAATTCTACTTGTGCTACTGTTCTCTTTGCTTCTTCAATGTGTAAATTTCAACCAGCAGGTTTACCTTATATCGAGGTCTAGTTTGCTAAGTTGGGACTAACCATGAAGCTCTAGCTGCATTTACCTACAAACTGTGGCAAAGGGAGAGTGTATCGTGTCTGGTTTGATGCATAGGTACGGCATCATGTGCAGTTTTTTTTTGTTATGATGAAGCTAATTTGTCTAATTTAATTAATTTAATAAGTACACAAGACTACAATCAATTTAGCTGAAACTTTGACTGCAGGACAAGGGGCCCGTTTCATACCTCAAACTACTGCAATTGCAACTTCACGAGACAAAAACTGTCGTTAATAAAAAATTACCTGAGTTTCCGCTCTTCATTAGATCCAGAGTTCACATCAGATTGTTTCGCCTTAGCACGCTCCTCCTGTAATAAAATTTCATATTTTCTTTCTTTTTCTTCGATGTCTTTCTGAACCTCCGCCATTTGCTCTTTGAAGAAATTTTCTTGGAAGTCCATCTGGCGGGGGGAAGAGAGAGAGTTCGACCAGATAGTTAAGTGTTTAAGCACGCAGGTGGAGCCAAGATTCAGGAAAGAGTATAGCACAAGTAATACATTTCTAGAAACAAAATCAAGAAATTAGCAATACTCGAATTAATTGCTAGAGTAATCTTTCCAAACCAATCAAGGGGAAGTATTAAGTAAGGTACTTACTGGCTAAAATTGGAGTGCAGAATTCCACAAATCAAAGATTTTTAAACACCAAAAATGTGCAGTGTGCAACAAAAGTTTGAAACAATATCAAGTAACAATTTGAAATACTAGCTGTTCTACAACACATCCTTCAGCGTGCAGCAAAGTTTGGAACGAACTCAAGCAACATTTTGAAAAACTAAGTTAGCCGTTCTACAACATATCCTTCATAGTTCTAGCCAAACTAAACCTACAATTAATAGCATTTACCTGATGATTTGAAATCTGGTCTACATGCCACAATTTTTGACACAAAATTTTCTGTTTCCTATTTAAACATGGAGACAAAGCTCTGAAGATTTTTTGAAGGAATAAAAGATGTTCAGGTTAAAACTGATGACTTTTTGCTAAGGTCTAAATTGTTAAAAAATGGTAGAAAATATGAAATATCAGAAAGCACTTTGTTGGTCTGAACTATTACCGCTTCTTTGTTCTCCTCATACTGCATTTTTGTTCTAAGCCTCACAATCCTGTTTTCCTCCAAGGTCTCACGTAGCTTCTGGCTCACTACATCAAATGTTTCTTCAAGAGCCTTCGAATGCCGTTCTTGTTTAACAACCTTGTTCTTAAGCCACGAGAGCTGCTGGTTATCCTCACTCATTTGCTTCATTGGTGTCACAACCATTTCCTGGTATGATCTCATGTCATACTTCATCCTAGACTTCCCTGATAAATGCATCATTGAAGTTAGAATTAATGGCGCTTTTTATCTGTAAGCAATTTCAAAACATGCATACGTACAACAGTGAATAGAAAATAAATCATAAGGAGAATACAGAACTCTAAAAAGAACTGTTAGAAACCAGATTAAGTTTACTTGTATCCAAAAACGCAAGTAAAAGGCATGAACAAGTGCATCTGACTAACAATGATAAATTAATGTCAACATTAGAATTGTTAATTGTCTGGTAAGTATTTCTCTGATATGTGTGTGATCATGCGTGTCCCCAACATTTTTTCTTCAAAAGAACGTGGGAGTACATTGCTTGCATGACTATCAAAAATTGATAGGAATATTATACAAATATTTGAATGAAAATGTGAGAATATACTAAGGTATGAAAGCATATACCATAAGAGCAAGAACTTTTACAACTTCACCTAAACATATGTATGGAAAGGACTTGGAAGCTTGTTCTTCCAATCAATAAAGGTAAACAAGTCTCTCCAAGTTAAAGCCACAAGGAAAAATTCATAATGAATATGTTTGCATAGACGTTGGGATTCATCACTAAACTCTCGCAGAGTAATAAGCTTGGGTTTGTTAGTATTCATTATTGTGCCACCACTAGGCAGCCACTTGCCATCCAAAACACATTTGCACTAGCAGAAAAAGAGACTTCTCAAGAATATTAAATAATCCATGAACAATGGTTCTCAAACTGGAATCATTACTCTTAGAAACGCAAAGAATAAATAGAAGACAGATTAAATAGCAGCACCTAAACCTTTTCTATAAAGCAGAATAACATGAAGTATCAGATGGACTAAAGGTCGAATATATAAATATGAGATATACCATGGCAATGCTGGTTGAAGATCTCCATATCTTCTTTGGTAGCCAAGTAACCATATAACTGTCGTTTTCCACCAGGGTAGAATAACACTCGACGACGGTCCCATGCATCCCTATCAGTTCCTTGTTCTGAAAAATGTTTATGCAGACGCTCAGCCTCCAGATAGCCCATTGCATTAGCCTCAAATATTAAGAGACTCATTCCACGATGCCCATTTGGGCCATAGGAATGGCGAGCCTTTGTTGCTGCATAGGTACTGAAATATTCAAGCAATTCCTGATTTCCCATGCCAATCCACTGTAATATACCAAGATGAGGTCACATAAAGAATCAAAAAAAATGAGGGATCAAGCACATGAAAACTAGGGCAGCATGAATAAGTTAACCATAGGAAAACTTTAATAGGCTGAATAAATGTACACTCACAAACCTAAAAAAAGATTAGACATTGCAAATACTTGAATCATTAAAAATTAGAGTTTCATACACACTACATTTCATGGTTTTACTATATGCTGCTATTTCCACCTAGTACCGCCCCTATAATCCTTTAGGCGCATTAAGGTTGCTAGGTTCTAATGCAGACTTAAGATTTGAATCGAGGACAACAAAAGCCACACAAAACTTAGTCTATGTTATCCAGTTCAGGTGTCACCAAGAAGAAAATCTTTTGACTCTGCCATTATTTTTTTCCTGTTTCTAGGGAACTGAGATGCCAAAATGTTAACTTACACTATTTTTACTTGACCAGCAAGCATGCAACCATGAACTAAAGCCCCACTTCCATGTACGTATGCCAGCCAATCTAATTCCAAATCATCATGACACAATAAGTTTTAGAACCACAAGCCCACATCCAAAAGATGTGTAGAACTGACAATGACAAAGTTTAGAATGGATGTTTTGCACTCAAATCTCATATGATTTTCAATAAGTCCCTGACTCTCTACCATTACACCAAAACCCTAAAGTTGGGGGTAAGCATTGCGAGAGAAATTTTATATTATAATATCTTCACAGAGATTTAGTGTCCTTTTAATGGCCTGAATAATTGTGACTCCCTACCATGAAACCAAAACCCCCAAGCCGGAGGTGAGCACAAAGAGTTGTAATATATATTTAATGCCTTTATGGAGGTTGTGCCCTTTTTATGGCCTAAAAACTGGTCTTTTTGCACAGCTGCAATTTTCTTTAGAAAATAATTTTCTAAATACACTCCCAGTAAGAGTTGAACATGAGCAAATACGACACCATCTAATGTTCCATGTCATTATAACAAAACCCCAAATTTGCCGTGAGAGTTGAGTCATAATATTATATTCTAACAAGAGTTTGAGCAATCAATATATCCACAATACCAAGGTGCCAAGTTCCTCGGCCACATTTTCCATACTTTTTAAATTTAAAAAAAAAAAAGGAAAATTTACATAAAAGATGTAGAAAATCATCCAAAAAATAGAAAAGAAAGAAGAGAAGATAATGATGATGATGATGACGATGATGATAAGGCAAAACATGGTAAAGGGTAATGCACATTAGAAGTTACAACGATCCAATGGGCAGTTTGGATATCAATGTGTGAACAATGAAGAAGATATAATGTTAGTTTGTTAGTTAATTATATCTATTAGTTTGTTAGATACCTTGTTCGGTTAGATAGCTTGTTAGGTCGTGTAGCTTGTGGCTTTAGCCACCTATGTTCCTATATACTTGTAGCTACTCTATCAATTTAATTACCTTACTATTCCATAACATAGTACCAAAGCAATCTAGGTTTTTAGGGATCGACAAAATCACCTCATCGGTGCTAGACTGCCACTTAGCGTACCTAACAGTTCACAACAATTCGACGAGTCCAGAATGATCAAGATCTTCGTCACATCGTTGTTACTCTTCGACTGTTTCACTTACAGCTACTTGTCAAAGTTGATGGATCTACTGTAATTATTGCTTGTCAAAAGCATGCCGACTACTCTTATTAAAATATTACTATTGCTACTTGCCAAAAACAATAGATTTATACTATTGTTATTTCCATTAAATTTTTGTTGTTGAGCAATTTACTTTTAGAGTAACATTATTGTAACAAGCTACGAGCATTTGATATATGTTCCAGCTTGAAGGTGAGCATTAGTTTTAGATATGTTAGTTTGTTAGATAGTTTGTTAGGTTGTTCAAATTGTTGGTTTAAGTACTATCCACTTGTATTCCTACATATTTATAACTGTTCTTTATCAATCTAATTATGTTATTATGCCATTACATATAACATGAATTCCGGTTCTTAAAAAAATTGTCTGTAAAATACTGACTTCTCATGTCAATTCACTGGCTACATCATTCAACAATATTTCGTTAATTTGTACGTCAGGAAACTAGTTAGCTGACTAACAAGCTGTCCAATTTAAGATAACATCCCCCCACCCCTCCCATCCCACACCCACAAGTCAGTAATTTGAAGATTTAGACAATTTATACTACCATGTTACAAATTTGTATTCCTGGTTTCAGTTTCTGTGAAGTTCCTTTTATTGAAATTTTGCATAATGGTATTTGATGATTGAAATCCTTAAATATATGAAATTGGCTAATTTTGTAATTAATTAGAGGCTTATGTCCGAAGGATGACATAATTGACTGCCATACGAAAATGGAGACTGCCATACGAAAATGGTGTACTTCCAGAAATCTTAAAATAATACTTTTCTCAAATGAGTCCAGCATCTAAACAATAAATATTGGAAATCCAGCCTGACTTAAATCAGTTATATAGGTTAGTATAGTTTGGAGTCCTTAAATCTGAATCCCATTTAAAATATCCTTCTATTATAGGTGAACTATTCACTGTCATAAATCCATTTTCCAAATATATGAACCAAACAACCCCTTAACTATAACCTCATGAGATGGAAAGGAACAAAAAAGATAATGTGATTGTGCAGCAGGTCTCTGCAAGACCAAGGTCTCTTTTATGCCTTTAATTACCCTTATCAGGGTTTAAATCAGGTGAATATAAGTTAGTTCAGTCAATTAATAAAATAACAGTTTAGATAGCATGATCCGTATTCCAGTTTCTTGCATGTGCATGTGTAGGTTCAAGTGGTATGTCCACCAATAGAAACAAGGCTTAGAAGGCAGTACACAAATACAAAACTTTCATGAGTTGCTGGGCCTCAGTTTGCGTCAAAAGATAGATAGCTTTTTGTTTCCCTCCCTACATCAGAGACTGTCAAAACTACACAATCCCTTGTGCATACTCGTGCATACTTGTGAGCGATTGCAATGTGCAAAACAGAACCATAGATTGTTGCAAACATTGTAGACAGTAAATGTATGAGTTATACTGAATGATAAAATAAAAAAGCAAAGCATATGGTGGCATGTCCCAAATATCAAGGAAAGCATACATATATCTTCTATGATGAATGGAATTTCCAGTTACAGCAGGACAGGGTAAAACAGCAAAGACCAGAAAGTAATTCCACGTGTCATTGGATAAAGCACATTAATAAAATTTTGATAAATGGAACTTCAATAGCAGCTAGGTCTAGAGGGAAGTAGTGGGAATTCCGTTCATGAATTACTTCCAAAGGCTCAATAAATTAAGCATACCTTTTCATTCTCATCTTGTTCAAGCGTTGTGTTCATCACAACAACCATCGAAGGCCAAACAATCTCATGATCAGTTGTTGTTTCACGCAAGCCCCGCCACCTACCAAATGCCTCCCCAGCAGGTACTGCAGATGTTCCTCGTCGTCGAAGCTCTTCGTCCAAAAGCTTGGCTAGTTCACGATGAAGCTGAGCTCTTTTGGCTCCTTTTGTCTTAGCATGTGTGAGCAAAGGCTGGAGACCTGTGTACCAATCAATGGCCCCAGGCCCCTTCTGGCAAGCTGGGCAATGCCATTGCCTTGAAGATTCATTAATTTCATCAACGGAAAGTTTATCTAAAGCCTCAAAGAATGCCTTGAACCACTGATTGTTCTTCCTAGTCTCATGACTCTTCTGGCTTGCATCAGAATCATAATCATCACTTAAATCATCATCACTGTCTTCTGGTAACTCCTCATCGTCAGAAACATCATTTTGCTGTTTACGAGCCAAATCAGATTCAGAATCATATCCACCAACAGATCCATCTTGAGGATGATTAGAGAAATCATCATCATTCTTGGCTTGAGAACTAGACGAACCACTTCTTGCAGCCCACTGCCAACCATGTGACAGGGGTGGAGGCACAACAGAAGGTTGTGGTGGCATATAAGCAGATTCCCAAGTTCTAGGTGGTGGTTGGGGTTTAGAGCTACCCCTTCCAGCTGGCCTTCCAGGAGCTTGCGCCCAAGTTCCAGGAGCCCTAACTGCTCCACTATTATTAGCAGCATGAGCCCAACTATTTCCAGGAGCCCTCACTGCTCCACTACTATTAGCAGTCTGAGCCCAACCATTTCCAGGAGCCCTCCCAGCTCCACTGTTGCCAGGTTCGGTCCAATTATTACCAGAAGGCCTACCAGCACCAGCATTAGTACCCCAACCTTGCCTTGGCGTACTCCCTGACCCACCCCAAGCTTTCGAAGCAGGGGCTGAAGATCCACCAGCACCAGTTCCAGGTCGATTCCTTGACTTTTTTCCTATTACCTCCCATTCACCCTCCTGGTTAGAATCAGCACCACCATTTTTTTTTGAACTCATTGGTCTTGGCTTGGATATTGATACTGCAGTTAGCCTTCTGCATCGCCATTTACCGTAAGGAACCAAACAAAAAAATCGGTAGAGAACTTGATAAACCATTAACTATAGATTAGAGGCATATATCATAGGAGTTAGAAGTCATACAGAGGTATACAATAAAACAAGAACAACATAGCAAACAAAAATTCACAAATGTGGGTTCAATTATGGATCCTTCTGTCAACATCTGTCATTACTCGGACAACGTTAGTTCAAATCTCGTCAGGATTTAACCTGTCGCTTACAATTTAAGGTTACGGAAACGATAATCAGAAAGGTGTTAATCTTCCTTATCAATTAAAAACATGATAAAAAAAACAGGCAGTGCACAACGCCACAATGCATATGATCCGATTACAAGCAACCAACAAACAATAAATATCACAAAATTGGAGATATTCCGTAACATAATATAATCGACTGACTCATATACATCAACAGTAATACCTAGAAATCTAATCCACATTTGGGCACTGAAATGTACAAGTTTCAAAGTTTATACCTCCCAAATCTTAACAACATTATCAAGATTAGTTCTTTAATAATCAAATTAAGTTTCACATCAATTAAAATTGTTTTGGGCCTGACACTATCCCAAAGAACATTCTTCTCTATTTTTATTTATTTATTATCCTATTTCCCTAAAGAAAATATCTATTATGTTAAAAATTACAACCAACTACCGTATTAAAAATTTCCATAACCACAATTAATTTTTAAGAATTACCTTGATCCACAATTGAGACTCTTCCGCCAAGAATTCTCAAGCTGCATTCAGTGCCAGAGATTAAAAACTTGAGTAAAATTGAAAACTAATTGAACAGAAAAGGGGCAAGAAAACACCAAAAAGAAAGTAGAAACCTAGCTCCACCGCCGACTCACCGGAGCGCGCCCAAGAAAAGAGAAGGAAAGCAACCTCCTCCTATCCAACTTCCCCCAAAAAGAAGAGATCTTTACTGATCAAGAAGACAGAGAGAGTGAAGAGAGAGAGGCATTTTACTCCGAGGGGTTTTAAAGGGGGCGGCTCCGGACTCCAATTAGAGAATTAAATCCGATTTAAATCGCGTACGAAAAGATCTTAGCCGTTGAATTTTATACGGATAGTTAATATCCTGCGACTAATTTTGACGGAATTATTGAGGAATCGGACGGTGGAGACTAAGATTGGGGAAAGGTAGCAGGTGGCCGATGTGGGATCAACGGTTGTGATTGATCCGGACAATCAATTTTTTTTAAGCAAAAAAAAATTTGGTAATCAGTGAAAAATATAAATTTATTAAGGGGTTTTTACATATCGGTACCTAAAGTTTAAAAATTAGACTTTAGTTTATGATATATTTATATTTTGATTTTAGTCCCCAAATCTTTTAAATTACTTCACTATGGTTCTCTTATTTAACATCTGTTAGTAGGGCTGTCTAACGGGCCGGGCCTGGCCTGGCCCGGCCCGGGCCAGTTCCTTCCACGGCACGTTCCCCAAAGGGGACGTGCCGTGCCGCCGGCACGGCACATATGCCCGGGGGTCGGCCCGCCGGCACGGCACGGCTGGCCCGTGCCGTGCCCTGGCCGGGCCAGGGTCGGCCCGGGTTTTAAAAAAAAAAAAAAAAGGAATTATAAGATAAAAATAAATATTATATTATATATAATCTCATTACATTTATATAATTACTCTATAAATCTCTTTAGAAATTATACAAAGCCCGAAAAGAGAGGAGAGGACCCTAACCGTCACCCTCAACTTGTTCTTAATATATTTTCTAAGAGATTTATAAGTTAAAAATTAAAAAAAATTGAAAATACATGAATATTCTTACAAATTTAAATACTTTTAATCAAAATACATTTTCTTCTAGTAAGTCGAAGGTCTCTAGTACATCTTCATTAGTCAAGTCTTGTTCCCTGTCTTCTGCGTCGTACCAATCCTTCAAGCAGACACACATCTCCAATGTGTCCGACGCCATTGAGGTTCTCAAGTCCGTGAGCACTCTACCACCTGCGCTAAAAGTAGACCTGATACTACAGTAGACACTGGAGGAGTTAGTAGATCACGGGCCATATTGGAAAGCACGGAATATGTTTTTTCCTGTGATTTCCACCATGCCAAAATATCAAAGGTTTCATACTTATCATAAGATGCGTTATCTTTATAGTTAGCTCTCTCTAAATAATAATGCAATTCATTAAAATATGTACTAGTTTGTCTTGGCTTTTTTCTGTGAAATAAAGATGATATTATTGGATTACGAATTTCATTAGTAGATGGTTCTTTTGTAGTTTGTGTTGGCACACCAAACATATCTTCATAAGTTTTATACATAATATCTAAATATGTTTTAATATCATTAAGTAAATCCCTCACATTATTTTCATAAGACATATTTGTATAAAATAAATCTATTAATATTTCAAATCCATCTAACTTGCAACGGGGATCCACAACAGTTGCAAAATATAATAAGTATGGAAAATCTTTAAAATATTTATTAAATTTAATTTCCATAGGTTGAACAATACTTTCAAGTATAGAGTGATTTCTATATTTATTAAAAACCGAAGTAATTTCGGTTAGATAATATAATGCAATGTGTGTAGTTAAGGTAATAAGTTCCTGACATTGCTCTAGTTGCATCTTCAAATTTGCCTAAAAACTTAGAAATGCAATGCAACTGGTGCCATTCATTATTATCTAAACTATACATTGGTGTCTCCATTTCATTAAAAGTATTTATTACATTTTTATACTGAATAGTTATGTTTAACATTTTATATGTAGAATTCCATCTTGTTCTAACATCTATAGGTACAATTCTAGGTAATATTTTCATATTTTTACATATTTGTTTAAATATTTGTCTTCTTGGCCCACTATCTTTAATAAAAAATAATGTATACCTAGGATTCATTAGTGAATTATTTACTATTTTTAATCAATCTTGAACGCATAAGTTTAGTATGTGGCAAATACACCTAACGTGGAATAATTTTCCATCTAGAATTGGTTTTGTATAATTTTTAAGAATTCTAATTGCGGCCATATTTTCAGAAGCATTATCCAAAGAAATGGTAAATATTTTATTGTCTATTCCAAAAGCTGAAAAAACACTTAGCATGGTTTGTGAAAAATTTTGTGCATTGTGAGGAAAATCAAATACCCTAAACCCTATTATTCTTTTCTGTATGCACCATTCTTGATCTATATAGTGTGTCGTCACGCATAAATAATGAGTCAAATTTTTAGCTTCCCAACAATCTGCAGTTATAGCAACTCTAAAAATTAAAGAAGTAAAAATAGCTATTAAAGTGTCCCTCTGCTCTTTATATAGTTTGAACATGTCGGATGTACATGTTGAACGTGAGACTTTTTTAAATTCATCAGTAAATGTTGATTTACAAAATCTTTCAAATTTAATATTTTCCGAAAAAGTAAATGATTGTTCGTCATGTATTATAAATCTTGCTAAATATTCTCTTATTTTAATTGGATCATATTTACGTATACCTAATGATCCACAAAATGTGCTTATTTGTGTTTGATGTAGTACATTTGTTGGGTGATTTTTTTCTACGTGTCTTTTAAGATGACCCGTTCCGCTATTTAAAAGAAACGAATAAATTTTATGACAGTGTTTACACTTAGCTTTCCTAACATTGTTTTCCATTATTTTTTCAAAATGTTTCCATATGTCCAATCTAACAGCCCTAGTAGATGCGGTAGTTTGTGTTTCGGGTATGGTTGTTCTAGTTGTTTCTTCCTGAGATATAGAAAATGGTACTTGAGGAGGTTGTTCTAAGAGTTGACATAGATTTTGATATTCTTCATCAGTTAAAAATGGAATAAAAGAACCCGTGGCTTGAGAGCAAGAAGCGCCAGACGAGTGTGGATCCATTTTAATAAAATCCCAAAGAAAACAAATTAAAATTCTCAAAAAAACTTTAAATTATAAATACATGTTAATCGCTGAACTAGTTGAGAGAGAGAGTAAAATATATAGTTAGAGAGATGAAACTGGAAACCGAAATACCGAAAAAAACCTTACTTCAATGAGAAAACTTGCTTGGATCTTGTTTGGGAGACTTGCTTGCTTGAGACTTATTGATCACTTGATTGAAACTTACTACTTGCTTTACTTGAGACTTCTTGAGAATTAAAAATTTTAGGAGGATTTTTAGAATGAATTTAGTGTATAAGAATGATGAATGGTAATAAAAGAGATATTGAGGTATTTATAGAGAAAGAAAAGGTTTTAATTTGCAAAAAAAATTACAAAAACCCCCCCCCCCAACGGCTATTTTGACCATTGGGGGAGAAATCTGCAATTTTTTTTTGCAAGAAATCCCAACGGCTGTAAAAATAGCCGTTGGGGGGCTATTTGCAAAAAAAATTGCAAAACCCCCCCTAAACACCCCAACGGCTATTTTTCTAAAAAAAAAAAAAATATCGGCAGCCGTGCCGGGACGTGCCTGGCACATGCCAGGCACGGTACGGCGGCACAGCCTGCCTCGGCCCGGGCCGAGGTGCAGGGCCCGTGCCCGGCACGTGCCGGGTCGGGCGTGCCCAACGGGCCGCCCGGCCCGTCAGTCACCTCTATCTGTTAGGCCGGTTAAAATTTTGGCCCGAATTTCCCGTTATACCTTTAGAAGGGAGGGAAATATCAATTATTTCTCTCACTTCCCTCTTACTCTTCTCTTCTTCTTATTGGATTCCTGTTATACTCCACAAAGCCATCACTTTCACCATTCCTTACCACTTTGTTTGAAAGATGAACGAGAGCAGACTTTAATCTTAACCAAATGACCTTAAAGTAAAACTAAGGTAGGATATATCAATTATTTTCTCTGCTTCTAAATATTAAAATTAAAATTTACAGTTTAGTTGAACGGAATAACTAACGGAGAGACTAAAGTAAATTAACTTAAAGGATTTGGGAAATAAAACAGAATATAAAAATTTTAGGAATTAAAATCTAATTGTTAAATATCTAAGGTACCTATATGTAAAAACCCCATTATTAAATGGAAGATTTTGTGCAGGGGAGAAGGTACTAATTTTAGCTTTGTTTTAATTTAAATAATGTGAAGAGTAATGCGAGAAACATGATTGCATTGAAAATGGATATAATAGAATTAGAAAGAATTTATTATATTTATTGCTTTCCTTTATTTAAATGGAAAAGATAATGTTGGTATTATCATTTATTTCTTAATGAGCATTTAAGGAAAAACAAGACGAATCTTATAGTGTTGTATCTTAATAATTCCGTGGATATCTCCTATTTTTATTAGAGGACTCGGGAATTTAATGTTTCTATATATAGCGAGATTTTACTAAAATTTTAACTTTTTTCCCTCTTCAATTCTAAGGTCATGTTTGAATTGATTGAAGATGTATTTTATTTATACAAAAGTAAAATAGAAGTAATGGAAGTAAAACTACTTTTATTAATTCATGTATTTATTTGGTTAAAAAATTGTTTTCACTATTTTATATGTTTGTTTGGTTAAGACATAATTTGAAAGTAACTTATTAAATAAGGTAGAAGAAATGTTGCATCATCACATCTCTAAGTTATTTTACATAGTAAAGGACTAAAAGTATAATATATTATTATTTGTTCTCTTATGTTTTATCTTATCTTCTATGTTCCATAAAAATAAATATTTTATATCTCTTATATTTCTTCTTTTTAAAATAATAATAATAATAATAATAATGAATGCACACTAAAGAATTGGAAGCATGATACTTCCAACCCTTCATTTTTTTGAAGTTAAATCTAGTTTTCTTTCTTACTACCTCTGTTTTTAAATATCCAAACACACCCCCAATTGGGATAGGATAATTAATCTACTCATATCTATGCTTGTTCCGATGTTGAATCTGTTTACCTTAATTCACTACCCACAAAGAAAATATTAGGTCTGATTTTACTTACTTATCTACTGGTGGACATCAAGTATTATATCTTCCAATAACAACTAATTTTCATCCATCTAATCAAAAGGTTAAATCTCATGACATAACTATGACTTTGGGTGCATGCTGATCTAATGGAATATAATCTGATTATGGATGGTAATGAATGTATCCACGGGTCAATTTTTTATCTGCACTATATAAAATTTTAAATTAGAAAAATAAAAAATTTATTTTTAATTCAAAATTTAGTATAGAAACGGGTCAAAAATTGACTCATAGATGCGTCCATTACCATCCCTAAATCCGATACATCATTCAATTTCAAATCCTACATGCTGATGCAAGGGTAAATACTGAATCTAAAAGTCAGACCGATAGAGTCTCAATACTATCAAAATAAGTCATAACCAGATCCAAATCTGTTCACTAACCATATAGTGATAAATAGTATGTTTCATAAACAAAATTCTTTCAACAACTCCACCAATGTTACCTTTACATTTATATGCTAGATGCATTGCAGGTTTAGCTAATTTCCTCCAGCAATATTTCTAATTTGGCTTCATATATAGTAAGATTCTTCACATTTTTCCATATCTTTTTGGATAGAAGTTATAGATTAATATAAATGATTTTACTTTGTTTATAGGGAGAAAGCAAGAGAGAGATATAAAAATAAACTATCTTCGATCACCTTATAATTTTATGTACACAATATATCTTTCAAAAATTCGCGAATTATGTGACTATGAGATTATTCTGAAAGTATAGTAGATCACATCCATTCAAGCTACACAATATATGAACGTAAAGTATGTACAATGTAGTTACGCAGATAGCTAGCTAGAAAATACTAGCAAACGTATTTGCTAGCTAGTTCAGTAACATAGAAACTCACAGCCATCAGATGTCCCTATAACAGCATCATGATTAAATTATTACATATTGCATCTTAGAACAAGTGCAATTAACATCAACAAAGCTTCTGAATGCAAAATAGTTCACAGAGAGAGAGAGAGAGAGAGAGAGAGATCCACTTGGCCCTAACCATGGTAGAGTTTATGGAGAGAAGTGCAAGGAAGCAGAGACTCAGAGGGACCCAAGAGACCAAAAATATCTCCCCAAGGGCCAACATGATGAATGATGGGGGGAGTTGGTAACTCCAAAAGCTGTCTAAAGGAGTTGCAACCCCCCCTCAAGTCAGTGGACAAGGAGGTAGGGCCCACATGCCAAAAACAAAACATCAGCCCTCCTCTAAACCTTGCCCCAGCTAGTTAGTGGGTGCTTTGGGTGCTAGAACTCCCCTTAGAGCCTAGCTAGCCTCATGAATATGCATGTATTAAAAAAAAAAAAAAAAATTAACAAAATGTTGTTAGTTCTCATGAATGCATCTAAATCTTACCTTTCCCAAGGCATGTTGATTAATTAGTTAGTTAGTTAGTTAATTGGCTACAGTAATTAAACTCCTAGATGATGCATGCTTTACTAATCAAAATTTGTTTGCCTTAAACTATGTTAGAAGCAAAGACTGATGATGTAATTTACTAGCCCATCCCGGGGGCTAGCTAGATCAGTTGTAGGACTAGTCCTAGAATCAGACTTGAACTAGTGTGACTCGGGCCAGTTCCAAACAAAGTGTAGAATTTGTAGCCCATGCTGGGCTAAAATTTCCACCACTCAGCTTGTGTTAGTGAGCAGAAGGATGCATGAGATAGAGAGGAAAGGGAGAATGGAGAGAGAGAGAGAGAGAGAGATTGAAGAGCCATGGTTAAGCCGAAGGTTGCTCTCGTGCCGCCGATGACGCAGGGAAGGGAGTAGGGATGAGCCTGTAATGGTGACCAGATGTTGGAGTTGGCAGAGTTGGAGCTGGATGAGCCATTGTCATGCCTGCATGAAAGCAAGGCAACCTGTTAAAGATACTAGTATATACTACATTGAGAAGACAATAATATTGTTATTCTTAATTTATTATAGCATGACAGATAATTGATTAGAACAAGAAATTGGTGAGCTCACAAACCTGCAGGCTGTGCTGGGGGGCTCAAAGGCCCTCCATAGTGCTGAGCTGCAAAGCCAGTGAACCCCGATACAGCAGAAGTCGCCATAGCCGAGTACTGGAACATCTGAGGGTACTGCATTCCGTAGCTCTGCCCGTGGGCGTACGGGGCTGCGCCACCGCCCTGCCCGAACTGGAAGTATGGGTAGAAGGCATTGGTTCCAGTCACCATTGCATTGGCTCCTCCATAAACAGGATACTGGGCAGCTGCCCCTCCTCCATACAAATTGTAATAGCTCTGAATTTTTTGAGAAAAATTTTTTTAAAAAAAAATTCATATCTATATTGAATTCAGAAGTAAGTTAAAATTTAATTAATATGAGTACTATTATCACATGCAAAGGATGTAATTGGCTCTAGATAAGATGCTTGGTAAAGTACTGCAAAATCTTGGCACGCTCATTCCTTTCATTATTGATTGATATCACATGTTCTGAGTACTTAATTATTAGTAACTGTGAGAACAGTTAATAATAGAATTGATTTGGGACCTCAGAGTTTTCAGTCAAAGAACAAAGTTGACCAGAGAATGGGAATTTTCTATAAGAATAATATTGTATCATATTTAAGTTTTAATTAGGAGAAAGCTATATACATAAGGGGCAGCAGTGGAGTATTTCTTGTTAAAATACTTAATTTTCAGGTATCATGAACTTGTAACGGTTCTTAGATATACTACGTACTACACATGTAGGATCTATTTGGATTCAAGCTATCAAAATTACAAAAAATTAATTTGTAGATTTTTTTTTATATAAAGAATGCAAAATTTTTATTTCGACTTACAGTTGAAATTTAAAAGTCATGATATTTAGATAAGATTGTGATTTTGCAAACTAGAATTTTAATAATTTAGAATATAAGATATCATGAAATACTAGTCATTTCGTGATATTTACGGTTACCGTGTTCTCCGTAAAAATCTTGTTTTTTTCTATTGATTACGATAATTACAACGAAAGAAAAACAATAGAAAAACAAACGAGAGAATTTATATATTATCGCTCTCTTTTACAATAAAAATGAGTTCTAATGTGGCGATGGAATCTAACTAGTAGAATCTGTTGACGATCCGAAGTGAAGATTTTCTACTCGATGAAGAAGATGATGGCCGACCTTAGTTCTCTCTCTCTGCTGATCTCAATGAATTCAAATCTCTCACACGTAACTTGAATTGCCAAAGGATCATCAAGGCTTTAAGGCTCTCTCGCATAACTTGAATCGCCAAAAAGATCTCCAAGGCTTCAAGGCTCTCTCGCGTAACTTGAATTCTCAAAGTCTTCATGGCTCTCTCGCGTAACTTGAATTACCAGAAGACCCCTAAAGTCTTCCTCAAATAGGCTATTTATAAACTTTAATTGGCTATGAGAGTTTCATAGGGGTAGAAATAGAAGTTTTTTGTATTTATCAATGATTCTAATCAAATATTTGATTTTTATTTAAATCTCTTGAATTTGGATTCTGATTAGACTCAATTCGGGCATTAGATAATCTCAAATATCAATCACAATCAATTTAGAATTATGAAAATCTGTCCACGCAGAGTTAAATATTCTAGACGCGAAGCTAAGGTAGCTTCGCATTTTACTCTAACGTGGAGCTAAACTTCTGGTCGATGCCCAACAAGTCGCAAAGCTAATTTTGCTCATCTTTTTTGAAATTTTATCCTCCAATAGGACCCCTCCAAAGTTTTCAAAATTACTATGATCGTCAAATTTTGAAATACTTTGGATTTTCAATTTGGTGATCAGATTAAGATCAAGAGATTTGACAGAGGTGCACAATTGCACATGCCTGGAGGTGTTGGCAAGGGCATTTCAAGCTTCTCTCGCGTAACTTGAATTGCAGATGCCAAAATGATCGAATCAGGATCATCGATTTTCGACAGAGACGCCTAATTAAACTGCTTGGATGATTTGTCTGGGTGACAGACAGAGCCGGTGATCGGATTAGGATCACGAAAAAAATCTATTTGTTGTAGTATGATGATTCAAATCTTACTGTCAGAAGTAAGAAATTAACTTGACAGATTTGTTGATTTTGCGATGAGATGGTTCGAATTTCGCTGTCAGAGATAAGAGTTTAACGTGACAGATTTGCTTGTTTTGAGGCGATTTGAATCTCGCTATCAGAGGTAAGAGTTTAACATGACAGATTTGGTTATTTTGAGACGATTTGAATCTCGCTGTCAGAGATAAGAGCTTAACATGACAGATTTGATTGTTTTGAGACGATTTGAATCTTGTTATCAGAGGTAAGAGTTTAACATGACAGATTTGATTGTTTTGAGACGATTTGAATCTCGTTGTTAGAGAGAAGAGCTTAACATGACATGTTCACGAAATTTTTAGTAAACCCTCAATTATTAACGGATTTGGCATGTCTTTACCAATTGTCGTTTGCGTTGGGCTAACCATGTTATTCGCCTCATGATGATGAGTTATTGAGAGTTTTGTTTGGGATTAGATGTCAAACGTTCCCTCTTCCCTTTGCCTTAGTGACTATAAGTTTATTGATACCCCCAATATAATAAGATTGATCGAGAATTTTAGTTTTTTCTTGCCCCTTCCCTCAAGGACATTGGGTTATCTGCACATTATTCCTTATCA
Organism: Dracaena cambodiana; assembly: GCA_036321105.1. Taxonomy (NCBI): domain Eukaryota; kingdom Viridiplantae; phylum Streptophyta; class Magnoliopsida; order Asparagales; family Asparagaceae; genus Dracaena; species Dracaena cambodiana. The sequence continues at coordinate 5,793,773 of JAYEPQ010000009.1, forward strand.
TAATAGGTTGGCGAGAATTTTGACTACCTCTCCCCTTTGCTTCTAAAGTATTAGGTTGCTCATGCTTTTTACTCCAACATGATAGGTTGGCGAGAAACTTATTTTTTTGCATTTGCTTTTGAAGCATTGGGCGGTTCATTCTTTTTACCTCAATATGAGAAGTTGTCGAGGATTTAAACTCCTCTCTCCTTTGCTTTAGAAGATTGGGTTATAGATATCTGTATAGGATAATATTATGACAAATTTGTCATGGAATTTTTAGCAAACTCCCAATTATGAACGGATTTGATGTGTCTTTACCAATCGCCATTTGCGTTGGGCTAACCATGCTATTCCCCTCAGCATGATGAGTTGTTGAAAGTTTTGTTTGGGCTTAGATACCAAACGTTCCTTCTTTCTTTTTGTCTTCTTGGCGTTAGGTGATTGATTTCATACTCTTACCCCCAGTATGATAGGGTTGGCAAGAAATGTTCGATTTCTCTTCTTTTTGTTTTTGATAGCATTGGACAGTTGACTTGTTAGCCTTCCCTTCCCCCCTTTTTTTGAAGGTGGCTAAATGTAGTATTTCTTTAAAAACTTGTAGTTGATAGGTATCATCATCATATTGCTGTCTTGATTGATCAGGCGATAGGTTCCGTTTGAATAGATAGTTTCTACTATAAAAAATCCTTTCCATTTGAGTTCGAATTTTTCCTTAGTATTGTGAGTTATAATCATTGATCTTTTGACAGCTAAGACCAAGTTTTCTAAGCTGACATAACCTTGCAACTGGGCTAATATATCTTCGCGTTATACGCGGGGTTGGACTTGTGTGCTGATTTAGCATCGCATACTGAATTAGATTCGCATTTAGTTGCGAGCATAATTTTGCAGTCTACACAGGCATAGCATTGTGTTTGAGTTACTTTACACGAGCTTAGCCTCGCATCTTGATCCCTTTATGCGTGCTTAACTACAAGGTTTGCGGGTTCCACCCCCTGTGTGGGCCTCATTTGATTGGTTACGATGAACATTTAATTTGATCACTTTCTTCTTCACCAGATATTATGCAAAGTTGCTGGTTGGCCTGGTGCCTTAAGTCTCTAACGCAGACCTTAGCCTTTTATTTTTTGAAATTTATGCGAGACTGAGAGTTAGCCTCGCACTCCGAACTTACGCAAGGCTGCGAGTTAACATCACATTTTGGCTGTGAGTATTGTCTCGCATTTAGATAACTTTACGCTGGCTTGGCAACGCATTGTATGTGGAGTTTGCTTTGAATTGCATACAAAGTTTATTGGTGTGGGTCCCACACCCTGTGTGAGCTATATTTAAATTGTCATTATAATTCAATTAACCGTCTTCTTCTTCTTTGAAATTTTTGCAAGACTGAGAGTTAGCTTCGCATTTTGGACTACTTCGCGCTTTGGATTAACTTTGTACTCTGAATTTGTCTCGCACGCTTGCTTAATCTCGCACAATGAAGTTTTATGCCGGGCTGCAACTTTGCCTTGCATTCTGCATCTCTTCCAGTAATGAAATTATCGAGACAGAGACTAGGCTCGCTGCGCGAGACAAAGACTGGGCTCGCCGAGCGATACGAAGGCTAGGCTCGCCGCGCGATGTGCTACACTGGGCTAGTCGCGCAAGGTGGAGGCTGGGCTTACCGCGCAAAGCGGAGGCTGAACTCGTCGTATATGTGTTACCCTCGTGATTCAACTGTTTTATACGGTATTGCAAATTAGCCTCGTGTTTTGGAGTTTTTACACTTTTGAATGAGTCCCACATGCTAATTTTGCTTTGCATAGTCTTGCGCTGTTCGCAAATATTAGCCTCGCGTTCTTTATGCCGGCTTCATAGATATTCTTATTTGGTTCGATATGCGTCTCATCCCCTGCATGGGACTTGTTTGGCTGTCCATAAAGTTCGTCATGTGATAATAAATTACTTTCTTCATTATAATAGAATATGCGGGGTTGAATTTTTGCCTCGCATTTCTATTCACTTTTGTACTCTAGATGAGTTCTGTGTGTTGATTTAGACTCGCGCACTGGTATAATCATGCACACTGATTTAGTCTCGAGTTAGCCTCGCGTCTGGGTGACTTTACGTTGGTTTAGTCTCAGGTTAGCTTCATGCCCTGGATGATTTTACGCTGGCTTAGTCTCACATTGTGCGCGGTCAAAGCCTCGCGTTCTTATTTTAGGCTGTTTGATTTAATACTTTTACCCCCAATATGATAGAGTTAGCAAGAGTTTTACTCTTTTCCCATTGCCTTGGTGCCATTGGGCAATAAAAACTTGTACGTTTTTTTAAATTTTTTTTGCTTTCTTTTTTTTAATTCTTTTGCTTTCTTTTTTTGCTTTTTTATTGCTTTTTTTTTCTTTTTTTGTAATTTATGACAGTCATTTTACTATCGTCGCATTCACGGACACCTTCTTCTGTTCAGGCCTCAACTGAATCATATTTGCATCGACGAGTGCTGAAATTTTACCTTTCAGATCATATCAATCCTTAGTCGGGTGTCCAATGTTTTGATGACAAAGGCAACGCTTCGGGTCGCTGATTTTCCTCGCTTCCTCTGGTATCGGATTTTTGGGTAATTTAAGCATCCCTTTTTTGTTAAGTAAATTAAATAGGGTCATTATTTACTCATCCTTGAAAGAGTACGTCCATTGCAATCTAGAAGGACCTCTATTATTATGTGTTTTTTGTTTGCAGCAGGTTTGGTGGTCATTGCCTCCTTTTTTTTAGGATGGAATGATTATGGCCGTGGCTGATTCATCCGCTTACTGTCCTTATTTAACTAGATCCTTCCAGATTTTGGACTCTACTACTTTCATTTTGACCAATATTCTATTCTGAAAATTGTGTCTGCAAGTTTCTACCAATGTTTCCTGCGACATGCCATGCTTGCATTATACCGACATTTCGCGGAAACACTCAACGAAACTTTTTAAACGTCTCGTCCTCTCTTTACTTATTTGCTAGAAAAGGGTGGACGGATACTTTGGTATCGTCTTCAAAGAAGCGGGCTAGAAACTCCCTCTCCACGTCAAATCAGGCATTGGTGGTTCCCAGGGACAACTGCATAAACCAAGTGAATACAGGTCCTCGCAGGGTACTTGCAAAAATCTTCATCATCACTGGGTCATTGCACATTAGATGGCCGGTCTGAGAAACGAAATAATACATACACTGGTTCGGAGATCATTTCCCATTATATGATTCTAACTTCAAAGGCTTATACTTTGGCAGAAACGGTGCGGGCTCCCACTCTATCGGGTAGGGTCTCGTAATTTCCGTCTCTTGCAATCATTTTCAATGTATTAACGTTTCTATTTGACTTTGAAACTTCTCCAATTTTTTGGCGTGAGGATCAACGAAATATTCCTCCTCACTGTCTTTTCCCTCGGCATCTGAGTTGGATTCGATTTCATCCTTCTTAGCCTCATCAAAAGAGGAAGAACCCCCTGCTCCGTCTTCTGTGTTATTTTGAGTGTTCTCCAAGACCTTTGCAATCATTGCTTTAAGGTATTTGATACTCTTTTGCTGCTCTTGGATGAGGCGTTCTTGCGCCTCAATTCTCTGACTCATCTAGGCCAACCATTCAACCATATGGACCGTCCTCCTGTCGGACCAAGAGGAAGCGTACGATTGCGGCATTGTTATGACCAAATGATCACTGAACACTTCATATTCTTTATCAGGACCCCCTGCCAATATTTCGCAACAGCAGAGAGCTGTCACACCTAACCTAAAGCATGCATGATGATAGATTTCTTCCACTTCCGTATCCGAGGCATACTCTTCTAAGACTGGTCTCTTACCCTTATTCACCATATTAGATGTGAAAGCAAGCAAGTATTGATCCGAGTCAGAGTTTTGTTTTTGCAGTCGACTTCTTTATGGAATATTGGATTTTCGTGCTGTCCACAGGCTAAACACCGATGTGCTCAGGGCTTCATAGCGACAGTGAGTTAAAACTGCGGCAATTAATTTTTCGCAGTAGCATAACCGATAGGGTCTTGCCGTCCTTCTTTTATTTGTGAAATATCTTCGCAAATTCGGAGTTACTTCATGTAGTGCTGATGCAAACATGTTTTGCGAGCAGGGCTCACTTCCTGAGCGAGATCTATTTGTCCACTTTGAGAAATTATGGAAGTTATTTTTGTCAACTCCCAGTTCAGTTTGATATTCATTATTAGTTTTGATATGTCTTGCATGACTCTAATGGGTAGCTTGGCGTGCTGATCAAGCCTTGCACGCTGCCTTAGTTGAACTAGCCTCGCGTACTGGCTTAGATTTAGTTTGGTTCTCAAGTTTATTTGTGCCAGGTTGGCGAGGCTGAGCAGCGCCAGCTTTACGGGGATGATTCTTGCCAGGCTGATAAATGCTGACTTTCGCTACGCTATTGAGCACCAAGTTGGCGAGGCTAATTCTTGCTAGGCTGTTGAGCACGAAGTTGGCGAGGCTGATTCTCGCCAGGTTGGCGAGGCTTATTTTAGTCAAGTTGGCGAGACTGATTTTGAGCTTCACATTCTTCTTACTTCCTACTAGACTGATTTTGAGCCTGACATCCACATTGATTTATACTAGGCAGATTTTGAGCCTGGTATGCAAAATGGGCTGAGTGCTCTGGGGCGCGCCCTTCGATTCCGATTACGGATTTGGATCAGTTTTGTGCCGCGATAGATTTTTCTTTGGTGTCATATGTAGCGAGTTCTAATGGATCAGAGTTTGAAAATAGAAATGATTGTTAATGGATCAATGCCTCCTTATCATTCAAAACTATCAGGTCATCTTTTTGTGATTTTAAACATTTTGGACCGACCTCGACCTCAATTACCAATTTCTCCATCGTCTCTCCAATTTCATTAATGTCAGATTGCACTACCATCTCCTATTCAGTATTGGAGATTTCTCCCACTATGGTCGGCAGTTTGTTCTTCACAAAAATCTTGCTTTTATTCCATTAATTACAATAATTACAACGAAAGAAGAATAATAGAAAAATAAATAAGAGAATTTATATATTATCATTCTCTTTTATAATAAAAGTGGGTTTTAATGTGGCGATGGGATCTAACTAGTAGAACATATTGACGGTCCAAAGTGAATATCTTCTACTCAATGAAGAAGATGATGGACGGCCCTAACTCTCTCTCTCTCTCTCTGCTAATCTCAATGAATTCAAAACTCTCACGCATAACTTGAATTACCAAAGGATCACCAAGGCTTCAAGGCCCTCTTACGTAACTTGAATTGCCAAAAATATCTCCAAGGCTTCAAGGCTCTCTCGCGTAACTTGAATTGCCAAAAGATCTTAAAGGATTCAAGACTCTCTCGCGTAAGTTGAATTACTAAAAGACTCCTAAAATCTTCCTCAAATATACTATTTATAGACTTTATTTGGTTATGAGAGTTTTCATAGAGATAGGAATATAAGGTTTTTGTCTTTATCAAGGATTCTAATCAAATATTTGATTTTGATTTAAATCTCTTGAATTTGGATTCTGATTAGACTCAATTCGGGTATTAGATAATCTCAAATATCAATTACAATACCAAAGCATAGTCCTAATTTTTTTTTTTCTTGAGAACATATTTCAAATACTTCAATTAATTGCAGCCACTTTATATTCAATGGATAATATCCTCATTTAGCGTTTACTCCATATTAATGGATTGACTAGAGATTGATTTTTTTTTTTTTTTTTTTGTATTAACAAGTGAATATAATGAATAAAGTTGTTAGATTTATATCAAGCATTATTCTAGATTAATTTAGAAATATCCCTACCATGACATCGTATTCACTATACACATGTACAATAATGGTGTTCATTGTTTGCTCCAACTCATCAATGGGATTCTAAGTTTATGATTTATTCTCTAGGATCATCAAAAAAGAAAAAAGAATACAAGGGTTCATCTATGTCTTTTTTTTATCATAATAAAGAACATAGTTAGTAGAAATAAACATACAATAATGGACAATCATATTACTATCATGATAAATAAAAAGAAGAAGAAGGTAATGGAAATTACCGTAGGATATGTATAATCCGGAGAGTACGAGGAGTACCTATAGCAAGTTTAAAAAAAAAAAAATGAAGAAGGAATCAGAAGCACATCAAATAACAAATTAATGAGAAAACTGGCGATGAGCTGATACAACATCTCCTTTGATCTACATGATCTCGCGGCATTTGTGGATGAAATTTCGTGAGATTTGAGCATGTTTGCTCATCGGTCAAGTGATATAAACGTATTATATGCAAATCTGACCTATCATCTTGAGGCTCAAAACTCCATGAAAATGTATCTATAATATCACATTGTCATGTAGATCATAGAGAGGGGTGGTGATTACCAATACAAGGGGTAAACAAGCTAGAAATGGGCTGACAGCATAAGAAAATACCTGGGGTGTCAGCTCACCTCCAGTTCTATCTAGCAATTTCCTATGATAAATTATAAAAATTTATCATGTAGATATCCACACCATGTATGTATATCGATCTGACATATTATGCATGTAATTGTTGATAAAGAGAGGAAATTTCATGATTACCTTTATTTGTGTAATAATGGGTCTGTGGGGAATTGAAGGGGTACATTGGTGTTTTTTAATTATCCAAATTGAATTCCTATGGGAAGTTGAATTTGGAATCTCTTACGAATTGAAAAGGAGTGATGCTCAAAGCTTATTAGTTGTTTGCAGATTATTGCTAGAAATATTAATGCTTCTACACCAAAAAAAAAAAATATATCGCAATCTTAGTCACTAAGAAAGGACCATCAATTATCTAAATTCCTGGAGTGCAATAGTGCATAACAGCTTTGATGCATACATCCATAACTATATCATGCATCATGATTTCTGTACAATGCATCAAAGTCCCTAGCATGAGGAGATATAACTTGATAGAAATAAATGGAGAAGGACTATCAAAGTGATCGATCTGGCGTAATTCTTTTCTGGTTCATGTAGTCCCAAATACTTGGGATAAAAGGCTTAGTTGTTGTTGTTGTTGCAGCATCAAAGTCTCTAGTATGCTTCCTCACAACGATATGGCAGCTTTACTCACAAGAAAAAAACCAGTCATAAACAAGTGATAAAGCTTGATCCAATGTCACATGAGAGAGAGAGAGATGGATGTTGATGATGCATGCGATGGGGGCAGACATGCATGCATGGTTGCTTTATATGCATGTTGATCAAGTTAATATTAGCTTAGCTTACCCGTATACATTGTAGGGGACAGCATAATGAGGGAAGGTGGCTGAAACAGCCCCCATCCCACCTTGATGGCCTGCCTGAAAACATGTCATGGCCCTAAAGTTCCTGCATCCTCCTGATCATCATAATTAACAACAAATTAATTATCTTAAAGAAACTAACTAATTAACAATTAATACTGCATGCATTGATTAATTATAACTAACAACATTAGTAATAATATTACTCCCGTTTAAATGTTGCAACAACATACAATATTTATACAAAAAATGGACTAATTAGTTCTAAGCATAACTACCATGCTCGTTTCTTGCAACTTTTCTGTAAAATGGATTTTGGGTCTTTTGAGACATAACTTTCTCTTATTTTTGTTAATTATTAGTTTAATTTATCTGATCAGCTAGCAACCTGCTCTGATAGCTTATTTTAAAATATGTCTAATTTTTAAGATAATTGTGTAATTAGTCACATTTTATACTTTATTTGATTAATTAGGAAATTTTAGAAAGTATATGTGAAAAACAATTTACAAATGCATAGTTTACAGGAAATATATGATGTAAGTGCATGGGTTAGCTTTGGCATATTGTATGAGATAAACCATGATTGTTTGTCCCAAAAATCTTCAGAAAAAAATCTTTTTTTTTTTTTTTTGAGGGAATTAATTTCTTCAAAAAAAAAAAAAATGCATACACAAGCTGTCTAGGGCTAGTAATTTGGTTTCTAGACTTGCATTGCATAGATAATATGAAAAATGAAATTATTAAAGAAAATATCCTTACCATATTGAGGAGATGTAGGTCGAGATCTCTGAACCCCCAAAGAAGCAAGGTTGCAATTAGCCCTTCTTCCATCGATCACCGGTGAAGGATCCACACAAGCCTTCATCGCGGCCTCAGGCTCACGAAAAGTAACCTAAACAAGATCAAATCAAAATAATAATAATAATAATAATAATAATAATAATAATGAATTATTTCCTAACTTTAATAGCAATGGATATTAGTAAATAAATTATGAATAGAGGTATATAGATCTTGATTCCAACACAAATTGTAGATCCACCCTCAATATCTTATCAATATTCCAAATATCATGGGATCTTAATTACAAACAAAGAATTTTAGAATTATTTTTTTTTAAAAATATAAAATTGGCACATAAAATAAAAACATGCACAACATTTGATCAAGAATTGATTGAGTACTTACAAATCCATAGCCTTTGGATCTTCCAGTGTGCTTGTCACTGATGACCACAGCCTCCAAGATCTCTCCAAATTGCTCAAAGTATTTCTTCATTGTCTCCCTTTGAGTCTCCCAAGCTAATCCACCAACAAACACCTTAGTGTAGGTTGTGTCACCAAATTGGCCTCCCATGTTGTTGACTGGACTCATCTTGATCACTTCTCTCTCTCTCTCTCTCTCTCTACTACTCTTATGATCAAGTGATACAAATAAAGAAGAAATATCACCAAACTATATTGTCAAAGACTTTGGAGGTGAGTTTGGTTGGAGGTTGAGGAGAGAGAGAGAAAGAGAGAGGGAGGAGAGAGAGAAAGTGATGGAGGGAAGAAAAGCAATAGGTGGAAAGGGAAAGACAATACCATAAGGCCAGTAAGAGACATGCATTTTATTTTTAGACATACTCCCTTCGAGGCCAGTTGATGTTAATCATCACCTTTGTCCTCTGCTCCAATCATAATGATTAATTAAGTATAATACGGCTCTTATCATCGGTGCGAAATGACAGATATGCCCTGGTTACTGTACGTCAAAACGGAACGGGAGATGCATGGCAACACGGATTTCTGTAACTTATTCTTCTTGCTTAATTTTCTGTAAACTACAGGAATGTTATAATGCCCCCATCTAGAAACTGAATAGTGGAACGTATTCATGTAGAAAAATTCTAAGCTTCCAATAAAATAATAAGAATTAAAAATTATTTATAATTAATCTCAGATTTCTCTTATAAAAAGTCTAGTTATGATTATTTTATGTATTTATAGAAATCATTATAAATTATATTAACTCTTATCTCATATCTATTGTGAGACTATTCGAGTTAGGGTATTACAAAGGCTTATATATTAGCAATGAGAGCGAAGCAACTATAGAATGGAAAAAAAAGAAAGAAAAGGCTCTTGTTCTAATTAAAGGAGAAAGGTTTTTCACGATAAACACAAATAATTTTTTTAAAGCAAATGGTGGGTCTTATCCCCCCATGTTCCATTAAAGATTTTTAACAAAATATACATGCATGTTTTGCCTTTCGTGCATTAGGAGTCCAGTATATAATTTATATTAAAATGAAGCACAAAATAAACACAAATAATTGTATGACAATGATGGATGTATCTTAATTGAAAAATATCAAGATCCATTAGAACGATAATCTTCTTTGTGTGTGTGTGAGAAATGGAAGCGGTACACATGAATGTCGTCTGTGCTAAGTTCACCAGTTATTGTACAGATACGATATTTGGAGTGATTCCGAAGATTATTTCAAGCGAAAACAATTAGGCTTTGATCAGATAGCAAAACAAAGGATTCTGCTTGCACTTTTGAGGGTTTAGAGAGATTGAATTGGAGGCAACTGCTTCAGAATGACAATATTATCCATAGTCGTAGCCAAATGAGCTTACAGATCTTTCTAATAAGACTTGGTAAACTAAGAAAATGCCAAATGAATGGAGAAAAGTACTCTAGTACATCTGTATAAGAATAAAGGTGATATTCAGAGTTGTTCTAATTATCGGGGAATAAAACTCATGTGTCACACTATGAAGCTTTAGGAAAAGGTAATTGAATATAGATTGCGGCAAACTGTTAAAATATCAGATAACCAGTTTGGATTTATTCCGGGGCGATTGACGACAGAAACTATTCATTTACTTCGCCAATTTATAAAGCGATTCCGAGAGAGAAATAGAGATTTACATATGATATTTATTGACTTAGAGAAAACCCATAATAAGGTACCATAAGAGTTACTTTGGTGGACATTGATGAAGAAAAGAGTTCTAATCAAGTATATTGACATAATTAAGAATATGTATGATAGAGTAGCGGCCAATATTAGAATATGTGATGGATTAACATGTGATTTTTCTATCACAATTGAATTGCATCAAGCATCTACATTGAACTCGTTCTTATTTGTTATACTAATGGATGAGCTTACTAGAGCTACTCAGAATGAGATACCTTAATGTATGCTATTTGCTGACGATATTATCTTAGTTGATGAGACAATAGCAGGGGGTGAATGCCAAGTTAGAATTATGGAGGCACGCATTAGAATCTAGAGGTTTTAGATTGAGTAGGTCTAAAATATAGTATATGACGTATAAATTTAGTAAACGACGGAGCATAGACTATAATGTTGTAATACTGGATGGGTAAGAGATACAAATAAGCAATCAGTTTAGCTATTTGGGTTATATTATTCAAAATAATGGAGAGATCGATAATGATGTTAACCATAAAATACAAACTAGCGGATTGAAATGGAGGAGTGTAATGGGAGTTTTATGTAACCGTAACATTCCGTTAAGACAGAAAGGAAATTTTATAGGACTGCTATTAGGTCTGCTTTATTATATGACACGGAATATTTGGCTGTATAAAATTCAAAGAAAATAAGTGTAACAGAAATGCACATACTCCGCCAGATATGTGGTAACACTAAGAAAAATAAAGTAAGAAACGAAAATATTCGTGCTAAGTTAGGTGTAATTCCCATCGATGGGAAGATACGAGAAAATCGCTTACGATGGTTTGGTCATATGCAACGTAGGCCTACAAATGCACAAGTTCGACGATGAGAGTTTATCAATGTAGGACAAGTTAAAAGAATGAAGGGAAGACCGAAGAAAATATGGATGGAGCTGATATGAAAAGATATGGATTCTAGAGATTTAAATGAGAGATATTGCTTGATAGAAATGAATGGAAAAGGACTATCAAAGTGAACGATTCGACGTGATTCTTTTTTGGTTCATGTAGCCTATCCCAAATACTTGAGATAAAAGGTTTAGTTGTTGTTGTTGTTGTAATTACTTGGCAAGAGTGGTGTCGTGGATCTAATTATTCATTTGTAGTTCGAATCTGAATATATATTTCTTTTGCAGAAATAATATTTTTAAATTTTTTTTACCCATCCATATGGTGTTTACAATGGATCGATTTGTTACTTCAACCATAGATGTTTACAATGGATTTGTTACCTCGAGCATAGTAACTCCCTCTCTCTCTCTCTCTCTCTCTAAGTTGAAATTTGTTTTGCACGTTTTAGAAAACAAGAAATTAATTGAGTGTTTTTGGGTTAATTTTGTACCACACACGTACGCAGATCTTCTCCTTCGCTCATGGACATAGGCCAAGAAACATAACCATGCGACTCTTTGTTTATGTCTGGTTTCTCTTTTCACGCCTGTAATTTATGCTTGTTTATATTTGCGGGTGATCACTACCACTATCGAAAATAACAAACTATAGACCTATTATATTACACTATGATATTCAACATAAATCCAATGCAATTTAACAATCAGAAATAACTCGGTGCAAGGTAACAATGCATTTTTTTAATTAATTTACATTATTTTATGTAACGTTGAGTTATATTTATTACGTTATGATACGTTATTTGCTTTTTTTTTATAATAATTTTAATAATTTTCAGAATGGTGCTGATTATTTATTTTGATTTACGTTATTTGCTTTTTTTATAATAATTTTAATAATTTTCAGAATGATGCTGATTATTTGTTTTGATTGTTAGTTGATTATGCATTTATTTATTTATTATTATTCGCTTGTTTGATTGTTTGTTGAATTACTAATTTGTTAATTTGCAATTTCTTGCTTTTTCTATTGCAGTAATTTCTCTTCAGCTAATGGAGTTTCTAACTTACTGTTGATTTTATTGAACTCCCGAATGAACTGAATGAAAAATTATAAATAAGAAGAATTATGCAATACAAAATACAAATTGCGATATTTATAATAACTGAAACTGAAATAAGTAAATTCGAAATCTTATTTATTGTTTGCCAGGATGTTAAGAATTTAGAATAACTTCTATATTCTTTTCTTAGAAATTAAATTTATTCTTCAATTTATAAAAATTATAATTTATAGTTTTATATTTTGTTTTTTTAAATAAATAGGAAATTCGGTAACTTACATTATCCATTATATTATATTATATTATATGCAATGTACTATTTTAAACATTGGCTCAGGATTCTTGCTAATCAAATTATGGCCATCTCGTATTTCATTTTAATTTTGTTAAATGTAAAAAACACTTAGCTACAAGATATGGAGGAGAGTTTCCAAAGAGGCACATCATTTTTTCTAATGAGTCCAGTTTTCCTAGTGAGCCCACCCTCTCTTTTGAAAAGAGAGGGGTTTTCTTAGCGAGCACACCTAAAATGTCAAAAGAGAGGGTTTTTCTTAGCGAGCACACCTAAAATGTCCAAAATACCCTCCCTTCATTCTCTCCCCCTTCCCTAAAAAACCCAACTTTTCACTACCCTAAAATTTTCTCTCCTCCTCTCTAGGGTCAGCCACTGCATATCTCCCCCTAACCCGCTGAAGAGAGCTTGTTCATTATCGTCGTCGCCGCCGCTTGAATCCACTACAGCAAGATTTGAAGTTTAAAAAAAAAAAACAAACAAAATCTGCATATGTTCGTGCGGGAGGGAGAGAAGATGTAAGATTAAAGGAGAGGGCAGGATGGTCAAAAAAAATTATGATTAATCTTGTTATATTAGCAAAGTTTTAAAATATGCTTACTAGGAAAATTGGTGTGCCCCTTTAGAAACTCCCCACATGATTTAAGGTGGATTTAGAGAATTAGTTCGGGATAATCAACGAACCCATTTTAAATATGAGTCACATTTGTACTTCATTTTGACTGTAAAGCGCTCCTCTTCTCCTAACAATTCTACATTTATATATGTTTCATTTTGATTTATCATCTATCAAACAAGCATACAGAGAATAAGATATGGACTTTGAGCTATATATATATATATATATATATATATATATATATATATATATATATATATATATATATATATATGAGAAAACGGAAAATTCACTAACAGTGAAAGGAGTTCCTTTACTGTCGCTTAGGTGGCCCAATAAAATTATTACACATAGTGTTAAATAAAAAAACTTTCTTAACCACCCTTTGAGTGGCGCTACTTATAATAATTTTATTGCGCAACCTAAGCGGTGGTAAAGGAATCTCTTCACCGCTGGTGAATTTCCCGTTTCTCTCTCTCTCTCTCTCTATATATATATATATATGAAAAAAATGAAAATGAACTGACAACTCACGCAAGTTACCTGAGTTGCAGTTCATTTCCACTATTTCCAATAATCTTTTTTAAAAAATTTCTTTTGGATTATGATCTCTACCCCTAGAATTCACTCATATCCAATTTCTTGAGTTTTAGTTTTGATTTGGTCATACATCAAGTTAATACAAAATTGACGGTTTTCAATGAATAAAATATTTTATATACACTTGATGAAAGGGTAAATGAACTCCAAAATTTATGAAACTAATCCAAAAAAGTTAAATAGGTAGAGATAGTAATTGTAGAAAAAATTGAAGAAAAATCATTCGATCATTATAGTTTTGTCGCTAGCTCACGTAACTTTTTCTGAACTGACGGCTTACCTGCAATATTCCTCTCTCTCTCTCTCTCTCTCTCTCTCTCTCTAGAGAGAGAGAGAGGAAAATGAAGTGACAGTCCACGAAAGTTGTCTGAAGTACAGTTCATTTCAGCTCCCTCCCTTAATTTTTTCTTAGAAAATTTTCTTTTGGATTGCGATATAGATCCCTAGGGTTCACTCATACACAATTATTAGGTTTAAATTTTGATTTGGTCTTCCATCAAGTTGACACAAAATTAACGGTTTTTAATTAATATAATATTTTATATCAACTTGATGAAATGTTAAATGAACTCCAAAATTTATGAAATTTGATGTGAAAAAAATTGCAAATGTAGAAATACTAATTTAATAAAAAATATCACTATATTTTTATTACTAGCTAACGTAACTTTTCTTGAGCCGGCGGCTCACCCAGTCCATCTTAGTACAAGTTTTCTAAGTCTTACTCGTTCCGTCACATCTTAGTTATCATTTATTGACTAAGCATATCATCGATTTTTAAAAAAAGCTAAGTTCACTTGCATACCCTACATTTAAAATGATAAGACGATTTTGGAATTTCAAAATAATCACAGGTGATGGTAATTGGTTAGATCAAGGTCCATTTCACATGATCCACTTCAGAATCTACTAAATATTTTCACTAGGGATTTAACTCGTGAATCTAATCCTAATAATATACTAGAGTTGATTCCTCAATCAATATCACATTTTTCGTGCAAAATTTATTCAAATTAACAGAAATAATAAATATTCTTGTTCTTACATGTGATTTCACTTTATTTATTAAATAAAATATCGGTATATGATCAAGTGTATATATCATATTTTCTAAAGTGTGTATTAACTAAACACTAAGCACATAAAATATTAACTACATTATCACGATTCCTGAGAGTCGGTATCTAAATCTAATAAAAAATCATATCAATTTTCAACTTTCATATTCTATCGAGTAAGATTTTGACTCTAAATTTGACATTCATGTCTAATAATTCCGACAGTTTAAGTCGAATTATCGATCGTGCTCCATGGTCACGGGAAATTCTAAATGCGCACATTTAACTTAACGAGCACCATTTTCCCCTATGTTGTAAATCACTTTACTATGTGATGTGGCGCTCACTAAGTAAAGTGCTGTGCGCATTTAGAATATCCCCATTGTCACTCCTTTCGAATTTTGTACCCCAGGTCTTGTCCCCGATTGCATGTGAGAGTGAGCTGGCTGCGGTCAAACGGTCAAAGATCCAAGGACAGCTTGACCAAGTGGTAATCCATTATTCAAAGCATGTTTTAGCACTTAATTAATTACTCGTAACTCTAATTAATAATTAAATTATATATTGTTAGTTCTGCAGATTACGTACCAAAGCAGGCAAGGGGCAGCAATTCTTTACAATAATCCTGGTAAAGAAAAAACAATATACTAATGTTTAAAAAATACTTAAGATTAGTTTTTTTTTAAACAAAAATAGTGGATAAAACTCTAAGGTCCAGTATTTTATTAAAGGGTATTTACTGGTTTGTCCCTCAAATCTTTATATATTATGATTTTGCCTTCCAAATCTTCATATTTAGAATTTTGCCCTCCAAATCTCATAAGTTACAACAATTTTGCCCCTCTCTCTAACATATTTAAATATTTGACCATTTTACCCCTCTTTTCCTCTTCTATTTTCCTCCTCTCTTCTTCTTCTCTCTTCCTCTTCTCTTCTCCTTTTCTTCATTATTTCCCCTCTCTTCTTTCAGTATTTAACTGTGTTAGGGAAGAGAGGAGAAGAGAGGAGGAAGAGAGGAGAAATAATGAAGAAAGGAGAAGAGAGGAGGAAGAGAGCAGAAGAAAAGACGAGGAAAATAAAAGATAAAAAGAGGGGTAAAATGGTCAAATATTTAACTGGGTTAGGGAAAGTTAGAGAAGGGGGCAAAATTGTTGTAATTTATGAGATTTGAAGGGCAAAATTCTAAATATGAAGATTTGGGGGGTAAAATCATAATATATAAAGATTTGAGGGACAAACCAGTAAATACCCCTTTTATTAAATAGAACTTTTTTCTCGGGGGCAGCGCGGTTCCCTCCTGTTCCTAAAGATTAGCTTTTTAACTGCTTTGATAATAATTGAAGCCACTAAATCATGCTGTCTAATAAATTAGTAAGTCTAGTGAATTTAAAGATAAAGGTAATTAAGATATTTGCAATAGGGTGAGGCTGTTCACATTTGGTTTTTTATTAATTTTACAAAACCAAATTGAATTAATTAGGAATAGAGTCAAAACCGATCTACTTCGATTCGATTAGAATATTTATTTTAAAATTTTGAATAAAATTTGCGTAAAAATTATAATTGGGTTTTTACATATCTGTCCCTTACATTTTAAAAAATAAGAATTTAGTCCTCCAAATTTTCATATTTATAATTTAGTTCCCCAAACCCTTTAACTTAACTCATTTTAGTCCCCCAACCATATTTTGGTCCGAATTTCCCGTTATACCCCTGAGTTATTTCACTTTAGTCCTTCTTTCCCTCTTCTTCATCTCTTCCTCTTCTTATTGGGTTCTCTTCTCTATTTTTTTCATCTCTCTCTTCCATCTTCTTATTGGGTTCTCCTCTCCATTTTTTTCCTCTCTTTCTTCCATCTTCTTATTGAGTTCCCCTGAATTACTTCACTTTAGAAATTAATTAAAAAATAAGAGAAAGAGAGGAGAAGAATGAAGAGGAAAACCCAATAAGAAGAGGAAAGAGAGGAGGAAGAGAAAAGAGAGAACTAAAGTGAAATAACTCAGGGGTATTACAGAAAATTTGGATAAAAAATATGACCGGGGGCTAAAGTGAGATAAGTTAAAGGATTTGGGGGACTAAATTATAAATATGAAGATTTAAGGGACTAAATTCTAATTTTTAAAAATGTAAGGGACAGATATGTAAAAACTCCAATTATAATTTTAGTTATTTTAGAATTTGATTATATATATATATATATATATATATATATATATATATATATATATATATATATATATTGTGCATGTTTATAAATTTTAAATAATTGGTCGGTTTTGTTCAGTTTCAAATTTCAAAATTTAAAAATAAAAACCGACTTAATTATTATAGTTAACTTTGATTTTATTTATTTAAATTAGTATCGATCAGTTATTTTGGTTTTAACCAGATTATATGCTCCCCCTCCCAATTTTCAATCCCGCAGCCGAGGGTTACAGTCAGCCCCATTTACAAATACGAGTAACTGTCTCATGAGAAGAAGGATGAAGTGTAATGGGATGGAATGTTGTTGTAAGTTGCCCTATTAAGAATCCTAATTTAATTAAGGTGGTAAATTGTTGATTAATCAGAGAGAGAGAGAGAGAGAGAGAGAGAGAGAGAGCAGAGCTGTCTTCAACTATGGAATCGCTTTGACCAGAAGAAAAAGTAACCCACGCCATCAGGAGAGGACTGTGCAGTGCAGTGTGCAGGCAGAGAGCAACGTGGGGTTTCCAAAACAATTCTGAGATGCAAAATGACATCCTGCATTCAGTGGGCCCCATTACATCCAAACTCATGAGCCCCTCTCTCTGTGGGCCCCACTACCTCCAAGCTCATGAGCCTCTCTCTCTAAACTCATGAGGACCCCGCTGTCTCTTTCCGAACTCATGAACCCCTCTCTCTCTCTCTCTCTCTCTCTCTCTCTCTCAACTCATGAGGCCCCCCTCTGTCTCTAAACTCATGAACCTCTCTCTCTCTCTCTCCCCCCCCCCTCATGAGGCCCTCCTCTCTCTCTCTCTAAACTATGAACCTCTCTCTCTCTCTCTCTCTCCTCTCTCAACTCATGAGGTCCCTCTCTCTCTCTCTCTGTCTCTAAACTCATGAACCTCTCTCTCTCTCTCTCTGTAAACTCATGAGCCTCTCTCTCTCTCTCTTTCTGAACTCATGAACCTCTCTCTCTCTCTCTCTCTCTCTCTCTAAACTCATGAACTCTAGCGCTTTCTAAATTCATGAACTCTCTCTCTCTCTCTCTCTCTCTCTCTCTCTCTAAACTCGGGAATCTCCCTCCCTCCAAACTCACAAGCATTATGATAGCAACCTCACACTCAATAGAGTTCTTTTATGAGCTCGTTCAAGAGGGGACTTTCTAAATGAGCACATCATTGGTCTTAGTAAGACCTCTAAAGTCTCATAAAATTGTCAAGGAGTACAGATTTGCCACTTTATTGAGCTCACGAAGACCAGCGGTGTGCTCGTTTGGAAATTCCCTTCAAGAGTGATGGACTCTTTGGGCACCTAAAGAAGACAAAACACACCAAGAGAGAAAAAGTGAAAGAAATTCTCATTTGAATGCCAGTGCAAAATTCAGTCCTCGTACAGACAAAATATCACTGTAAGTTCAGTATTTGAGAATGCATAACAAACCCTAACCTTGCAATTTCCCTTCTTTTTTTTTTTTATCCAACAATGACTCTTCTTATATTAGCGACCAAATATAGCTCTACAGGATCTAAAAGTTTCATACAAAATGAATTAGAAAACAAATCAAAATTTCAAAAAAGACGATCCTATTTAACTGATCCACTAGTTTACAAGTCCAATTTTAAGTTTAAATCGGTTGAAAGTATCGAATGCTTAGAAACTATCGAATGCTTAATAAGCATCACCGCTTGCCAAAAAAAACAGAAAAAGAAAAATTGTCTATGATGATAAAGCTTTAGTTGGGGCGTTTTCATAGGAGCACCACTTTTCCTAGTGAGCCCACTAGATAGTTATTTCTCATTCGGATCTCTTTCAGACTTGGAAACTCCCTTTAGTTGAGACGGTAAGGAAGCTGCACCAGTTAAAAAAAAAGGGATACCCTCTACTTTAAGATAGGCCTAGCTTAACAACAACAACAACTAAGCCTTTTATCCCAATTAAGCCTTTTATCCCAATTATTTGGGGTAGGCTACATTAACCAAAAAAAGAATCACGACGGATCAATCACTTTGATAGTCCTCCATTTAAGATAGGCGTAGCTCCCATAAAAAAAAAAAAGTACAAAAAAATTGTCTATAATAATTTGTTTATATGCAATATAAATCTATAAATGCACCCATTCGATGAGTAGAACTTATCAATTTAGAACAAGTCAAAAGAATGAAAGAATGAATAATCTACTCATCAATTTAGAACAAGTCAAAAGAACGAAAGAATGAATAAAGAAAATATGAATGGATGTCATACGAAAAAATATGAATGTTAGATGTTTAAATAAAAATATATTGCTTGATAGGAATGAGCATAGAAAGATCATCTCTATAATCGATTCAATGTGATTCTCTTTTGATTTATATATTCTATACCAAGTACTTGGAATAAAAGACTTAGTTACTGTTGTTGTTATTGTTGTGGATACCCTTTGTTTTAAGGCAACTTCTGTTGTCTCTCAGCTAGGGGACGTTACTTGGACAGCACCATGAATTATTTGATTGTACTTACTTGGACTAATAACTTGGATTAAATAAAAATAAACTTATTGGATTTTTGTTGATATGTAATTTTCATTTATTTTATTTCTTTTAACTTTATGTGCACATATTATATTGTTCATTACTAATGTTAAATAATATCCTTATATAATATTAAATATTTGTTAACTTATTCAATTACTAAATAAATAATAAAGTAACTTCAGGTGGAACTATTTACTATTATAATTCTTAAAAATATGCTTAACAAGAGAAAAAGTATGCTAAATTGGCACTAGGACTGAAAATAGCACAAAAAACCTCATAAGCCAATACCCTTTTTGAATTCAGATCGGATTCGAATCTAAAATATAGGATTCAGTTCCAGATTTGGGTTGTATGCAAGGAGAGTTTCTAAAGGAGCACACCTTTTTTCCTAATAAGCCCATTTTGTAATAAGCCCATTTTGTCAGAGCTTTCAAAATTACACATAAAATGGGCTCGCTCCTTTGGAAACTCCCGATGCGAGAAACTAAAGTTAAAAAGCAAAGCCGAATCCGAATCTGATTTTTTTTTTCTTTTAGTTAGATTCAAATCCTATAATCATTACCGAATACGATATTACATGTGCTTTTGGATCCGGATCTTAAATGGATCAGCTTTTATATCGGATCCATTTACATCCCTAAATTAATTAGTGTTATAAATTATTATTAGCCTTATATTACTACTATTTCATAATAAATATTTTTCATTTATTATTAATTAGTTATAATACACCAGTATTTTAGAATTCTCCATAGTAAATTCTATTGATACTAGTTAATTAGTCGAAGAAAAATTCCAGTCTTTAAAAAAGTGGATAGTTTGCTCTTGGATTATACTTGAGGTTTAGACTACATAAAATAATGAGACTAGGATTTTCGAACCCCAAACCCAAATGCATCTAGTAACACTAAATTTCAAAATTCAGATCCAATTTCAAAGCAAACGATACTATATATCCAAAATTAGAATCCGAATCCAAACCCGAAAATATCAAACTCTAAAATCCGAGTCCACTCGAGAAAACCTAAACCAATAACACCCCATTAGGAAGGGAGTTTCTAGAGGAGCACACCTTTTTTCCTAGGGAGCCTAGTTTTCCTAGGCCCTAAAGAGAGGGTTTTTCCTAACGAGCATACCGAAAATATCCAAAATACCATCCCTATATTCTCTCACCCACTTTCCCTAAAACTCAACTCCCCCACTAACCCTAAAAATTCCTCTCATCTCTAAGACCGGCCACCTCTCCCCCCAAACTACTACAGAACTCCTCCCAAACTCACTGGCCACCTCTCCCCCAAACTACTACAGAACTTCTCCCAAACTCACTGCAGCTCAAGTCAAATGGATTAGATTTGAAACTTCCAAAAAAAAAAAAAAAAATTCCTGCAGCAGCTCACACGGAGGGAGATGGGGAGCAAAGGTTGAAAGAGAGGAGAGGGCAATTTGGTACTAAAAATTTAGAAACAATCTTGTTATATTGGCAAACTTTTAAAGTGGGCTCACTAGGAAAAATGGTGCGCCCCTTTAGAAACTCCCCATTAGGAACAATACATAAATATTTTGAAACAAACAATGTAGGTGCTAAAGTATACAAGCTTGGCAATAACTTTTATCCAAAGATGATGAAGCTGCAGAAAACAACTCAAGAAGCTAAAAGGAAACAGAAAATCCTCATACACACCAATTTTATGTATTTCTTATGAAGAAAAAGAATATTCAAGCAGAGGATATGTTGCACTCAACACTCAAAAGGCATGTCCTGAAATAAGTTGTAGTTACATAATAAAACCTAAAAATGCTGTTTATAGATTTTAGAGGGATACACTAGAGTACGGTTAGAAAAGTTTACCTGACTGTACTTTATCCAGTTTACCCATAAAATTATCTAGCACGGCGGGGGATGGTAAAACCCCAAAATCTCGGAAAAAATGTGCATAGGGTGGCGACGGTATCAAGTGCAATGTTTCTTACACCAACCCTACCACCATGATGGGTGCTGGATTGCAGTCTCCAAGCTACAAGACTGCTCTCAGTTGGTCTTCTTGTCACCTTGGGTAGTTTCCTCGCCATTCTGAGCTGCAGCTGAGGTTGCTTCTGAGGTGGAGGCGACAGCACTCTGGCTTTCATCTTCCCCTCCAAATCCAAACTCATTCACACGCTTCTTATCTACTGGGTATACCCATCTCTGGTATAGATATATCAAGAAAATGACATCTGCAACATCCAAAAGGAAGAAGACTCAGAAAAAGAATGAGTAGTAGCTGCCCTGACTCGGGATCATCCAATTCATGGTCATGGAGAGCTGAACAATGGATAACAATAAAGAAGTTGTGAGTGAAAAATGAACCCACCATCACGGAAAACTGAAAGGCGGTGTAGCATTGGCATTTTGATGACAAATGCAAAGAGATCGTCTATGATTGTGTTCAAAAATTTGTAGGTCATCTGTCTCCATGGAAGATGAGCAACCGACTTCAGTTTGTAGTTTATGAATAGCTGGGGGCACATCATGATAAAACCTGGAAGTCATGAGAACGCAAGAAGAATTAGTAACTCGCAACCACTTAATATGTAGTAGGACGTAAATGATGGCCACAGCAAAAGGGAGAGTAAGACTACACACGGGACTAGCAAAATGCCCAAGACGATTACTTCCCAGCAACCAGAATCCCTCCATCATCCCAGTTAACAAATTCAAAAACTGTACTTCCCAGTAAACAGACTCATTGCATTTCACTCTCCCTCTCTTCTATTAAACATGAATGGGGCACATGCTCGAGAAAATTCATCCAGTAACCTCTCTTTTACTAAACATGAATGGTGCACATGCTCGATAAATATCTTCTAGGTACCTTTCAGAAAAGAATCTTCCTTTCCTCCAGGCTTCCTTATCATTTATGGTCTTCAAGTCAATAAAGTGAAATTACCACCTATAAATTAAATTGGATGATGAGAAAAAAAGAGGTCAACCTAGTGCACAAGACTACTGCATTGCAGGGACTTTGGAGGGCATATAATGTACACAGCCAAGACTACTGCATTGCAGGGACTTTGGAGGGCATATAATGTACACAGCCTCACCTCCGCTTTGCAACAAGCCTGTTTCCAAGATTCAAACTCATGATTCCCAGATCGTAAAGTCACTACCTTACTGTATTTCAAGGCCACCCTATATAAAGTCTCCCCAAGAATAAACCTATGACTCTACATGATCTCACATAACCAACAAATCTTATATGAAAACAGTTTGGCTTCCTGCCAGGAAGCCAAACCTGAATAGCACACAATTTTCTCTTTAAATTCAGGTCCGGATCAGATTCAGATAATACACTTTCTTATCATAATCAGATTTGGATTTGAATCTTAGACGCAAACCAAATGCACCTGTTTAAAGCCCTGCTTGCATGCAACTGGTAAGCACAAGCTGTAGGTTTTATAAAATATAGATAAAAGATTTATGTTGTCGGAAGTATCTGGAATATACTCACTCTGTTTATACCAAACAATTTTTAACAATTTCAACAGAGATTAGACAGATCTCACAAAAACATGGAGGCATGCATTTAATTAACTCACCAAACACACATTGTTAAATTACATAAACAATAATATTTTTTACTACATATTACTTATATAATATATTATGCATTTTTTATTTTCCATAATTGTATTCTTTTTGGCATTTATTCAATAAATGCTAATTACTTCAACTCCAAAAATAAGTTGGAGGTGAAGGCATGGGGGTTGAAGTATAAGACCCAAATTTCCAGAGCCACCATTGTCAAGAATCTGAGGAAACAGAAATTAGTCATTGGAGGTGATGAATAATGTATAGTCCCAAGGAGCAATCATTCTTAAACCAGCAAATGTATTGCTTAATTATTATTCAGGGGTTTTCTTCGAAGACAGTGTAGAAGGCTAAAACAGTTCTACTGCACACTCAACAAAATTTTCATGGACATGGCACAAATATTTCGGTTCAAAAATACTGTAGTGGGTCCTGGGCCATGGGCTGATGATGTATGTCAATCAAACTTAACCCTCATATTGGCCTTTGGTCCACATAGAAAGGCTTCCAGGGTAAACATTGCTCATTTGGAAAGGCAGAAAAAAAAACTAAATAAGCATGCTTTGCATTGAAATTGATGAGGTTTGAAATTTGAACTCAATACCAACTGTAATTTGGTGCTCCAGTGCTCTGAAGCCACATAGCTTGAAACTAAAGCTGATGGGTCAGCTAACAATATAGATAAATATCAAGAAAAATCAACTCCAAAAAGCTCCAGAACAAAATAAAAAAATATATAACCAAAGAAACACGCCTGCAATGTAGTATTTTTCCAGACAAGGCTTCTAAGCAGGGCTGCAGAAGGGACGCAAAAGATAGCATTTTTCACCAGCGTTGAAGGTTTTGCATGGTTGAAGCTGCTATACTGTCAGGTTACATTAACAGCAAAAATAAATAAGGGATAGCAAGAGACAAGAAACCCTCCTTTTTATGGAACCACAGATAAACTGAATATCTCAACTCAGTCATCAGTTTCTAGAATCCATATATCACTAAAGTGTACTTCAGCGACCGAGAATATGTTGCAACTTGCAATTGCTATCAACAAATCAAACACTCCTACACTAGAAAGGATATTTTGGTCAAGCCTACATACAGAGAACTCTAAATAGCAGCTTTTGAACAAGGATTTTCTTAGAAAGTTTTTTTCTATTTTTATGTGCAGTTTACGTGTCATCACAAATTTGAAAAGTTGTCCAAATTAACATAAAATAGATTTTTAGAGCCAGATGCAACTACATTAGGTATTACCATCTGTTCTTCTATTTAGCATGATATAATTATTATAGGATGGTTGGCGTGGGTGTGCACGGATGGTTCATTCTGCCAATTGCCATGATTTTAATCTCAATAAAAGAAACAAATGAAGGAGAATACATAAAAATCAACTCCAAAATAACAGAATGAGGATTGCCTACAAGGTGAAAATTAAAAATATCTTTTTAAAAAAAAATGTTGTAAATAAACGATGCCTATAATCATATAAAATACAGTAATAATGCTGAGAACACAAAGTAAATTTTAAAGGAATATTTAGACGTTTACCAAACCCTACCATAAAATGAGTGTTTAAATATCTTTATGCCACCCAATATGGAATACCATCTACTATTCCCACAATGAGATAGGTGCTCGGACAAATCATAGCATCATTAAATGCAGCGCAATTCAGTTCCAATGCAGACACAGGAGAAAAGGACATACCAAACATGTATACGCAGCTCGTGAGAGATGATAATATCCAAGAATACCAGCTTTTGTGCTTCTCGTACATGAGTGAATAGACAGAGGAGCAGGCAACAAGAAAAAAGAGAACATAAGATAGGTACTTCATAGCAAGATCATCATACTCCTTGGTTTTGTTCATCGCATATGAGTCACGATCACGGAATTTCAACATGGGGAATCTTCCACTTCTATCAATCTGATAAAATTACGAGCGCATAAGGTTACATCTTAGACCCTTTTTCCATCATCAAACATTTTTATTAAGTGGTTGAATGAACAAAATTTAACACTTTTGGAAGCTATTAGTACTATAAAGGTAAGAGAAAATAAGTACAAGATCAAATATTAAACAAGAATAAGATGAGCGTTTCCAACGCATATCTATGTCATTTGGCAAATAATTATTAACAATAAAAAATCAATAGCAAATGTTAGAAGAAAAGTTGTGAAACTAAGATCCTACTATCAGAAGTACTAGCACCTGATGCAGACTCTTAACAAGGTAGGGTGTGCACACTGTTGATTATGATAAGTGCTCCCATCACTTGTAATGCAAATAAGTGTTTTTTTTCAATAAATTATATGTTAGTTACTCAACTTTTAATAAAACTACAAACCTAAAAGGTGCAGTTAAAAGAAGCTAGAAAATCTAGCTTCTCAACTCCGCAGAGGCAGAACCCACCACCCAAGTAACTGTTTTTATTTTTTTCCTCCTATTTTCCTCTTGCATTCTCTCTCAAGAATCGACCTTTAACCAAATTTCTTCATTTTTTCTCTAATGAACTTTATCTAAGCTTTCTCTCATCTAGTAATTCTTATCCTAACTTCTTCACATAAATTTATTTAGACGAAACAAAAACAAAAACAACTGAATACATATCTTCGACAAGTTTTCTCACTTTTATTTTTTTGCATATGTGAATGCTAGAACTATGTTAGTTTTATATTCCTAAAAAATTAATATCATAATAAAGGGATTACATTTGATTCAAATGAATAGGCAATAATTGTGCATCCTTCCCAATAATTCAATAAACTAAAGCAACATATAGCTTACCTCAATATGCATGGCTTTACCAATTTTCCAAAACTCAATACAGCAACCAACCCCAGAACTAGCAAGGATCATCCAAGATGTGTCATTATCAAGGAGGTAAAGGAAAACAATTAGCTGACTAATAAAGCTCACGATAACTGATTTTGCAGATAATCCTTCCATTGATTTGTTTTTATTCCAAAACTGGATATCTACAAGAAACAATACAAATATCCAATCATTAACACACAGGTAATGTTGAGTTGCAAAATTACAATCAAAATATCATGAAAAATACTCATTAAGCATACCATTCTTAAATGCCAGGAAATCAAACACAGAGTGTAGAAGAGAGACAACCATGGTTATCACCAGAAGGACTGGGTTACCTTCCAAGAAAACCCTCTGACAAAACATAATATAAAATAAAACCACATTAGGCAAGTTCAAACAAATTCAAATATAAAGATACAGACATACTGTTATAATGTGTGAAAGATAAAAAGGACAAAGATTTAGAACCTGTGCATTCTAATATCGGGAGACTGCTATGAATAAACACAAGTAAATAAAAAAACAAGGAAACATATAATGACCATATTTTAGCTGGTCAGTTGAGCAAAAATATTTTACAACACCACAACAGCAACATCAATACAGGTTAACAGTATACGCATCTAAACAATAGGGCTGAAAACAAATGCTCAGGCAACACAGCTAGGCGAAGTACCAGCTTGGCAGACATATTTCATTCACACTCTGGCAGGAAAGCTGGAGGCCAGATGGTAACAGGAAACAGGTTTGACAATTTTATAAGGACTTTATGGATATCATTCGCATTCATCCATAAGGGAATGTTAAAGTTTTCATCCAACCCAGCCCTCAAGCAGTCTAGCATAGATCTTTCACACAGATCAGGCACTGCCACTAGTTAGGCTGGAATAGATCTAAATGGCTATTTCCTAGATCATTCATGCTCAAAGCTAAACAGTTGGGGAGTCTTAGAGCCCTCATGCCCAACAGGATTAGTCTGACACTGAATTATATGTTTTTTTTAAAAAATCATTTTAGGGATGTTTCTTCTAAACACTGGAGTGAAGAGCAAGAGGTTGGTTATCATATTACAAACTAGCATTTATATAGTTGATTTTATGCAATGAACTGTTGAGAAAAAGCAATTGTCACCCAGTAGTAAAAGAGTTGGAGAGGTTATGGAGATTATTAAACTGGTCAGATAGATCAGGCCAATTAATTGCAACAGAACTGGGCCAACCAGCTAGATGTCATGTCATCTAAGGCCCATGGTCCATCCACCTGTGCAGACTACCTAATCAGTACTTACCTGAAATATTGCTAAAATCACGGTAAAAGTACAATTTCTATAGCTGCTTATAAGGCAGCTAACCAGCCAAAATATTTATACAGTCAAAAGGAAAAAGAAAAAGAAGTTCACAGCCAAAAACCCAGTCAAACTCGACTAAGCCGATTAGGATAGCCAAATTTTTAGTGGCCTGATAATCAATGCTCAAAAAGGGTGACCTTGAAGCAATAGTAAGATTGTTCCATTGTGACCTACGGATTACAGGTTCAAACCTTAAAAAAACACAACCTATCTGCAAAACAAAGGTAAGGTTGTATAAATCAAATCCACCCTAAACACTGCAATACAAGAGCCTCGTGCACCGAGTTGCCCTCATTTTTTAAAATCAGTGCTCACAAGTTAAATAATAAAGTGCTATGCAGAAGTTGGTAAAGTGAAGCCTTGAATGCAAAGTTTAATATCTCAAAATTGGTATTAGTATTGGCATTAAAACCAACCAATGATTTATGTTATTAGTCCTACTAGAACTCATCAACATCGGACATATTATATCCATAGTTTCAGAAAATATATCTACAACATAGAAGTGTTGAAAACAATATCACAGGATCTGTATTGCATAAGCCTTAAAATCAAATAGATGTTTGCAATACATACCAATACCAAGACGTAAAACCTTGCCTAACAGCTTGTGACATGCATCAAATACAGTAGCATAAGTCAAATCTACCAAAAAAGTATAGGTTAAACACGATGTGTGAATACTTCAAAGTGAGTCCCATGTGCATGTCTAACTGACACTTACCTAATATATAACTAGATAATCTTGGTTTTTTAAACAGAATAAAGAATAATATCACATACTTTAACACCCACTTTTCATTGCATTATTTTTTAAATTATAAAAATATAATTTTGGGTTTTTGGATGATTCTTTTAAAATAAAAAAAATAATTTGAAAATAATTTCTTAAGCTAGTTAGAAGAACCCACGATTTGAACCATTAATCTATTAGAACCTAATCTAAGTCCAAACCACTATGCTAAGTTAGTTGATTATGATTAAAAATACATTTAATTACTTGAGTTATTTAATTGTCCCAGCCGATTAACTAATCCAAATTAAATTAGAATCCCTTAAAAATGAATTAGAATCCCTTAGATATCATGACTACCTTTAATTAGGATACTTCTAATAGGACTTCCCTTTTATTTAGATACCTAAATAGAAATAGAATCCCTTCATTAGTTGAAATTTCCATTAGAAAAGATAACTAAATTGAAATAGAATCCTTTGATTGATAGGACTTTCCATTGATTAGGATTTCAAGTTAGATATAACTAATTGAATTTAGTTTAATAATTAATCCTTTTAACTAAATTAAGTTGAATACGAACTTCTTAACAAATAGGCCTTCCCATCCAACTAGGTTACGTGAATGTATTAGAATTTCAATATATAGAAACACCTTAACCTCTATAAATAGACCCTAACCTCAAGGCCAACCCTCTCCCCTCTTTCAAAGCAGAAAAAAAGAAAATAAAATAAAAGATGAGAGAAAATAAGAGAGAGGAGAATCGAGTAATTGAAAGTGAATTGATGCAATGGTGATTGGGTTTAATATTGTATTGACTATTGACATCAACATTGATTACCACCATCATTGGCATCTAATAAATTGAATGATTGAAAGGACAACCCATATTGATTGAACATATGGGCTTTGAGAGAATCCAAATTTGTATGACTTAACGCTATGAATGTAACAAACAAGTTGTTAATTCTCTTATATTAAGAGAAGACGCGATAAGCTCCAACCACATTGCCATTGATTGTTCTATATTAAGGGAAGATTGAACAAGTTCCGACCAAACTATTAATTGATCCATTTTCTAGTAGCAAACGGGAATCAGATGCATATATTCCGTATTTGCTTGTATTTCCAAATAACTTAACTAAATGATAAAAAACCTAAAGGAAAAAGAAAATAAAAGATGTGGATATGCATGATTAATATTACTTTCATATAAATTTTCTATTATATTAATGTATTATTCTTTGACATGACTTTTCCCTATAATTTATTATTTATTGATATTGTATTCTTTTGGTTTATTGTTTATTTTTCATTATTTTTACTTTCTTATTGGTCGCTTTAATCCTAGATATGCATGGCCAACACAGTCGTTGACTCTTTAAGGACAAAAAAAAGAATTGGCAATCTTCGAGAAGTCAGCTGAACTTTAGGAGTAGAACTTTATTTAAGCTATCAATTATTTTTTTATTTTTTGGACTTATTTAAGCATATGAAATTATAATAAAGTTTTCTAGAAAAAGTTGATTTACTATTATGTTTTAAAGTTTATTTCAATGTTAAGATAAATAATAGTTAATTATCGTATCAAATATAATTATTTTTATGATTATTGTGTCTTATTTATTCTATTGTGCTTGAATATACTGATTGATTGTTAAGGATAGTTGTATTATCACACATTGTCTAATGACTCAGCTATCCACTAATAGATAGTGGGGCATTACACCCAATCTGGTTAAAAAAACCAGGGACTGTTCTGAATGCAGAAGAGATTTGAAATTCACCTAAATCCTAAATGGACATGAAAAGATCCTTTAGTAGAAGCAGCTCATTATTGAAAAGAACCTAAGTACCTTCAAATACATCAGAAGCCATAATAAGCTTGTAAAATAGCCAGGACAGGATTGAGCTCTGTTTTCTCTTTTCTTTTCTTCTTTTTCCTTGATTAGAAGTTAAAAATTTAATCATTTTTCTTTCATTTATGTTTAATGAAATGTGTTCTAATCAATCATGGAAAGTTGGTGCATAATATATAGATATGCATTTCAAACATATATAAGCATGTGGGATGAATATCCATATTCTAAGAATTTGTGGTATTGATTTCATGCTTCATACAAAGTCGTGTCCCTGATCAGGCTCTAATTTACTGGATTAGACTAGAATTCTAGGTCAGTAACATCGGTTATAGGCCAAATTCACCATATCATACTGTCTGTGTAATGCTATTGCTTCCAAAAAACCCTGAAACTGGCATGTCCGGAACATAAATCTCATTTACTTTGGTTATCATCATCATCAAAGCCATTTCTGATGAAGAATGTGGCTGCAAAGAACATCTGAAGTTGAGAAAACATCATAAAGGGGCATCCAACCTGACATCAAATCGCATACCCTCTTGATTTACAGCCAATTTTCTAGCCAAAGGCAATTATAAGCAAGACAGGCTCGTCGTAAACCTTAATGGCTGTTGGCATGTAAAGTACCTACATCTCCAGCCAAGCAGTTAAAGCTCAATCAATCATGGAGCCCAAAAAAATTTCCTAGACCTAGAACTGTAAAAGACCAAGATGAGAAGGATACGTTATAGGTTTTTGAATATGGAACCACATTTATCTCTAAAACACAATGACCCGAAGGGCCAAATGCAATAACATACCCAAGTGTTAACAATTAAGCTGATACTTCTGTATCCTATATATCAACAAAACTACTGAGCTCCAGGTATCATGGGCCTATTGTATCAGGTCCCTACAATATAAATGATTATATATGTCTATTAGACTTTAGAACAAGTGATCACAGGCCTTACTAGTCAACTTGTGGGCATAAATGTTATTATAAAAACTTCTTCAAATTATAGAAACTTGAATCAGAATATGCATAGGGAGATAAAGTAGTGCATTGACTATGACGCCACTTCATTTTTGACTCTATATAAAGCCACATAAAGCTGTCAACAAGACTGGAAAACCTAGTAGATTGATTATGAAGTGACCAAAAAACTAGGGTAAATTCAAACCTGGACTACAGACACACATGATAAAGTACTGAATGTCCTTGTTTCTCGGTTGCAAGATAAAGGATTTATTTCAAACAAGATGTTAGATGATCATGCAAATAGATTAGCAACACAGAACAGTTTCATAATTACCAATCATATGTAAGAAGGGGGCAAAAAATAAAGGTGCATAAGATGAGGGAAACTACTGTCAACGATAATAATCTGCTAGAACAAAAGTAACCTCCTCTCACCCAAGCCATGTAAGAAGCTAATCAAAAGAGATCAGCTCCAGTAAAGCTATACTGCAACATCATACCTTAAGTTCATCAGCCTCACCCTCGAGCATACTGCCATAACTTCGGTGAAGCTGGAAGGACTGCTCAATCTGTAAGAACAGCTGCCATTTGGTCATGCTAATTGGACCAACTTCTAGATTAAGAGGCAGTTCTGTTACAGTTTCATTAAGAGCTATCAGCTTGTCTCTCAAAAGCCAAAATTCATTGAAGTAGACCATAGGATAATAGTTCCCTGAGATGGGATCCACATTCAAGTCTAAATCTGGAGTCAAGAAGAACAGTGCTACCCTGTATTGCAGCAAACTGACTAGCAATTCCACACAAAAAAAAGAAGTGTGCTCTCAGATAGCCAGACGCATAATTCCTAAAGATCAATAATTCCATTCCTTAGTATGCTGAAAAATATAACAGGAAACAATGTAAAGAACAACATACACCAAGTTTCTTGCCTATTGATTGAATTTTTCATTTTTTTTTTATCCCTGAAGAAATCTGGAAAATCAACAAACACTAAGTATTAGACTACCAACAACGTTATGATTTGATGAGGCCAAACAAGAGGGTTGTGAACTTCTGGTAGCAAAATATAAAAAAAACTGGGAAACTTAAAATGCTACCTATCTCATTGATAATACACAGCCTTAATCTGTTTGTGCAGGTCAAATTGTTTATGCATTTCCAATCGCTAGACAATGCCTTGTAAGATGTCCTAAACAGTCATGGTAAAACAACCAGGTAGATTATCAATGAACAGAAGCACAAAAGGTCTCCAAAGTATTAAATTGTAACGCATTGGTGGTTGCCAAGTTGTAATTTTAAACTGACGAAACTTTATCCAAGCGGGTGAGAAATTTGAACAAAGTTACGAACCATGGATTAGAGTCAAAAGAAAACTATAAGGTTTTTCTTCTTCTTTTTCCCTAAAAAGAGCCCACAGAGGTTACGTCGTTTCATACCTTACTCCGGATACATCTCTAACTGCAAGTATAGTGAGCCTATGCGGAAAAACCCCTTGCAAAAGACCCCTGCCAAATCATTTTCGAGTTCAAATTTATACCCTTGCAAACAGGCACCAGTAAAATCAGCACACATATTACCCTATCTCCAAATATGCTAGACTCGAATCCTGGAGAAACTGCTACAAATCAATTAGGCATCTCACACAATGGGTGACACCTATTAACAAAAACCCCTTGAAAAAAAACCCTGCCAAATCATCTTCAAGCCCAAATTTATACCCTTACAATCAAGCAGCGAAAAAAACATCGCACATATTACCCTCCCTCCAAATATGCTGGACTCGAATCTTGGAGAAACTGCTACAAATCAATTAGGCATCTCGCAGTAATAGGTGACTCCTATTAACATTCTCCTTCACAAACAAAATAAGGGCACCCTGAGAATCTCCCTCCAACACAATCCATTGTTTCGAAAGAGCTTTAGAAGCTCACTCAATAGCCTCCCATAAACTCCTAATCTCTAAATGAAACTATAAATGATAGATGCACAATTAAAGTTGAAATTGAAAGGCATGCTCACCAGATAGAGTGGATCTGTAGGAACGCTACTCAGTGTTCTAAAAAACGCCCTATGCGGGCGCATATGCGGGCGCATATGCGTTTTCGGCCCCAGAACGCGCAGAATACTGAGAAAACGCTCAATTATGCGGACAGATCATTATGCGGACGCATAATCGATTATGCGGATTATGCGCCCGCATAATCCGCATACGATTATGCGGTGAAAAGGGTTAATGGGTTTCGAATTTTAAAATTCGCCCGAAACCCGACCCGTACCCGCAACCCACATAATAAATCCTCTCTTCTTCAGCTCTCGAACCCAAATCCCCCCAAATCCCGATCGCGAGTCCCCAAAGCCGCGAAAAAACCCTAACTCCAAACCGATCACCGGCGACATCTCCTCCGGCGATCGTCACTCCAAACCACTCCAAACCAGCTGTCGAGTCTCTCATCTCCCGATTCCCGAGTCTCCAAACCAGCGAACGAAGAAACCCTAACTCTCCGATCGCTCTTTCCCCTCTCCGATCACACCGGCGACATCTCCTCCGGCAGCTTCAGTCCTCAAGGCGAGCTCTCCGGTGACGCTGAGCAGGTAAAATAACTTTTACAGTTAGGATTTTGAAATTTTTTTAGGATTTTTGAAGTTTATGTTTTTTGGGTATTACTTCCTGTTGAATATTTTAGATGATTCTTTTGAGTAAAATTAATTGAATTTGGGGTTTGAAAGGAATTATTTGGAAATTTTAGGGACAAGGTTTTGGTGCGATAATTTTGTTGCAAATTTTGGTGTGAAATTTTGGTGCAAACTTTGGTCCAAATTTGCAGCTGTAGAATTGCAGCAGGTGGAGAACTGAGTTGAGACATAGATGCATAGTATTTGTTTCCAAATTTTTGGTGCAAATTTGCAGCTGCAGATTTGGACCAGGTGCTGGTTTTTGCGATGAGTGCAGCAAGCGTTGGATACTTGGATTTTGCTGAAAAGTTAGGAATAGGGTTAATTTACTGGATTTGGCAGCAAGCATGACCATCTTCTATATTAATTCAATAATTTGTATGCTTTTAAAAGGAGTTGCAATAGGATTATAAATTAATATTTCTCTCAGCCATTTGGCATTAATTCAATAGTCTGATCTAAACTTAATGGATACCTCCATTGCTGATCAGTCATCAATGGCTATGGATACTGCATTAATTCAATAGTCGTTCTTTTTTTTACATTGGGAGTTAAGAGATAAGTCTTTCTATTTTTTTAATTTCTTATGTAGAGCCAGTTTATATTCATTTTATATGCTTACGGTTATTATTTATAATTTTGTAGAGTTTTATAGCATTAATATATCCATTTTTTAATAATTATTATATTAATATATATTAAAATATTAATATTCCGCATAATTCCGCGTAATCCGCATAATCGGCGCATAATCCGATTATGCATTATGCGGTCCTGGACTGCACGCATACTGAAAACGCATTCTTGAACATTGACGCTACTAAACCCCTTTGGTAAACATTTTTTATCCTTTGGTGCATTTTCTTTTTACACTTTCCTAATACAAATTCCTCTTTATCACTGTTTAAACTTGAGGCTTAACATAAATATTCGCAAAACGATTTATTATCTATTTCAACTTCAGTTCTGGCATCCTTTCAGTGCTTTTGTTTTTTCATTTCGAATAAACTGGATATTTAATCAGGTCAAGTTACTAAATTTTATGTTTTACTTTTTTTTTATTATATCATGTTCAGGGTTGCTTGATAATGCTACCTCTCTTGTACTCCACTGTATGAGTTAATTTTCTAAGTCTCTTGCCCCCTCTTCCCCACCCCCCCAACAAAAAAAAAAAAAAACCAAAAAAGCAAAAAAGTTTTAAAAAGCTATAATAACTTTATGAGATAGAAATAAATGAAGAGCAGACATTGGAAGACAATAGAGAATGTAATTTGACTAATGCTTTTTTCTTTTTATTTCAAGATGTTATTGGTATATATGGTATTGTTTTGCATGTAGATTAGCTTGACATTATGAAACCCAAATGCCAACGGGTTGAGGACAAAATAAACCTCATAATTTTATCATCACTGACAACCTGGGAACTGTGGCAGCAGCAATTCATTGTGTCTGGTAGTAGAGTGGATGTGGAATTTGAAATGAAAAAAGATAAGGATACGAATGGATTTATCACATAGGAATGTGATCATGAGAAGAGATGGGGTCCAGCTGGATCTGAATAGGGAATACTATTGTACTAGTTACAATCACTGCCTGCTGCTACCATAGCTCTTCCCAATTCAACTCCTGAGAGAGAAAAGTTCAAGTGAAGGCATGAAATTAAGAAAAGAGCGGCAGGAAACAGATCAGATATGCGAAAGTTCAAGTTTAGATTGTGGGTAACAGGTTTTCCCCCTTCCAATTGCAAGGATGAATTCCCCTGGCACAGTAGCTTGGAGTGCAGAACATAGCACTGCTTTCATGGGTTGGATCAGGCGGGGTAGTAGCCAATGGGTTAACACCATAACCCATTGAAAAGATGATTTTTCAGCCTGAGCAACCAAAGTGTTTCGTATCTGATTTGACAGGTTAATTATAAATAGGCATAGCTGAACCAGTTTGGCAGCATGAATTTTTTGTGTGATCAGAACCAAAGTGGTGATTTTTATATGTAGTTGATAAAAGAAGCTCCAACTTCATCAGCAATTTGTAGTTTAGTAAGAAACATGACTTGAAACAAACAAACATATGCTTGCAGCGGAAAGCCTGTTGTAAATATAAAATAAATAGGAGGGAAACTTATCTTCTGAGTTAAAACATGATGGAATTGAAACTATAAAAACAATAAACATGGAATAGCGCCATTGCTAGTATTCTTCTGTGTTATCGCTACCAGACCATAAACAAGTTGCAACCATGAATTTTGAAGTAAATGAAGAAATGATAGTGTAAACTTGTTAAGAGCTCAAACATAAGGATACATGGAGCGATGACCGGGGGAATGGCATTATGCGGGTAACTGCAATGAAGAGAGCAGAATAGGTTTAGAAACTCGATAGACAAGAAAATGCTATTTTTAAAAATATACATTAGGAAATAAACATAATGGTTACGCCTTCCAAAGTGACACAAAGAGGATAACAACACAAACAAGCATCATTTTCTTATATCCACACCAACCATAATGCATGAGAAACCATTTAAATAGATGATCCATTACATCCATTAACTGTTTAACTCAAATATCTATAACTAAAAAATAATATAGCTCAAGGATTTCTCATCATTGTATTAAAAAATTGCAAAATTTTCATTTCGACAATAATAATATTGTGGTCATTAGATGTATCGGTGAATATTAGTTACCAGAACCTACAGATTCACCATCTGCTCTGACTGAACCACTTGATAAATCACAATACCACCCAATTCTAATAACATTTGACTAAAATTATATAACTTGTTAACCCCTCCAAAAAAATACTTCGAGGAACATGTTCACGGAGAATGGCCTTTACAGAGGATCGCAATTAAGAAGATGGCACGACTATTCGTTTCTTTTCAAAAGTATAAACCTGACTTCTTTGGAATATCCTGATTCTTTATTTTGTGCTCAAACTTTAGCAGTTAAGCTTACCATAGGATTCGTGTGCTGGAAAATAAAATTGAAAGTAAATAGACAATACAACAGCAGAAAGACAGATATAGGTGCAGCAGGAGATATAGATACACTAATTTGTATTTGTTTCTCTTGATAAAACTGAATATCTACATGCTACTAGCATTCTGGTGAAGAACAATTGAATATAGTGTAAAGAATAAAGCCAAAGGTTACGACTGATATTCCATTTCCAGTTCATATATACTCAAGATGTTTCAGACTTTCCTCAAATTCAAGGAGAAACATATTGCAAAATCTATATTAGTACTTGCATCGACATTTTAAATGGAAAACAAAGAATTTCCAATCTGTTAAATGGCAAA
Source organism: Dracaena cambodiana (assembly GCA_036321105.1). Classification (NCBI taxonomy): domain Eukaryota; kingdom Viridiplantae; phylum Streptophyta; class Magnoliopsida; order Asparagales; family Asparagaceae; genus Dracaena; species Dracaena cambodiana. Next base: position 5,830,447 of record JAYEPQ010000009.1, read on the forward strand.
CAGAGAACCAGATTCAGATCAGTTACATTATTTATTTACATTTCTAAATGCTAATTTCTCATCGAAAATAGTAACAAGGAATGCAAAAGAAAAGGAGGACAATTCAGAGAGGTAAGATCAGTCTTAATTCACTCCACCGCCCTTGAAATGCCAACCAGTTTGTGTGTAACGATCCACTGCACATTTCCAATATTGATAGCCAAAATGACAAGCAGTAAAAGAGCAATAGTAACTGATTGATGCACCTTTATCTTTCTATGTATTGCGTGACAGTTTTTAGCCTTCTCTTAATAGATTGATTTGCGGTTTTCGACACTTGCACTATAAAAGCCTGGGATTTGAATATTGGTTATTTAAAACAATTAGATATAATTAATATTTCTTGTTTGTTAGCATGTGCATAGATAATACATGCATAAATATTTGGAAAATCAAAACTCCAGGGTTTAACATAAGCCTAGTAACGATCCAATTAAACCTACCCATTTCATAGCATGTAGGTCACAGTGGCATACCCTGTATTTGTAGTGCAAACCAAAGCTTAACATGAATTTGATAATACTGGATGGGATAAAACAATATGTTTTACTTTTGACCAACAAAAATTAAAAAAATTGAGGTATAAACATACAGTAATAGAGAGAAAACTATGAACATATTTACAATTCAAAAAAAGTCTACACAAACACAAAAAAAACAAATAGTAAGTATTATACTCCCCAATAAGCTATCTACCTTCAAGTTGTTCCAGTGTTTTTTTTTTTTTTTTCTTTTCGCAATTTCACGTTGCCAGAAGTAGAAAAAATGATGAATTGGTATGGAAGTATACCTTGTGAAGTCATCAACAAGATTAATTGTAATATTTGGTTTCCAATAGGAAACCCATTCTACAGGACCCTCATCTTTATTTTCATCCTCTACATCTTCTTCGGCTTCTTCCTTTACCTACAATAAACCAAAGAAACAATCAGACACTCATTAACATAGGAAAAGGACAATGAATAAAAGGCAAGAGATGATCTTCTTAAAGCAAAGATGCAAACATTTGGATGAGATAGAAGGGAAAGGTGGGGCGACGGGGAGCACCTCAGGAATAGGAACTTTATTTTCAGCCTCATTTTGATTTCCCAGCAAGCTCTTCCTTTTATCTGCTTTTGACTTGCGCAAGTATGTCACCACAGCTGCAAGAGAACCAGCTTGTAATTAGATCTCCCAAACTGAGTATAGCTTGCAAAATCTAGATCAATATGGCCATACACAATTTATAAATCTTACAGTGTGTTCTCCCAAATGAAGCTCCCGGCTGATACTCAGGATCACTTGGATCTGGTGGGTAACCCGAACGAGCAAAGAAAACATGAGCATAGAGGCTCCCGTTGTGTTTGACAGCCTGGGGATGTTAATTTTTCATGAATTAGAAATTTTAGACAAAAGGATAAACGCTTGAAACTTCCATTTTGAATATGGTAGACTTTAAAGTTAGTCTGCATATATCTAATAATAATACCTCTGATGGTGTATATTTCAATGAAAGAGAGCGACTACTAGTTGGTCCCCAAACTGCATATGGAATATTTGTCTCATGCCAAATGAGAGCACTCTCGTTGCCAAAGTCATTAAACTTTTCCTTCTCAGACAAATAAAGCCACATGTCCTGGAAAAGATAACAAGCGAACTCAATATCCACTCAAATAAACAGTGTTAGTGAACAATGAAAACCATATCAAGTACGAGATAGACAAAAAAGGAAATCAGATATCATGCCATCTCAAACCCTGACCATAACCCGTTGTCAAGTGGATAAAGCTCCAAACATCACCCCCAGCAATCCAAAAAAAATTATATACAAACTAAATGAAGCACACTCAAGCTGAACATAATTCAATTGCTACCAATTCCCCCTCCAACTAACATCTAGTGTCGTGCTAAAAGACATAATATTTAAACTCCACATTAAATGGTCGATACCAAAAGTTTCCACTATAAAGCAGCTTCAACTTTTCACTGTTGAAGAAAGAAGATAACAATGCTTTTATGGGGTTGACCGACCGACTTAAACAAGCCATGTTGGAATTTACACTTACCATCCTACAGGTGCCAAAGAAGTCGTACAATGTAGGTGGTGGGACTCCTTTGATGGACAACCTGTACTTGTTCTGAAGACTTTGAACTCTAAGGATTATCTCTTGTCTAGTAATTATTAAATTATTTAACAACCACAGCTTTTAGCATTATCTATGACCAATCAAACTGAGGGATGCTAAGAGAACACAGCAAAAAGAAAAGGATATTCAAAATTGTGCCTACCAAGGAATAATTACATGATGATATGCATATAGTTATATCAAACAAGAGAGGAGGTATATACCATGATGATAAATTGAAAAACTAGAAAATAATTTAGTTTTTGTTTGGAATTTCATAATTTTTATCATGGTTTTTAAGTTGCCCTAGAAGACCAGTAGAATTATAAAAGGTATAAAACATAATGGAGGAAAACTATAATTATTCCATTCTTATCTTAATCTTTTTCCTCTTTTAAAATTGCCCATTTTCTATTTACATGTTCAAATACAAAAGAGATGGAGGAGCAATTTGATGGCTAAACTATTACCCTAGACAGGAAAATTCATTAAGTTTCTTGCGATCAAGAGGCAAGGGGGATCAGGGAATTTGCCTTAACAGCTCCATTGTTAAGGATAAGGGTCTATAAATAGACGTCTAGATCAACCAAGTCGCCACACTAATAGAATTGTGTATTTTGTCACTTAGAGCTCAAAATACCATTAATAAACGCATTTTATTGAATTAAATGTCTTGACAACTGGCCAGCGCACAGATTCAAACAAGGTATGACATTGACGTTAACCAGATAAATTTTGCCAAATCAATAGAATAGCTGAATAGGTAATGTTATTCACTAACAAAATCCTTGCAATCAACTGACTATATTTGACAGTAAATTAACAAATCATACACAATAGTTAATGTCATCACCAAGCAAATTCTTGCCATCAATTGACTATATGTGTCCCTATTTAAGTTGTTGGTGCTCAGAAATGAATCCTCATGTTGGTCACCATAACAGAATTTCATTTTCTACGACACCAAGGTGAAACCAAAAACCTCGGGAAATCCAAGTCCCACTTTGAGGGTTCTGTCATTTAGTTACTAGCGATTCTAAGAAATTTAGAATTCATAGGCTTAAAAAATGGTAGGCCCCCACCTTGCTACTCAAACAAGTTTCATCTTTTAAGTTTCACTCTTGAAACTTTACAAGAGAGAAACTCAAGTTTGAGGCTCATGAAGATCAATTTTTTGGGTTGTACCAGGTTTCACAGAGCTAAACTTGGAAGAGGCTTGCGCTGACATGAAGGGTGTGACGACAGTGGTAAACAAAAATTCTCGGTTGCAACTGAAATTTTGCATGTTCAGACCCTCTTGATGATCAAGCACTGAGCAAGTATAACCATTCCTACATGCCGGGTGTTTCTTACTCAGTAATCTCTGATGTCTTGACCAGTGACATAGAGCTTTCATTCACATATTCAATCATTATAGACAATAACTTTACCATCTCAGATCAATAATCATTCCAATAATGAGTCTCTGTCATGTATTATCTCTGACAACCTATGATTATCAAGCTATCGTATAGTCTTATGTCAATTGTACATAGATAAAGGAGAAGAGCCAAAAAAAAGAAAAAGAAAAAAAGAAAAGCTCACTAACCTCACCAAACAATAATTATGAGCAGCTTAAAGCTGCGACCTTTTTTAATTCTAAGTAATTTAAACTAAAAACAAGATGATTTACACTCTCACCTAGCAACAAATAACAAATCCAGATCTACTCCCTCAATCTCAATCCCTACTAAATAAAGGCGATCCGGTCTAGATATCGAACATAGAGAAAGAGAAAGAGCTAGAGCTAGGGCTAGGGTTTGGAGAGTTGGACTGACCAAGGGCTCGCCTTTGTGGAAGATGTTGTTGATGAGCGTCGAAGGCTCCGAGGGTTTCTTCGGCGCGAAGAACTTCATGGCGAAGTACCACATCACCGCCATCCTTATGATCCCCGTCAGCGACTGCCCAAACCCTCCCTGCTGCTGCCGCCCCGCAGCCGGACTTCCTCCGCCACCCTGTGCCGCCACCGCCGCAGGTTGCGCCATCGCCTCACCCGATCCACAAAGAGAGAGAGAGAGAGATTCGAATTTGGAGTATTAGTATTCTTTTATCTTTATATAAAGGTAGCGTTTTAATTGATGATGATTATTCAACGTGATCATCGTTTCAAAAGAGTTCTTGATGCGATGAATGTCGTATTAAGATTTATTTATTTATTTATTTATTTTTATTTTTTTTTGGGCCTTTTGTGCGATGAGCGAATCTTTGCCGTTGGAGGAGAGTAGCTCGGAATGGACGGACGAGATTGGTGGAATGGAATCTGGGTTCTAATGGGCCTTTGGACCATTAATTGAGCCTCTATTGGGTCTTAATTTTAACATGATAAGGACATACTCCAAATATCTAAAAGGGGCACCCCTTCTGCACACTTTATTTTTGCCATCTTCAACATTTTCGAAGGGCGCACTTTTTTCTTTCCACACCACTATCTTCTTTCCAAAAACAAATCCCCCCTTCAACCTCCCATCTCCGGCCACCTCACTCGGTTGCATCCCACCAAACCCTCACCTCACTCACCTAACCCTCCACCCTTCTATCATAATCTTTTCCCTCCACTAAACCCTCTTCTAATTTCATGTCCCACCGTCTTCCTCCTCTGACAGTCCTTCTCTCCAATTCTCCTTTTCGCCGCTTTCTCCTTCCACCCAACCCCTCTCCAATTCCCCTTACCACCGCCTTCCACCTCCGCCAAAAGCCCCAATACCTTCCCCCCCAATGAAATCTTAACTTGTACTTCTTTATAACTAATATAAAGAAGAAAATATTCATGTCAAAAAAAAATTATAATTAAAAACAAATCTGGTGGTGTGTGCACTTGGATATTTGGAGTGTGCCTTTAGAATTTCCCTGATTTATTTTCCCTTCTTTTTCTATGTTAAGGAAACAAATAAGGGAGTTTCGAGATGCATACAGCATTTTTCCTAGTGAGCCCACTTAAAAACTTCTATCAAATTACAATTTTAGCATCGAATTTTTTAAACTAAAATGTACTTATCTTCTTTCTCCCTTCTCCTTCTCTTCTCAAACGAGCAGTTAACCAAAAAAAAAAAAATCCTAAAACTCACAAAAAATGGAGAAAGATGATCAACGATGACGTTAACTGGACTGACGATGGCGAAAGCAGCAGCGACAGGCAAAAGAAAGAGAAAAGAGGTTGGATAGTGTTGGGTTTAAAGAAAATAAGAGGAATGAAGGAAGGGTAAAGAGTTGGAATTTTTATGTTAACAGTTCCGGATTGGTCATTTTTTATCAGGACTAGACAACCTAGATCAATCAATGTGATCCGGACTAACATTTCCGGATCATTTCAGATTGATCCGGGACTGTTAGCTCGGATCAAAAACGTGAAAGAGAGAAGAAGATGGAAAGGTATTTTGGAAATATTAGTGTACTCATTAGAAAAAATCCTCTCTTTCCAAAAGAGAGGGTGTGTTCACTAGGAAAAGTTGGCTCACTAGGAAAAAAGTTGTGCCCTTCTAGAAATTCCCAACAAATAAATATGCTGCGAAAGGGGAAAAAATGATGTTTTTCGTTGACCAAGAACATACCTAGCAACAAAGTCTCTCGTAAACAAAACAGGTCGGTATTTTTCTTTAACTACATATTGTAAACAAAGTGGTGTGCTCAAATAGAATTGACAAACTTTATCATATCAGTGGCCTTCTGAAAGAGCTACGGCCCACGGATTGTCTGATCTCAATTTCAAGATTAGCAATTAATAATTACTTCATCAAGGGCCCTACAATATTATGGGCCTAGCCCAACAAACAATACTTTATAAGGATTAAAAGGGATAAATTGTGGACCCGTGGGAAACAGCACACGTGCATATGTACCATTAGGAAAGAAAGATAGTCAAATCAAGGGAAAGATAAGATAATATGTCGTTTCTGGCAACTTTTTATTATTGTTTTTTTTTTCCTATTTTCAATAGTGAATAGATGAGAAGAATTTTCCAAATATATAAAATTAAAAAATAAAGATCCACAAGTTAACATCAACGAAAAATAATTTCCAATCACGATAACTCCAGATTTAGTAAGTCTAGATTTATTATTTTTATAAGTCTAGACTTGTCATATTCGGATGATGAATCCGAAATCGATCATTCTGAATAGTTCAAACTTGCGTTTAAATATATATAAATAATGTATCCGGACAAAGTAATTCTGGATTCATTTCATTAGTAATAGTATTTACTATTTATTAGTTTTCCTTTTAAAAAATATTATTTACTATTTAACATAATTCCATTATTAACTGTGTACATCATTAAACCATTATTTTTAATTGTTGATAGTATAAAATTAGTAAAACAGTAAATAATGTCAATCTTTTTTTTACTGAAGCAATTATTAAATTTTTTTTTTTTACTGAAATTATTTTGAACATGAAAAGGAGTTAATCGAAATATTTAGCTTCATCTAAACTCTAGATATATAAAGAATTTAATTACTCATTATGCTAACTACCACAACAACAACAACAACTAAGCCTTTTATCCCAAATATTTGGATAGACTACACGAACTAAAAGAGAATCATGCTGGATCGATCACATTGATAATCCTTCTCTATTCATTCATATCAAGTAATACAGCTAATTTAAACCCCTAGAATTCATATCTTTTTCGTATTACCTTCATCCATCCATTTTTTTTTTTTGATTTTCTCTTTCGCTCTTTTAATTTGTCCTATATTGATAAACTCTCCTCGTTGAACTGGTGCAAGATGGCCAATAAAGGCAACAATATAATCATATTTGAAAAAAAATATGAAAATAATTAAAGTAATTTAAAAATATATATTTTTTAATGATTAAAAGCTGAGAATACGTCAATGAAGGCAACAACAAATTGAAGAAGAAACCTGCGAAGCCCTAATTTGATCTCCTAAAATCAATTGTATTTTTCAATTGAGGACTTTCGTATTATTTATAAGCTACATGAGAGAACTTCTTCGCATTCTCGCCATCAGACAATCCTTATACAATACCAAATCTTTTGAAAAAAAAAAAATCCATATACACAATTTTTACATTGACACTGTTAGTAGGGATGGTAATAGACGCGCCCATTGACCAAATTTTAGCACGCTCAATATGAAATTTTAAATTAAAAATAAAAATTTTAATTTTCTAATTCAACATTTTATATGGAAATAGCTAAAAATTAGTCCGGAGATGCGTCCATTATCATCCCTAACTGATATCAACCGCTGGATAACGACGTTAACCAAGTACAAAAAAGATGTTAAAATCAACTTTGAGCAACTCCAAATTTCTTAACTGTGTTGACTATTCTTTGACCACAAGGGAGATGAGCCTATCACTACCTAAGGATCAAACTTGCTTTCTCGACTTTGGATTTTCTTTGTGTAGTCTCTCGTATCTTTTAAGGTCCTTTTCATTTGTGATGGAATCTTGATATATGTTTTGATTTCTCTTGTACGATTCAATCTTCGTTGCTCTTTTTGTTTCAATCCCTGTTTTCTCCATTCTTTAGCTATTTTCTTTCTTATTTACTGCAAAATACACACAAGTTTCCAGCAAAACACACTAAAATATCCGAGCAACAGTTATTTATCTACACAAAAAAGATACGATGATGAAGGATAGAATATGCAATTACTGATACTAATCATAACACTATAAGCCATCATTAGATACAACTAAACATTTCAATCAAACTTATAGAAAATTATACATCTCAAAATTGCCAAAAAGGTCTCCCAGAAATTTTAGAGGTAAAATGCCTGCATTAAAAGGTCAAGTTATAAAGTTTGCCCCTTGCTGTTTCCAAGATCAAGGATAGTGAAAACTCACAAATAGGTTTGTGTTTCCAACTCACAAGCAGGTTTGGTTTATTGATTGCATTTAGGTTTATTCTGATCGAAAGTTATTTCCCGTAGTAGATTTATTGCTTTGTTGCCTCGTATTTTTGAAATACTGAATTTTGCATGATAATCTTTTGTGGCAAATATCCTTCTCCCGTCTGTCGTAATGGAATAGCTGTCAATATCTTGGAGGAGTCTTCAGGCCTTGTCGACCAATTCGATAAAACTGCTGCACTAGAAAAAGTTGTGATATATTGATTCTTTCGACGTCATATTTGGACGCCATCGGTCGAGATAGCCGAATATCCTAATTTGATATGGCTGAAAGAACTTCGTCTCTTCTCTCTACCCAAGAGCATTGAATATTTGAAAAATGAATAAATAATTATAATTTATACTTATATCTAGTCTGTGGGTGAAAAGTCTTGTCTTCAAAAGAGAGAGTGTGTTCACTAGGAAAAGTGAGTTCACTAGGAAAAATAGTGTGCTCTTTTAGAAACTCCCTTAGTTACATAGTACGAGAATTTTGCTGGAGGGTAATGCGAAGGGAGTTCCTAGTTGGTTGTGTGTGTGTGTGAGAGAGAGATAATGACTATTTCTTCCAATAAAACAAAATATTGTTCTCTCACAATCTATAGACAATAAGGAGAATCTAAAATATTTTCTAAATTATCCTAAGCAAACTTTGGCATCCAACTCCATTCCCATAAACAAATGACTATCGATTCAATCAACTATTATAATCACTTTAGTTCATCAAGCATCTATAGTCATGACTTCCAATTTCATCTATATATTAAAAAAAAAATGATTTGATTATTCTCAAGTTTATAAAGAAATGCACCAACGAACATCAATAAGAAATGGGGAATTCTATTTGAGTACACCAGTTTGCTTACTGAGCCTATCTTCTTAAATTATAAAAAGTTACAAATTTATCATTAATTTTTGCGGCCATATTCTTTTTCCTGATAAGCGATTCACATCGTTCGAGAGACCATGACTGAGAGAGAAAGGTGGGCACACTAAGCAAAGTGGTGTGCTCAAATAGAATTTTACAGAAGAAACTTCACATCAAAATCAAAGTGTTTTCCGCAAAAATCTTGCTTCTTTTCATTGAATATTTTGATTATAACGAAAGAGGAATAATAAAAAAACAAACGAGGGAATTTATAATTTATCACTCTTTTTTACAATGAAAACGTGGGTTCTAGTATAGCGATGGGCTCTATCTAGTAGAACATGCTGATGATCCGATGTGAAAATTTTCCACTCGATGAAGATGATAGCCGGCCCTAGGTCTCTCTCTGCTGATCTATGTAAATTCAAAACTCTCACGCGTAACTTGAACTCCAAAACGATCAAAATGATTCAAAAATTTTCTCCAATAGAGTATTTATAAAGTTTAGTTGTATATGAGAGTTTCCATAGGAATAGAATTGAAAGATGTTTGTATTTATCAAGTATTCTAATCAAATATCTTAGTTTTGATTTAAACATCTTGATTTTGAATTCTGATTAGACTCAATTCGGGTATTGGATAAACCAAAATCTCAATTACAATCATTTTAGAATTCTAAGAATCTGCTTACACGGAGTTAAATACTCTGAACATGGAGTTATGAACTTAGCTCCGCATTTTACTCAACGCGAGACTAGTTTTCTGGCCAGATGCGGAGCTACGGAGTTAGCTCCACGTTCTGCGGGGTATTTTGTCGTTTTTTTTAATTGGAAATTTTCACCACCAACACATAGTATGTAAATGTCCTGTATGTTCGAGGCATCTTAATGGCTATCTTAATGGAAGCAATTTGATATTCCATTTTGTACACTAATATTTACGTTTACCTTTATTTTTATTAATTCATATCAGCCTTGCAAATGATATTATATCTTTGTTAGATTTTATTAAGTATGTTTGTGAAGTTGGATGCTTTGGTGTGGATCATGTCAATGCTTTAAGTTACCATGATAAAATAAATAATTTGAGCTCAAAAACAATGAAAACAGTTCATGACCAATATTTCCAAGAGATTTTAAACAATACATTTTTTAAATTTTTGCAACAAAATAAATCTATACATATTAGATTGCCAAGAGATACAAGAGGTAGAGAAATGAGAGTGACATGAGAGATTTTTCTTCCAATTTTTGAGCAATGAAAGTAGAAAAGAGAGTGAAAAGACACAAAGAAGGACAAAAATGTCACAAATGCCATGCTTCCCCATTTATTCTCCTAAATTGAATCTTTTAGTCACACACATAAGGCAGTTAAAAGGAGGTTGGTTGAATATGAGACAGGATAGTATAGTTTATAATGATTCTCGTAAATCTATAAAGTAATCGTAACTATTTTTTTTTTAGAGAGGAATCGCGATTAATTATAAGCTCTTAGTATATTCCTATCAAATTTTGGCTTCATTTCAGACCTTAAAAATGAGAGAGAATGCAATACACCTAGTTAATTTCATGAATCCATAAAGTAATCATAACTAACCATTTTGTGGGAGAAATCCGTGCTTAATTATTTTAATACTTTTTAATTTATGTTATTTTATAGGAAGTTTGATATGTTGCTGATATATCGCTACCTTGATTTTAAGTGGGGGCACCTCAAAATTAGAGACAGAAAGTTCCTATCACTTTCTAAGTGACCAAACATAAAGTAACCATAACTAATAGTTTTGAAAAAGGAAACCAAAATTAATTATAAATTAATTTAATTAATATTATTCTATCAGAAACTTAGTATATTCCTACCAAATTCCGACTTCACGTCATACTCCCAAAAAGAGAGAAAATGCAATGCACCTAATTAATTCTATGAATCCACAAAGTAATCATAGCTATCTTTTTTAAGGAAGGAAAATATGCTTAATTATAAATTATTTTAATACTATTTTAATTTTATTATTATCCAGAAGATTAATATGTTGTTGACGTTTTGTTACCTAGATTTTAAGTGGGGGCGCTTTAAAAGTAGAGACAGAAAGTTCCCATCACTTTCTAGGTTACCAAACATAAAGTAATTGTAACTAATATTTTTTAGAGAGGAATCTGTTGAATTCATTCACTAATTTGAACATTAAATTGAGTCAATTCACTAGTTCAAATTAAATGAATTAAGTGAATGAAAATTGGATTCAAAAGTTGAGTACATAGCAAAGGAACAAAAGGGAAGATGAAAAGATAGTCCCACATTGGATAGAGTGTTGTAAGGATGTGGGTTTATATATGGTAGCTTGTTCCATTACTTTGCTTATGTAAGAAGAGGAAAAACCTTGAGCACCACGGGTGGTGCTACGCACCGCCCGCACGCGCATGCGAGGGCGAATGGGCGCTTTAGAGGCGCACTTTGCACTTCGAGGAGCTGAGGAGCCTTTAATGTTTTGGTGCTATTGGATTCGACCTCGCGAGGAGCTGAGGAGCCTTTAATGTTTTGGTGCTATTGGATTCGGGTTACCTCTATTGGGTTCAGATTTGAATCGATTCCACCTGCACCCGCCCCGCCAGTCAAGAGTCGTTGAAGTCCAACGGTCGGCGATCCAACAGTCACCGGTCGCCGTCAACAGTTGCCGTTAAACGGTCACAACTGTGGAACGACCAACCGTTGTGACTGTTGAAGGCTATGAATAGGGTCTGGGTCCAGAGTTTCAAAACATACGAAATTTCTTTTTTTTCTGTTTCCTTTCTTCTTCTGCAGACAGAAGTTCCTCAATTTCTGTCTACAGAAGAACCAGTTCTTCTGTTCAACAGTCTAGTTCTACATTACATCAGTCATCAACCAGAGAGAACCTTTATCAGATTTGCCAAAGCAGAGGGATTGCGGCTTCCTTCCCTCTGCAGACCAATCGTTGTATCCTGGGAGATCGACGTCCAAGAAATCCAGAAGCAAACAGTGGAGGGCGAATCGATTTTAAGGAGATAGTGTCCAACACTAGCCTCGATCTTCATCTGATCTTCATCCTGTCTTCTGTCTGCATCAGTCTCCTATTTTCTACAGTTCTGTTTTCTACACTTCTGTCAAGTAAGTTTCCTTTCGTTTTCTGTACTACGGTAGCAAACCAGTAGACACATTTGTATCAGAAGCAATATATAGTAATCTGAAACGTCTATGCTCCTGTGTTAATCTAAAACGTATCTGTATACATTACCGAATAACAGAATCTACAATTAATTATAAACTACTTTAATTCTTACTATTTTATCGAAAGCTTAGCATCTTCCTACGAAATTCCGGCTTCATGTTAGACTCTAGAAGAGAGAGAGAGAGAGAGAGAGAGAGAGAGTGCAATACACCTAGTTGATTTCATGAATCCATAAAATAATCATAGCTAGTATTTTCAAGGGAGGAATCTATGCTTAATTATAAATTATTTTAATATATTTTAACTTTTATTATTTTACTGGAAACTTGATATATTAGCGATGTTTTGCTATCCATATTTTAATTGGGGGGTTTAGAGACAGAAAGTCCCTATCGCTTTTTAGCTAGTGACCAAACACAAACCTAGAAGGCTCAACCCAACCAACTCCATTGTGACTGTACCATTTTGGCCCTTGTGTTCATCCCACATATACTTCTCTTTCCATCTCCAAATGACTTTTCCCATTCTTTATTTCCCTTCTCTCTTTTATCTTTATACAAAACATGAGAAACAAAAGAGGTGACACACAAGGTAACTAAGCTCCAAAACCCCCCACTAAACCCTTAAAATAAATATCCTTTCCAAATTCTCTTTCAACCTCCAAACTTTTTATGCATCACCAATCCCTTGAAGTTGCCATCCAAATAAAAAAAAAAAAAATCCCCATCACAAATCAACATTTCCAACACTATGGGAAAAGTATCCTAAAATTGAGGGTTTTGAGAGAGGAGGAGAAGAAAATTCTCTTTATATCGATTCATATGTACAATTGGATCGTATTTGCAAAGAAAACATCAATACCATCTAAGCTAAGTTTAACTGATAACGAAGTTTACTGATAAAGCGGGGGCTGAATAACGGAAGTACCAAGCTTTATTCTGATTTTATTTTCAAAATAAATAAACACAAAATTAATTAAATTTTTATTGCTAATTCTTAAAACCATACACAATGTTCTCTAATTATCTCACTAGACCAAAAAAAAAAAAAAAAAATCTCCAAGAAATGGGCACAATCACTTCTGTTTGCTAGCAAATGCTACATGAAAGCAACCTCATATTATGACTCCAACTTCAAAGCCCAAATCAAGGAGGATTCCAATTATAATACTGCCTCCCTAACCCTAGCCTGTTCCCCCTGCCGAAATAGAATCACCCATTGACATTAGTACTAATTAATTAATTAATTAATTAGAGATTAAAATATTACTAATTATTTGCTAAATGATGCTTGGAAACAACTAGGTCTTTGTTCCCTGAACTTGGACTTGTGACTTGCTAATCAAAGTCTTGGGAGGTTTATAGGGATACCTTATCGTTTGATACAAGCAACAAAAAATTTGTTTGAACACTGAGAATGATTATTTTAATGAAGGAACAAGATTTAATGTGGAAGGCTGAAAACCCGAACAAAAATATATGTATTGTTTAAAAAACGGTGTGCTACTTTAGAAACTTCCTAAGTTATTTAATTAGGAGTTTTGCATTTTCAACCTTGTATTATGTTTATTTATGAGTCAATGTTAGCAATAAAATGAATATTTATGGATTTTATCACGTGAACATATGTTGGATTTGTTAAATTTAAGGGGTATTTACTTATTTGTCCCTCAAATATATATTATGATTTAGTCCCCAAATCTTCATATTTAGGGTTTAGTCCCCAAATCTCTTAAGTACTACAATTTAGTCTCCTTTTCCAAATCCTTCAAATTTTTGACATGTATTACTATTTTACCCCTCCTTATTCATTCTTTCTCTTCCTCCTCTTTTCTCCTCCTCTCTTCCTACTCTCTTCTCATTTTCTTCATTATTCCTCATCTCTTCTCCTTCTCTCTTCCTCCTCTCTTCTCCTAATAAAGTAAAGAGGAGGAAGAGAGAAGTAAGAGAGAAGGAGAAGAGAGGAGGAATAATGAAGAAAAAAGAAAATATGAGGAAGAGAGGAGGAGAAGAGAGGAGAAAGAATGAATAAGGAAGGGTAAAATGGTAATATCATGTTAAAAATTTGGGAGATTTGGGGAGGGAGACTAAATTGTATTAAATTAGAAGATTTAGGGACTAAATCTAGATATGAAGATCTGGGGGTCTAAATCATAATATATCAAGATTTGAGGGACAAACAAGTAAATAACCCTAAATTTAATTATGAGCTTGAAAAAATTATTTAGAAATTCAAAAAAATTATCTTAAAATTTAAAATGGGATAATTTTTTGATTTATTAAAGAATTTTTATTATTAAATTGGAAGTTCTCCCATGTGAGCCTCGGCTTTCTCTCGTGTCAGGGACCCTCAAAAAACGAAAAATGTTTATTTTATTCTGCCGGAATAAGACTGGCCAGTCCTCTGATGCCTGCTTGGGGGAGGACAACTATTAAACCGCGTTTTAACGGTCTCCGTCCAGTGCCAGACGGCGGGCGGGGCGTTCGAGGTGGGGCCACTGGGGAAACGCCGTTATCTTTGACGCCGCTGGCATCGGTTGGCCCGCCGGTGCAGCGCAGCGGCAGCGGAGCGGGGTCACAGCGGAAGACCCGTGCTGCCGCTGTCCCCTCATTGGGCCCCCCTCCTCGCATTTTACTGTTTAGCCCTCGGTTTTGGGGAGAGGGGATTCTATTTGAGCACACCAATTTGCTAAGTGAGCCCACATTTCCAGCCCCAATTACTCTGGAAACAATCATCACATCACTCATTTGGGGGAAAAAAAGCAAAATATGGTAAAAAAAAAACAATGACAAATTTATAAATTTTTAGAAAAGTGAGTTTTTGTGAACAAAGTGGTGTGCTCAAATTGATTTTTTGTTGAGGGGAAATGGGTCCTAGAGTCCAAAATTACCAAGAAAACCATTGCTTGTGAGGCTATTTAATTTTTAACTAAATCATTTCAATTTGCTAATTCTTAATATACATTTTTCATGCACTTATTAATAAAAATTACAGCAAGAGGAAGTGTAACTCGGAAGCAAGTATGTGAATTTAGATTGTATAACTAAGATGCTTCAACACAATACAATAAGGTGCATCGCCTCACAAAATTCTGAGAAAATAATATATAAGAAATAATAATGATATGGTAAGAAGTATCGTATCTGGCACAATATGAGAATAGAAACATATCTGAAAAATCATTTTATGGTGATTTATATTCTATTTGATGTCTACATAATATTCAAGAATAAAAAAATGAATTTCATTGGATTTCATAATCATTTATTCATCAACCAAATAATCTTAATTTTTTATATACAAAACATGTTTTTTTTACTATATAATTATTTAACTGAAGTATAAATTGTCTTTGAAATCCAATAAATTTTATTTTTAAAAAAATTCATAATCAAGTATATCATGAGGGATACTGTGAATCACCAATGAGAATAATTCACATAGTAGGTGCAATGCAAAAAGATTTTTTAGCTCACAAGCTCATTTTTATTCTTTATTTTGTTTGTCAAAAAATTAATTTGTTTAACCTAAACAATGAAAAGGGGAATTTCCAAAGGAGCACACCTTTTTTCCTAGTGAGCCCACCCTCTAAGAGGGCTTCTCCTAGTAAGCACAATTAAAATTTCAAAAACTATCATTCTCTATTTTTCTCCCAACATTGCAACAAGTTTCGGGCTAGACAGTTCGGATTCTCTATGGTAGATCCGGGCTTACAGTTCCGGATCCACCTTATAGGATCCGACTGTCTAGCCCAGATTAAAAAGACTAATAGATCCAAATCCATCTCCAGGACCTCCATTGCCTCCAACTCCCCTCCCCTCCCCTCCCCCTCCTCCGCCCTCTCTTCTTCCGCCACCTCAATCTTCGACGACATCCCTTATATCGATTCGATTCAAAGAGAGAGAAACGAGAACGAGAAGAGAAACGATTGTATTTCTATTTTAATTTCGGCTCTTTTTTTATGAAAAAAGATTCATTCTTTTGAAAGAGTTCGTCTCCCTCCTTCAAAAGAGGTCGGCTGGCAATTTCTTGGTGGAAGAATTCAAAGAAAGAGTTGAGATATAGGAAAGAGAGAGATCCACCATAATAGCGGAGGAGAGCAGGGACGGCGGCGATAAAACGGTAATAGTGTTGGAGGAGATAAGAGAGAGAATAGAGAGGTTAAAGATGAGGACATTTTTACATTAAAAATTGAATGGTAAAATTGTAAATAAAAGTAAATTTTTTAGTGGGCTCACTAGAAAAAATGGTGTGCCCTGCTAGAAACTCCCATGAAAAGTAACAGAGATGGTCGATATTTAAGTGCTAAGTGCTGTAGGTCACAAACAAGAGTGATTCACATGTTTAATTAGTTTTAAAAAAAATCATAATTAGTTTTATTTTGAAAGTTATTTATCACTTTAAATGCAATAGATACTTCCAACTATTTTCTTTGAAATTCTTTTGGGATATAACTAAAATTAGACATCATTTACATTATTATATATATAAAAAAATAAAAATCAAAAGGCTCGTCAGCTACTTGTGTGGCAGCTTCGTAAATATTTAAAAACCAGCGGTAAGTTCCGAAGGGGGAAAAAGGCAAGGGTGAATGGCAATTCCTGTAATTTCAAGAAAAAGTAGGACATTTCTGGGAAATTCTAAATGCGCACCACTTCCTCTTAGTGAGCACCACATCCTACGGTAAAGTGATTAACACCACAGGGGAAAATGGTGCTCACTGAAAGGAAAGTGGTTCGCATTTAGAGTTTCCCGACACATTTCCACTCTAGCCATCTAGCTGGACCTTGTAGGGAATAGAGGGGCACGCTTCGGATCTGCGATCCGCCTCCTTATCGGATCCACCGGCAGAGATTCGCGGGTCGCAATCCGCGCCCTTTTACCTCCCCAGTTCCCCTGCCCCCGACCCCCCTCCCCAATTAACCTACACCCGAAACCAAAAACGTAGATAATAATCGGATCCTGCCCGAACCGGACCCGTTTTGGACTAGTTTATCCTGTTCCGGCGGCGCATTCGAACGCAATGGAAGAAAAAGACGGAAGCGGGAGGAGCAGCAGCAGACAGCGGTTTCGCAGGGTCCGTGACTCCGTGTAGGGTCTCGCAGCGGCAACAAACGAAATTAAAGTTTCTCTCACTCTTTAAAAAAAAAAAAAAAAAAAAAAAAATTACTTTCTCTCTCTAGAGTTTAAAGATCGAACAACTCTCTCCACACCTTCGCTCTTTCTCTCTCTACTTCATTTTTTCGCTTTCTCTCTCTCTCTCTCTCTCTCTCTCTCTCTCTGTCTCCCCCCTCCAATTCCACGAATCGATCTCGAGATCAGCGGAATAGGCAGAGAAAATCGATCTCAGGTACCGGGATCTCGAGCCGTCGTCTATTTTCAGCGTGCGGTTCGGTCGAATTTGGCGGCGAATTGGGACGGATCTCATGGGGGCTCTTTGAGAGTTGGGTAGGCGTTACTAGGGCTTTCGGAGTTAAACTATGAGCGGGTAAGGGTGTTTGCAGCGGGTTAGGGTTCGAAAGGACGGAGCTTGCAGCGGAAGTTTAATGCGGGAGTTAATGGAGTAGGGTGCTGGAGGTGGAAGGTCAAGGGTTGGGAGTTTGATGAAGGCTCTTGAGGAATGGGGTAGCTGAAGTGGATAAATTTGGCGCCTTTTGTTGGTTTTTGCTGGAAAGTTGCGATCTTTATTGAAGTGAGTGATCGAAAAGGGTTTTTTTTTTATTGGTTGAATTGTTATGGCGCTTGCTGCGGCTAATCATCAATCTGAAGGGAGGCCTGGTTTAGGTTCGTGATTTATTATCATACATGCCTTCTTTTACTCTTAGTTTTGTCTTTTCTTTCTTGTGAATCTCTTCTTCCAGTTGGCTGGCGATTGAGTAAAATTTCGGGTAATAATCAAAAGTTAGTATCTTTGGTGGTGTTGGATTTGTTTTCTGCTGACAAATTCTCTTCTTTGATGAATATCTCGTTGCTTGGAAAAAAAAAAATCTTCAGATTATTTCGCTTTTGGGAGGTTGGCCTTTTCTAATTTGACAGTATTTCATAATTTTTGGACGAAGTTGATTTAAATAGATTTATGGGTCGCCTCATTATTTAATTTTTTTTTGTTTTATCTCTATGAGTTCTTCGTGTTTTTTTTGTTCTTTCTGTGATTGTGTTCTTTAGGACTTTATTCCTCTATTAGCTTGATTCTATTTTTAGGCAGGTAGTAATTTCGCTTTCTATGGCAAAGCGTTGAAACTATTGATTGACAAAGTCTTGCTACATCTGATCAAATTCTTCAATCACTTTCTGTTCAATCCTATTTCATTTTTGGTAAAAGTGTTGATTCCATGTTTGGCTGGCTTTGGCAATAGTCTCTGTTATTCTCTTGTTTCTAGTTTCTGCACAACTTGCTTGGGGTCCTTTAATTGAAGTCTACTCATTTAGTGGTCTTAATCAAATTCCTTTTTTTTTTTTTTTTTTTTTTTTTTACTTTGGTCTGAATCAAACCACAGTGTGATTCGTGAGAATCTCTCTTTTGTTAATATTAGTTTGATTTGAGGTTATATTTACTTGTCTTGCTAATTATCCTCTTGATGATTCAGGCACCGCCTCAGATCTTTTATATGAGGAACTATGGCATGCTTGTGCTGGACCCCTGGTTACAGTGCCCCGAGAAGGGGAGCGGGTTTATTACTTTCCACAGGGCCATATGGAACAGGTTTTTTTTTGCAAGTCTTTGCTTGATTTTGTTGCTCAGTTTCGATTATTATCTGGAGTAACTGATTGTGGTGTGACTCACTTGTGATTATTGTTTGTCTCTGAATTTTTTTTCTCTATGCTGTCTACCTTGTTGTAGCTTGAAGCATCTACTCATCAGGGACTTGATCAGCAGATGCCTTTGTTTGATTTACCGGCAAAGATCCTATGCAAGGTTGTCCATGTTCAGCTTCGGGTAAGCACAATTTCTCTCAACCCTCGTGTAGGGACTTTAATATGGTATGAGATTAACTCCGGTGCCATTTAATTGCGGATTTCTTAAAAAATGGATACCACTGCACGAAGTCTATAAATACGAAAACTTTGGTGATTTGGTGGAGTGGTAGGGACTATAGTAAGCTGTCATATATCAAGTCTTCTTTGGTCCTCATATTTCGATACTTGTATGCTCCCTTCCAATAAGTTTGGCATGAAGTTAGGCATTTCAGTTACTGGGCCTACTTAAGTCAATTAGTTTATCTCAATGTTGTAGGCGGAAGCAGACACGGATGAAGTTTATGCTCAGATCACGTTGCTACCGGAACCAGACGTGAGTATTCTTTCTTTGATTTCTCCCCTACCTGATTACAACTGTTTGAAAAATTTAAAAATTGACATATTTCTAAATACCTTTGAACAGCAAGGAGAGATCACCAGTCCTGATCCTCCTCTTCCTGAACCGGAAAGGTGTACGATCCATTCCTTTTGTAAAACACTTACTGCTTCAGACACAAGCACTCATGGGGGATTCTCAGTACTTAGGAGGCATGCTGATGAGTGCTTGCCTCCATTGGTAAGTTCCAAACAAAATTGGACATAATTATATCATCACAATTGGCGAAGTCCTTTAATAGTTATAACATTTTGACCAAACCTAATCTTGAAACTTCCCTGGTCTTTTATACTCAGGATATGTCTCAGCACCCACCTTGGCAAGAATTGGTTGCCACTGATCTTCATGGGATTGAGTGGCATTTCCGTCACATATTTAGAGGTTTGCTTTCTTTCTCTATATCACTTAATTAAATTTATCTGAAAATTTTTAAACTTTTCAAATATCTAGTTTATCATTGTATGACTGTAACTAGTGACTTCCAAGTTATTCCTAGTGCGTTACGATCTAACTATTAGATTCAGAACTACTTCTGGGCAGTTTATCTATTCTCGGCTTTTGTGTGATATAAAACCATACGCACGTGGTTTCTCTGACACCATTTCTTGTGTAACTTCTGCATGAATTGCTATATGTACTACAGTAATAATAAATGGCTATATGTGCTACAGTAATAACAAAAGGATCAAACGAGGGGAAATGTAAACTCACATTCATTTCCATTTTTTGCAGGGCAACCTAGGCGCCATCTGCTCACCACCGGGTGGAGCGTCTTTGTTAGCTCGAAAAGATTGGTAGCAGGCGATGCATTTATCTTCTTGAGGTAAGACCATCATCTCTTGAGTAAGTTTTGGTGAAATCTTGTGTCCACCTTTATAGCATGCTCTTTGGAGGGTCAAAGGCACACTTTTTTTTTTCCGGTGGAAAAATATATAATTTGTTTATGTGCAGGGGAGAGAATGGAGAATTACGGGTTGGTGTAAGACGGCTAATGAGACAACAGAACAGTATGCCATCATCTGTTATATCAAGCCACAGCATGCATCTTGGAGTTCTGGCAACTGCATCACATGCCATATCTACTGGCACACTCTTTTCCGTTTTCTACAAGCCAAGGTTTGAGATCTTTGTAAACTTAATTTTATTGCTTATTCTGGGTTACAGTGTTTTGTGTCCTCTGCTA
This sequence comes from Dracaena cambodiana, assembly GCA_036321105.1. Taxonomy (NCBI): domain Eukaryota; kingdom Viridiplantae; phylum Streptophyta; class Magnoliopsida; order Asparagales; family Asparagaceae; genus Dracaena; species Dracaena cambodiana. The sequence continues at coordinate 5,851,089 of JAYEPQ010000009.1, forward strand.
CAGGCACAACACTCCATCCTTACTTGTCTCATCCACATGCATTCCCGAAAAAATTTGATATATATGTACTTTCGAAATTGCAGAACTAGTCGTTCGGAGTTCATAATAAGCATCAACAGATATCTTGAAGCCAAAAATCACAAGCTGTCTGTTGGAATGAGGTTTAAAATGAGGTTTGAGGGCGATGAAGCTCCTGAAAAAAGGTACTGTCCATTGCTTGCGAATGATTTTAGTACATGCTATCACAAACCAAAAGCCTATGTTCTATCACTTAGCAAACGCCTATGTTTGTGTATTATCAGGTTTAGCGGTACTATAATTGAAGTCGGTGATTCAGGATCATCAAGATGGGCAAATTCTGAGTGGAGATCTTTAAAGGTAATATAAGTTTGTTACTATCTTCAAACTCTGCAAGAGTCGACTCACCGGGGTGACGGTTTATGGGTGGATTCTGTGGTGATGGAATAAACAACATAAACATGTCGCTTGCTTTCCGGGGTCTTTACTTTCCCTAAACATGGGAGAGGGGGACCTAACAGCTACATTCTTCGACTTTACAAGCTCTTCTCTTGTTACTTCTCATCTGCAATGCAAATAGTCAATTCATAAGTTCAGATCGATCCTTTTCATATATAATGATTCCAAACATTTGTTTTACTGTTTCCTTCATTTTGACCTTATTGTTTTACTCCATCATTCTCTTGCTTTAGTCTAAGGTATGAACTTGTGCAGGTCCAATGGGATGAATCCACATCTATTATACGTCCGGACAAAGTTTCACCATGGGAGGTAGAGCCACTTGTTGCAGCTACACCACCATCCTCCCAACCGGTACAGAGGAATAAACGAGCACGCCCTCCAATTTCTCCCTCTGGAGCTTCTGATAGTCCTTCAGACTTTGGTATGGGGATCACTCTTTATCGTGTTTTATAGATATTCATGTGGATAATATATTGATTCTTTTTGTTTCATTTTGAATATGTCAAACACTGCGATTAAATGTTGTTCTTTTTTTTTTTTTTTTTTTTTTTTCTCTCCTTTCGTTTCGTTTTTTTCCCCTTTGAATTTCATATTAAGAACTTTTCTGTTCATATTAGTTGTTTTTTTTTCCTCCCCATTTTTGTGCTCCATCTGACTTCTGATTTTGTTTTCTCAGTCGGATATGTTAGTTGCAGTCATCTTCCCTTATTTCATTAGCCAGTCTAATCTTTCTTCGCATTAGCAGGAGCGTGGAAAACCCCGGCTGATTCTGCTAAAACCTTTTCCTTTTCGGGACTTCAAAGAAACCAGGAACCTTACCCATTTTCCTCTCCCACCCCTCTTTTCTCACTGACATCGAAACCTGGCTCTATAGCCTTCAATGGGAGCACAGCATCATCACCAATTCCCAGCAGTCCTGGGTCCGTCGGATTCAATGGGAGCACTGGACCTCTACCGATTCCCAGTAGTACAATGTACTGGCCAGCTCGTGCAGATGCTCAAACTGAATCTTTCTCAACGTGCATTAACAAGGAACCAACTAGGAAGAAGCAGGAGCCGAGCAATGGCAGTGGTTGCCGACTCTTTGGAATCCTGATAGAAAGTTCTAACACTATCACTGCAGAAGAATCTTCACCAGTGGCTACAGCTTCTGTTGTTGCAGAGGACCGACCGTTGCCTTCACAGGATGTAGACTGTGAGCAGCAATCACAGCCTTCAAATGCAAATCAATCTGATGCCCCTGCTGTCAGCAGTGAACCTGAGAAATCATGCCTTAGGTCACCACAAGAGAGTCAGAGTCGGCAACAGCGGAGCTGCACCAAGGTGAGTCTAAATCGAAGTACAACATTGCTGTTAACAACCAATCCTCATGTTCAAATATCTTGGTATGAACAGGTGCACATGCACGGGATGGCGGTTGGGAGGGCAGTGGACTTGACCAGATTCGATGGGTACGAGGATCTCCTCCGCAGGCTCGAAGAGATGTTCAGCATTGAGGGGGAGCTCACCTGTCCCGTGAAGAAGTGGCAGGTCGTTTACACAGACGACGAAGAGGACACGATGCTGGTTGGCGACGACCCTTGGCAGTAAGACATTATGAACCCTGTTATTCATCCCCACTCAAATTTCTGATTTCTAACATGCTATCTACTCCCAGCGAGTTCTGCAACATGGTGAGAAAAATCTACATCTACACTTGTGACGAGGCAAAGCGACTGTCTCCCAAAGTGAAGCTTCCGGTCCTCAAAGGCGAGGGGATCAGCAAGAACAATGCTGACGCCACAAGAAACGGCTGTGATGATGGGGCCTATGCCTCTGTTGCATCCGACAAGGATTGCTGAATGCTGACTCAAACGTAGTACTAGTAGTAGTAGTAGGTTGCTTGTGATATGGTGGGTCCAATGTCAATCCAACCCAGCTTTGAGTCATGGCTGGAGGCAACAAAAGCGATATGATATGGCGAGTGTGAGGGTTGGCATGCTGTGTTTGGAGGGATATATATGGTGGCGTATGTATCTTTTAGTTTACGCTGGTCAGGTAGTGCCGTTGTCTGATACGTGTTGTTATACGCCACGGTTGAGTAGAGAGATATAGGATGATGCTGATGATCGTGTCTACAATGTATTATCCTTTTGTTATATATATAATCTTTTCCTGGAGTAATAATATATGGTATGATGTTTGTTGGCATCGTGTGTTGTCTTGTGTTTGAATATTGGAAACGCGTTGTTACTGTGGAGTCGTGTGATCTGCAGAGTTGGAAAGATTGGGCGAGGGGGAACGTAAACCACGTGCATTGTGATCTACTTGTTTGGTGGGTGTTTTGCTTGTGAAGGTGGGCGAGGTTTGGTGTGAACTGGAGATTTGTTGGATGGAAAGATACAGTGTGTGAATGAAGCCCAGGTGTGAATGAGTGGCCTAATTTCTGAGCTGGTGTCTGTAAGATTCAAATACAGAAAAGTGTTGCCCCGTAATTCGAGGGTTTGAAAGAGTTGTAGCCGTGCAAGTAGGAATACGAATGGTCGGATCGAAATGTTAATTCTTGATTCGTTAGGTTTAAAATTTGAATTAAAAATAAGAGTTTTTTTTTTCATTTTATTATAAAAAATTAAAATATTATTTTATTGGGATTTTTACATATCTGTCTCAAATTAGAATTTAGTCCTCCAAATCTTTATATTTATATTTAGTCCCAAATCCTTTAAGTTGTCACAATTTAGTTTTCGATCATATTTTTTTGTCTGAAGTTTCCGTTATATTCTTAGTTACTTCACTTTAGTCCTCTCTCCTCTCATCCTCTTTTTATTGAGTTTTACTCTCTATTTTTTTCCTCTCTTCTTATTGGGTTCTCCTGAGTTACTTTAGTTTAGAAGTTAACTGGGAGGGAAGAGAGAGAAGAGAATAATGAAGAGAGAAACCCAATAAAAATAGAAAGAGAGGAATAAGAGGAAAATAAGGATTAAAGTGAAGTAAATCAGAAGTATAATGAAAAATTCAGACAAAAAATATGGTTAGGACCTAAATTATGGTAACTTAGAAGATTTGAGGGACTAAATTATAAATATAAAAATTTGAGAGAGTAAATTCTAATTTTAAAGGACAGATATGTAAAAACCCCTATTTTATAATGAAAAATTAAGATCAGCAATCAAATCAAGGCTTTTGGGTAACTCGTTCAAACTTCCGATCTAATGCCTTATATTTTTTTTTTTGTTTTTTTTTTAATTTTAGTACGAATCTCACGAAAATTACAATCTTTTCGTACCAATTGAAACGTCTCTCAATATAAAATTCTGCCACATTATCCTAGATTCTACTCCCACAATCTTTCGCTAGTCATAAAATTAGCATACATATTTTTCTCTACCTAAATATATTGAACTAACACCTGCATAAAGCAGGATTTCAAAAGTTACTATCAGAAACTTTTAAAAAAGAATAAATAATGCCCTAGACAGTCTCTTCCAATTGAATGCGCTCGCCAGAGATTACATTCAAGACGAACCTCCGACAAACTCCTTATGCTCGTATCGGACATTGACAAGGCCGCACTATAAAACTAGCATCGACTCTATCACCTCGGACCGAGCTATCAGAATTAACTTTATACTAACTACTCGATGGGAGCTCCCACCTAACCCACCTCTGGATTCTAGGCTGAGACGCATGCCAACTAAGCCCTGAGTGATTCCAAATCTGGAGAAGAGACGGGGGAAGACAAGTTCCCCCTTGGCAAGGCATATCTACTTCGCTGTCACAACTGCAGATTTGACTACACTCTCAGCTTAAATAGTCTTTGTTCAAACAACCAACCACATAATATATTGCAAAGTTGCATCCTCAGTGTCTTTATTATTATTATTCTGGTAAAACCACTTCCACCACTTGCTTGGAAAACTTGAGCATTTTCGTGCTCATGGGAGCTACTCTGCAACTCATCTCATCTCAAAGCCCATCCAAATTCTAAATCCAAATCTCAAACTTGTTGCATCCCCTTGTGATGTTTCCACCACATAAGCCCATTATTCCCGTTCGCACAGAATGGGCCCACCACCTCATTCTCTCTAACTGGGCCCACACCCAACCCCTTGCCACGCGGGCGAAGCTCACCGCACACAACATGCTCGATGAAATGACCCAAAGAGACTACAAATCCTACAACTCAGCAATCAGAGCCTGCACCGCAAACAAACAGCACACTGAAGCAGTCTCCACCTTCCAAGCAATGCACAGATCCAACATAACCCCAGACGCCTTCGCTCTTGCCGCGGCCATAAAATCGTCGTCGGCCTTCCCCGCTCCCAGCCTTGGAAAGTCCGTCCACGGGTTCTCGGAAAAAGCAGGCTTCGCTTCGGCTGCGGCCGTCGCAAAGTCAGTGATGGACATGTACGCGAGGTTCGACATGCTGCATGACTCCTGCAGGGTCTTCAATTGCATGGGCCGGAGAGATTCGGTGTGTTGGAACGTCCTGCTCTCGGGCTACGCCCGTGCACGACTGTACGATGAAGCGATGGGCCTGTTCCATAGGATGCACAGATGTGATGAAGAGGAGAGTCAGCCTACTGCGATAACTGTCGCAGTAGTTCTCCCCATATGTGCGAAGTTGAGATTCTTGAAGCACGGGCAGAGCCTGCATGGGCATTGCATAAAGATGGGACTAGTCGTCGAAACTCTCGTGGGGAATGCGCTTGTGTCGATGTATGCAAAGTGCGGTAGAGTGATGGACGATGCCCGAAAGCTGTTCAGTCTCATTGCTTACAAAGATGTCGTCTCCTGGAATGCGCTGATTGCAGGGTGTTCTGAAATGGGGTTCTTCGATGAAGCGTTCGAGCTGTTCCACGAAATGGTATCGAACGGTTTCCTGCCCAACTATGCGACGGTTGTGAATGTTCTTCCGATATGTGCTTTCGTGGGCAATGGGTGGCTCTACGGCAGAGAAATACACTGCCATGTTCTTCGCCTTGGCTTGGAAATGGATCTTTCGGTCGTTAATGCACTGCTGACTCATTACTCGAAGCTTGGAGACATGAATGCAGCTGAGTCGATATTCAAGAACATGCGTTCAAGAGACGTTGTATCTTGGAACGCTGTAATTGCTGGGTACGTAACGAACGGTTGCCTCTCGAGGGCAATGGACTTGTTTCATCGTCTGTGCTCGAGCGGGACGAGGCCTGATTCGGTCACTCTCGTAACCATTCTCCCTGTATGCGCTCAACTGCAAGATGTCGAAGAGGGAAGGAGAGTACACGAGTACGCTCTTCAGCATTCTTTGCTAAGCGGAGGCACATCCTTAGGGAATGCGCTCATCAGCTTCTACGGAAAATGCGGAGAACTGGACACTGCACTCGACTTGTTCGAGGTGATGCCACAGAGAGACCTGATATCGTGGAACGCAATGCTCAGTGCTTTCTCGGACAATGGCCAGTGGGCGAAGCTTCTCGCCCTTTTCAGTCGGATGATGAACGAGGGAACAAACCCTGATTCCATCACCATTACGAGTGTACTTCAAGCTTGCACTTCGTTTGGATTGAGAAAGGTGAGAGAAACTCATGGGCATGCGATTCGAGCTGCCTATGCGTTTGGGCAAACGGTTGGAAATGCAGTTCTTGACGCTTATGCCAAATGTGGAAGCATGGAGAGCGCATTCAAAATGTACGAGAGCTTGGTAGAAAAGAACGTCGTCACAGGCAATACAATGATATCAGGATACCTGAAGAACGGCCGTCCAGAAGATGCTGAGAATATATTCAACCGTATGTCTGACAGAGATCAGACCACTTGGAATCTGATGCTTCAAGCTTACACGCATACTGATCGCAGCGACTTGGCTTTCAGTTTGTTTCAGGAGTTGCAAGAGAAGGGAACGAGGCCCGACACAGTGAGCATCATGAGCGTGCTCGCGGCTTGTGCACGTCTGGCCTCGGTTAGGACGGTGAGGCAGTGTCATGCCTACACAGTCCGAGCTTCTCTCGACGATCTGCACCTGAACGGAGCTCTCCTGGACACATACTCTAAATGTGGAAGCTTAAAAGATGCATACAAATTCTTCCGAACTTGCCATAAGAAAGATCTTATCATATTCACCGCAATGGTTGGAGGCTTTGCAATGTACGGCATGGCGAAGGAGGCGATTGGCGTCTTCTCTGAGATGATCCAACGAGGTATAAAACCTGATCACGTCATATTCACCACCATTCTTTCGGCTTGCAGCCACGCCGGGCTCGTGGATGAGGGGTTGGAGCAATTCAAGTCCATCAAAGACGTTCATGGGATCGAGCCCACGATGGAGCACTACGCTTGCGTGGTGGATCTTCTATCGCGAAGGGGCAGGGTGCAGGAGGCGTATGATTTCATACGGGACATGCCTTGTGAGGCGAATGCCAACGTGTGGGGGACTCTGCTCGGCTCTTGCAAGATCCACGGAGAGGTGGAGATCGGGAGGCTTGCTGCAGATCACTTGTTCGACGTGGAGGTTGCGGATGTTGGGAGCTACGTGGTGATGTCGAACATATATGCAGCGGACAGGAGGTGGGATGGTGTGGAGAGAGTTCGGAGGCTGATGAAGAGCAAGGATCTGCGGAAACCTGCGGGATGCAGCTGGATTGAGGTCGAGAGGACGAGGCATGCATTTGTGGCTGGGGATTTGGCTCATCCGGAGAGACCCCTGATCTACGAAATGCTTGCGAGTCTGAACCAGCAGATCAGCGTGACGCCATCTCAGATGCATTGCTTACTATGAGGTTCGACAATGGATCGAGGGGATTTATCAGGTAGAAACAGAGCTCCTCAGGATTGATACCCCAAAGGAAGCGAGATACTTGTGTAAGAGAAGAATGGTGCACTATCCACTCTGTCTGCAAAAATTTGCAGATGTGTTGCACAGAAATAAGCTGGGATGAGCTACGGGTCTTGTCTGATACATCAACCGTTGACTCCTCTGCACTTGAACGGGTGGACAGTTGACCGAAAGAGAACTTCGATACGTCCGGCCCGGCCAGCAGGTGGGTGGTGTGCTTATCTTGTGTGACAATACTAAGAGAGGAGAAAGGTTACCCATCGATATTCGAGAATGCTCTTCTATGCGGCTATATTCAAGGTTAACACTAAGGAAGCAGGATCAGAGACCAAATATAGAGAAATTTGATAGGAATGCTATACTAACACTTTGTCTATCATTTACTAATAGATGACAAAAACAAAGGCAAAATTTCACATTGTTTGGTTCTATCATATCCGAAACATTGCAAACAAAGCAATGACACTACGGATCACATAGCACAACAATCGCAAAGATATCCATATAAACACGAAGAAAAATAAGATATCTGTATATAAACTCTGCACTCTGAAATATTTACAAAGAAAAACATTCGATGATCCTTCAAGTCTCTTTGACTATATCAAAGCTATGAAACACACCGAAAGCCTCTGCAAACTGCAAGCCAAATTCCAAACAAAACCAAACACAAGAACACATCGGCGATCACCACAATCTTCACATGCCTCCACCACAATTTCGTCCCAAGCTGGCGATTCCTGTTCGGAAAGCTCAAGCTCATGCTCATACTCTTTGCATTCGTATCCACGCTGCTTCCACCGCCGCTCTCGGCCCCTGCCAAGTCAATCTTCACCACCGAATTCTTCCGCTCGATCCCATCACTACTACTACCACCACCCAAAAGCGGCGACTTTGTTGAGCTCGAGCTCGATCCGTAAGCGTTCGAGTTGTCTTGGTTCATGCTCTCGAGGGAGCAGATCAAGCGTTTGATGATGGGGACGAGGTCGTCGCCGAAATTATTGGTGCTCTTCTTGTAGCCGTTCTTGATCTGGTGGAGGAGGTGGAGGAGCTTGGGCTTGTTGGAGGAGGAGGAGGCGGCGGAGGGGTGGTGATCGACGATGGCGAAGGAGACGAGGGCGCCGTCGATGAGGAAGCCGAAGGTGCGGCCGCCGGCGGTGTGGAAGTAGTGGGAGTGGAAGGGTGGGGCCCTCTCGACGCAGAGAGAGGCTAGGGTTTCGAGGTCACGATCGCCGCCGTTGTAGGCGTAGAGGATGCGGCTGTGCTTGGAGACGCAGCAGTAGACCAGCTTGCCGATCGAGGATTCCATTGGAGTAAGAGTACAGGTGAAGATCTCAATTTCAATCTCAATCTCATCAATTTGGGGGGGGTTGGGATTCTTTGTTTTCTAGGGTTAGGGTTTTGTTTGGGGGAGAAAGGGAAAAGGTGGAGGAGTTTGATTGGAGAGAGAGAGCGCGTGCGTATGGGGAGGGGAATTAACTGTTCCCGCTTTGCGATGGGTTCTGTTAATCTGGGAATAATTAGGAGGGATAATTAGCTGATAATGTACCCTTTTGTTAGGATTTAGAAAAAAGAAGTAAAAGCATTAAAAAAAAAAAACTTCTATTAGAAGGGATTGGATGGGGATTTCTTTTTCATTTTCTTTTACAAATTAGGTTGTTCAGGTATATTTTGAGATATTTCTTTCAAGAGCCACGGTTGGCATTGACCTGCTTCAATGAATGGATTCGTGTTTATCATCATTGACATAATACTAGATACTAGGAATGAGAATGAGAATTGACAGATGTAAGAGTTTTGACTTGATCTATTAAAAAAGTTCAGTTTAGATAAAAAAAAATTATTTTTATAATTCAAATTATTGAATAGAATAGATCCATTCTCACCCTAGTGACTATATCAGTTTCACACTCTTCAATTTTATTTGCATTTTCATAAAGAAATATACTGGCAAATCTTCATTTTTCCTTGTTATTTTTCTAGAAAACAAGATTTCCATGCCAACCTACAATTGTACCTGTCCCTTGACATTTTCAAAAGATACAATTAAATTTGCTACTACTCTGTCGGATGTTGAATTTTATGGATTACTGGATGTTCTTGAATGGATAGTGGAGACAATTTATGATGCCTGCTTGCTTTGTAGTTACCTTTCAAACATTTACGTTCATCACACTTGGAGGGAAAACAATATGTGCATGATTTTTCAATGTGTGGGGTGCCTGACTGAAGACTAAAAGTGTTTACTCTTGGAGCTTGTTATGATGGATATTTCTAATTTTGTTTATGAGTGATTATAGTTATTGAGTTCATGTATTAGTCCAAAAAAAAAAAAAAAAAAAAAACAATGATTGAAGTACTCTAGATCTACCATATGAGAACATTCAACGAACAAAAATAGTATATGTGGAATTTTTTTAACTTCCTTTCTCAAGGGAAACATATCCAAAAAAGCTTTACATAATTTGGCATAATTGGACTTTAAATCTCATTTAAAAATTTATAGTGAGTGAAACTTCTTGATGTTTTATGGTATAAGCTTTTAGCGGTTAACAAGCCTATAAATAGTATTAAATTGAGAGCTCTGATATGATTAATATACTAAGAATTTTTTATAAAATATGACATATCAGGAGATAGGAAGAATTATAAAACTTATCCCCAAGTATTATTAAATGTATAATTAATATCTCTTATAAAAAAATTTCATAGACGAACACCCTGATAAGAGAGTATAAGTGCAACCAAATTTGTTTTTCTTTTTTACACTTGTACTCCCATCAGGGGCTTTGTAATTTTTTTTAATAGGATATTAATAATACACCCAATAGTATATAAGAAATTCTAAATGTGCACCACTTTCCTCTTAGCGAGCACTATGGGATTAGTTCAAAAAAATTTTCAAGTTTGTCCTTTTTCTTTTTGGACCAAAATGGGTTTGGCTCCTTTTTATAGTGAGCACCATTTCTCTTTAACCCAACTTCTAGCCCATTTAGATACGTTTTTCTCCCACCGATTGGGAGGGTTTCGCGCCGAGGCCTAGGTGATTTGAGGGGCGATTTCGAACGGATTTGGAAAAAAGAAAATTAGAGAAAAGAGAAATAAAAAGAACAGGAAGTGGTGTTCACTAAGAAAAATAATTAGATAAGATAAGGGCAAACTTGGAAAATGGGTGATGCTCACTGAAAATAACTACCTAGTTTTCAAGTTATTTGGTACTCACTAAGGGGCTCACAAAGAGGAAAGTGGTGCGCATTGAGACTTTCCATAGTATACATATAATTATTATAATTAATCCTTAAAAGTTTGGTGCAAGAAGGGCACAATTATCTATCACAAGATCTTTAACCTCTCCAGTTACAAGCTAACAATTTTTAGTATCTAAATTATCTGCTAAACTTTTACAAAGGAAACCTGAATCATCTATTTTTAAAAAAAATTAATTAATTTCTTATTTCATTTTTGGGCACATTCTTGGTAGTGTGATAATTTAGAATAGATAATTCAGAAAAGTTCCTACTAGCTTAGAACTTTTCCTAGTGAGCTTACTATCTAGTGTATTTTTGGTCCGAACGATTCTTAAAAAGTAGGCTCACTAGGAAAACATGGTGTGCTCCTTTGGAAACTCCCTTATAGCTTGCTGACTTTATCATTAAAAAAAAAAAAAGGCTTTCATTCCTCCTAGGTGGGAACTTGAGAATCATTCCACCATGCATTGCACTCACCTAAACTATAACATCACATAAAAACTAAAACTTAACCTTTTTTAGTTATATATATTACTATTTATGTGAACATATATTTTGATTTCTTTTTGTTGCAGCAGATAGAGCTTAGCCAAGTGCAAAGCAAATGAGCTATTGTTTAAATTTTTTTTTTTTTTTTTACTGGTCAAACTCACATACACATATTTTTGGTAATATTAATAAAATTGAATTTCTTTAGAGAGTCGAACTCAGAGCCTCTTGAAAATTAAAGAAGGGTGGTGCCACTTGAGTTAAGGCTCGTTCGGAGCTATTGTCTGGTTCAAAGGCTTGACTTGCTTTGCTTTACACTTGATTATAGCTATAAGTAGGCAAGATGAGGATGCAACTACTAACAAGATGACCACTCAACAAACCCCAATGCAACACATTTTTGACCCTGTCAAATTTGCCATCTTTAGACATTTTAGATGGATAGATAGAGGTTGACTCTACCAAGCTCTCACTTTCTTTAAGTTGCCTTGCATGACCTGATCAAATCAAACTCTTTTAGGTGTATGGGATTGGTGATGGATAGATCGCTGGTTTGGCTTTCCTTTGTGCATGGGATTGGTGATGGACCTAGGGGATAATTTTTTTTTTTTTTAAATAAATTTATTTTGGCTGAAATTAGCATATTTACATGTGAAATTAATGGGGAAATAGTTATTTATAGAGCACGAATAAATAGCAAGGAAAAAATGACCAATCTTATTTTGTCAAACGAATTATTTGTGTAAAATGATACAACTAATAATAGAGCTACTAAAATTTGAAAAATTCCTTTGAAAGGTCTTTTTTTAGATGATTTACAAAGCTCTCTAACCATAGCATATCAAGTTTGATTACATCGAGTTACAGCTAAATATATATCCAAATAATTGAAATTTTTTTACATTTTTAGCTCCTTCTAACGAGTGAGGCTCTCCTCTGCGCTGCCTTGGCTATCGACACTAATGATAACTGATCCCTCACCAACAGCACCATCACATAGTCCCTCCCTCGCTTCTGCTCCATTTTCCTGCTGAACAACGCTTGAATTGGGCACGTCCCGAGTCATGTCCCTGGCGGTGGACTGTCCCTGCAGCTGGTCTCGGATGGCTTCGCCTTCGGAGTCTGGTTGACCATCAGGAGCTTTGGTTGCAGGAAGGAGAGAGACCCGGCATAGTGGGCAGGTAGTGTGTGTTGTGAGCCAGTGGTCGATGCAATCAATATGAAAGGTGTGCCCGCAGGAGGGTATTCTGTGAAGCCGCTCGTCTGATTGGTAGTCCCCTAGGCATACAGAGCATCTGGAAATACAAATAAAAGCCTTATTCATAGCGAAGAAATATCGAGCATTGCGAATGCAAACTCTATAGAATGTAGTTCAATAGGATGCACATCTACATTGCTATGTACCTCCCGTACTAGCTACTTTGCACTGGTTCTGATACGAGATTCAAATAAGACTGGATACAAATACACGAATAAGGCAAGTCCTGAAATTTCAGGTGACAAAACTATGTGCATCTGAGTCAATGCTATTTATCTACAGTGGTTAGAATATACAATAAATGGGGAAGTGCACAAGATTTCCAAGTTAAATAGATTAATAGTTTAGACTAATCAAAATTCAAGCTTTAGATATTTTTAGTCTCAGTTTCGTATCTTATACATCTTTGACAAGTTTAGATTTTTGAATACCTTACAAATTTTTTATACATTCAAGGAGTACCAGAAAAAGTACTCGTAAAGTATCTGGATATTTGATGTCCAAGTATCTAACACAGACCATTTGGTACGTCACTTTATTGAAGTATCTGTGCATCATAACATTTCTATGCCCATGTCCAAAATTATTAATTCGATAGAAGTAGAAACAATGCCTTATCTTGAAATATGAAAACAAATCCAATAAATGCTCAAATTGAAGAAAATGAACACCTTTAATTTACAAAAACGCAGAAACTACAAGTAACTAGATAGTCCCACTACTTCAATTCAAGTTAAATGTGAAGATTGAAAATAACATGATTTTAAAACCCTAAGCTAGTGCATCCACAGAGAAACCATATTTGTTTTTTGTTATGGGCTACTAGAATCAGTCTATTAGTGATCGGTCGATACTATAAAAACTAGTACCCTGTTTCTATTTCTAATATGTGATATTATGATTTTAGGGGGGGAAATGATAGGATGCAATGCAAATTTCTACTGGAAGATTGTAAATACAGACTTAAAGTCACAACTTTTTTACCCCAAGGTTTAAAATCTTCGGAATTAGGATCAGCTGATGTTTACAGTATGGCAACATCAAATGTATTATATTAGCAACATCAGATATATCAACTAAATATCAGCAATACTGGTAATATTTTTACTGATATTTTAGGGTTTACATAATTATATTATATCAGATACCGCAAATCCTATGCAACATTGACAAATACGTTTCGATATCAGCCGACATTTAAAACCTTGTTGTTTTACTTTACTAGCTAGCAAGAGAATTGGAAGAACTGAAGTTGCTCCAAGTGACCAGTCTTAGAAGTTTTCTGACTTTGAACCTAGGAATTTGCATAATTTTCCTGAAGTGGTTATGCAGGGATATACCTATTACATGATTTCCCACTCAAACGAGTTGACGCAACAGTTGATGATTATGACATTGCAAGCAGAAACATATATCTGTCATAGCTCTCCACTTCCTGTAATACCCCAGCTCAAATAGTCCCATATCGGATACGAGATAAGTATTAATGTGGTTAATAATAATTTCCATGAGTCCATAAAATTATCGTAGCTACCCTTTTTTGGGGGTAGGGAGGGAATCTGTCATTAATTATAAACTATTTTAAGTATTGTCATTCTATCAGAGGTTTTAACATATTTAAACTGAATATGTTATTGTTCCCTATTATACGTACTTGTATGCCGGTTCTTATGAGTTTATATGTAATAATACTCTCTACACCGGATAGTTAACATATTCAAACCGAATATGCTATCGGTACCTGTTGTACATATTCGTATACTATATATCAGAAGCAAGGCATGACACTTCCCCTTAGTAACTCAATTCTCCTGCAACACTACAAAATTACCTTTAATTCTATTTGCCTATTTTCAGCTGATGTGAATAATTCTTTAGGACATTCACCCAAGACGCATGTTCTCAAAGATGCACGTTCGCATTTAACTTCAAAATCATCAAATATGCCACCATTACTAGCCTTGGTTTCTAACAATAGTTAGAAGGGATGTACTAAAGGCTATACTAGAATAAAAAATGGTGAAACACTTGAAGCCAGCATACTTTTCTTTTCCCCTTTGATGCTGAAAATGCTTCTTCTTGGATATTTAACACATATATATGTATTCGGATATTATTCAAATATCTATTAGAATAAAGTTATCCATATCCATACTGTATTTTAAACGGATGGGATACAGATATCCATGTTTGTCAAAATATGAATATTGAATCGAATATGAACTGGTTTATTTATATTTGTTCACACCCTATTCTCCTATAACCAGTTACTTCCCTGAAGTCAATTTCCGATCTACTCCTTAATACCAAAACATATTTATCTTATTTAAGATTATACGGATAAACACATTCCTGAATGCTAAATTGGAAGGGATGAAGGAACAGGGGTCATATGGAGGTTACCTCCGATATGTACAAAGGTTCCTCTAATCATGGGCAGAGGTACAACTTATTTATCATGGCTAAAATTTCTATAACTCATGTGCCTAGAAAGTCCTTAATGTCTTTATATCTGTCAAATAGCTCGAAAGGAACATAAACCACGTGCATCATGTACAGATAATGTAGTGTTCTAATGAAGCTAGTGGCTCAAGTCCGCTCAACGGAATCACAAGGCAATATTGCAAAGGCAATGCGGTGCAATCCTACATTGGACAGAGAGAGATGGATAAGTGGTTAAATAACTGTGGATCCGACTACAAAAGGAGTTTCCCCATTTGGTTCCTGTGGGCTCCAAGCCTATCGATCCCTTATCACCTCATGTGTGCTCATTGAACAGATGACAATCAAACAAAAATCACAGGAAGAAACAAGGTCCCGCAAGTTTGCTGAAAAACATAAACATAGAAAATAATGCAAGTCAAACCTTGAATAGAAACGGATCACAACTTTACTATATAAGCAATGAAAAGTTGTAACATGATTGTTTTGTATTTCATGACTATAAGCGAGTTGGAGACCTTTACTGAAATGGAGCACAATATTACCATATGAGCGACAAAAAGCCGTAATGTGATTGTTCCAATTTCTTCCATATATCATCCAAAAGGAATAATAGAAAAACAAAAATTTCCTTAATAATTGCAATAGAATTGATAATTACTTGTTGTGCTAATATTATTATAAGACATTAATAGGCAAAAAAAAAAAAAAGGAGTTGGGGTTCAAATGTCATGAAATAAGCAGTTATATGAATCTTTTTTGTGCAACAAAAGATTGCTGATGCAACATAAGTAGAAGGAGGGTTGAGCTCTCTGAAAGGTTGTTGCATGGAAATTAAGAGTAAACATCACTGTTAGTTCAGGTTACTGATGCTAAAGCATAACCACTTAAAGTAGCATGTTCTATTTATTAAGTAATGAGGGAACCAAACAGGAGAGAGACTGAATTACTCTGCCAAGACTGTTAAACAAACCAAAGGAAATAAATACGGAGACCTGGTAAATTTTTTTGATTTATGCGAGGGAATGTAGATAGGCTTCCATCGATGGAAAGATGTTTGACTTGATATGAGAAAATGGTGACAATGAATTCACAAAGCCAACACTGAAAATATTACAGGATATGACTTCAGATAAGCAACAGTTCTAGTTAGAATTTGTATTTGACATATCAAGTAAATCTTATCCGCTCATCATGTTGCCAGTTTCCTTGAATAAACTAATACATTATTAGAAAAGATAATGGCTTGAAATCAGACAACCGAAGGTGCATCGCTTAGGACCTTTGAGAGTGTCAAACCACCCCCAGCAACTTCAACTTGTCTACTTCCTCAGTATTCTGGAATGAAAACTGATTATACATACAATCATACATTCTGAATTAGTGAGATTTAGGGATTATCAAAATTAACTAATTGATACCTGCCAGTTTGAATCCATTAGTCATTTCCTACACTCCAATTGTTCATAATGCAAAACATATAGCTACCCACTATTTTCGTCAGATTCAAATGATCATATCAAATTAGCTCCAAAAATAGTGAGACATGCATGATAAAATTCATAACAACTTCATGGCTAAAACAAAACTCTGAAGCTCATGTTTTTTCCATCCCCTAAACATGAGGTCCAATGATGTATGATATATCACTTCATGATGAAGTTCATGGAAGTTCTCAACCGTTAGTTTGTGCATACTCGTGAGGACTGTTGAGATTTATAGAGCTTTTGCAGAAACCAATAAAGTATTATTTGTGGAAGCACGCAGCAAATAGTGACTCTGCTGCAAGAAGTATGTTGAAAATTTCAGACTTGAAGGGCTCTCATCAAGGTTTAAACATCAGCTGATACCGATATGTATTGTAAATATTTCATCCAATTTTAAGGTGGCTAAATACGTAGTGTACCATGAAATATTGGTCTGAAACTGCCGATATTGCTGACATTCTCAATATTGTGATATGCCCAATATTGCCGAATCTAAAACAATAATCATCAATTAATGCTGATAATCACGAATCTAACCCGATACATTATTAGGCTTGAATTCTTCAAAGAATCTTAGATTTCTTGGTGGAGTTAAATCCCTAGTGAATCCTACAAATATTTAGTAGATCCTGAAGTGGATCATGTAGAACCCAATTACGATATAATAAATCATCAAGTTAATGTTGATACAGATTCCGATATTTTTAACCATGGTTTCAATCTCTTTGTTGGTTTTAGGGAGGTGAAGCAACATTGAATGTGGTGGTGAGCCATGTAAGGGGAGTACAGGGATTTTTTTTTTTTTTTTTGTGGGGGGGGTGGGTGGGGGTCGTTGCGCTGGTGTGTTAAGTAGGTGGAGTATTACAAAATCGACATCTACTTATTTATTTTTAGGATGGCTTGCAGAATCTAAAGTAAGGTGCACATAATGGGTGTTGTGTTTACATTTTGCAGGTTGTGCAATTATTTGGTTTATGCCACGTTTAGATTGAATTTAGATCCATGAAGGATATACATGTCTTTGGGTAATTATAGACTTTCTACAGTCCTAAACAAACTTTTTTTTTTTCCCCAATCAGTCCTACAAAATATTACTTATTATCTTTTGTAACTCAAAGTTTTATGATTGAGAGTGCTTGTCTAGTGGTTATTTTAGGTAAGACAGAAGGCTTAAATTTCTTGGTGATTCTAAATTGATTTTCTCAAATGTCCATGTATGTCCATCCTCTGCATATATATAAGCAAAGTTGCCATCAAATAGCATAAGCAGCTAGTGCAGTTAGCGACACACACTCCAGTTGGTCATATCCTCGGACACTCTCAATTTCTCAAAATTAACCGATTATAGTCATGCAAACTAGAACAAGCATCACTTTCTCCTGATCTATTATCTAGAGAATGTATAATGAACGATAATTAAGTGATAATGGTAGATGACCAGTACTGAAAGAAGACTCACTGTATCTTCTGATCAAAATACCAGCACCTCCTTGAACAGTGTTAAGTGCTGAAACCTGCATAAAAAACATAACCTCCAAAACCTTCTGCTTTGAGTAAGAGTTCACATGATGACCCAAACGTAAAAACGTGTGAGTTCATAAAATAAAGCTGAAGGTTAAAAAACTACAAAGCAAATGCTAATATTTCGCTAGGTCTATTCAAAGTAATTTAAACAAGGTTCCATATATCATCTGATATCCATACATGTATCACTAATAGATAGCAATACACACACATACACACACACACAGTCTTTTACATACATAAAAATATCGTATCGGTTACACTGTAGACCCTATAAATCAACATCAATATTGTTGTGTTGATATTTCCATTATTGCTGATATAATACATCTGATGTTACCGATTCCACTATCAAAAACTATGGATCAATACCAATATAGATTCCAAACTTTAAACCTTGAGTATAACAAAACCATAAAGTGAGTAAGAAGCTAAACCGAGATTTACGCACACATGCACACACAGAGATTCTTGTCAAAATTCAATATTTTTTTCAATCAAATAATTGTCAGGTGGTTCTTTGAAAAAAATAATGGAGGGATGATCCAAACCTTACAAGGCTGTGAACCCACTATATAATCCTAGATACCCATCGAAATTCTAGGCTAGTGGTCAGGTGAGGCACCAATTTTGCTGTTTGAATTCAGGTAACGAGGAAGCAAAGCCCAAAAAAGTATCCAAATTTAAAGATTATTTTCCAATAAATAAACAGAAGAAACTTTGAAAAAGCATGTATGTTCCCCTTTAGCACTCCTCCCCCATTAGTGGAAGTATTTGGGGTAATTGACTTCAGTTATTATTTGGGCAAACCACACGCCCATCGACTCCGAGAAAGAAACAAGAAAGAAACTTAAAGTTTGAAAAAAGCCAAAAGGCTTTTGTTGCTTATCAACCTTTAAACTACAAAAGAGCCAACACAATCACATCCATAAAGAAGCGAGCTACATTTTAGCTAAGCTTGAATGCTGAAGTCTTGTTTTGTTTCTCGATGGTGAACTAAGACCACGTCCATAAACATACTTATCTTATCTACCATGAAATAGATCACGAAATCTCTAGCCGGGTATGATCACCGGCTAGTGAGTGCACACACACCCCAAATCACAATGTTAACCATAGAAACATATCTTTAGCATAAAAGTATAAGCAGTATCGCAAGATTACTCACTGTGTTTCTCTGATCAAGAAGCTCTCCTTAAACACGACAACAGGAAGCATCTCCCTCATTTCCTTCTTTATACCGAACTGCGATAACTGAATTCAGATGAATAGAATGAACAATGTATATAGCTCAGTACCATTAAAAAAAAAACATTTAAGAATTTAATAAACATTTGATAAAACAAATTAACAATCTCACTCTTGTGATCTCTCCTCTGTCAAGATTTGATGCTCTCATCCTCATAGACTGCCAGCTGGCACTCCGCCGCCTCAAGTAGAACACACAGAAGAGCAACAAGAGGATGAAAGTGAAGAGGACCGGCGCCGAAAAGATGAAAGCTTGGTAGAGCTTCAGCTCAGGAGAAGCATTCGAACAGTCAGTTGGCTGGTCTGAAGAATTACAAGACATCACCAAAATCTTTTGAAAAAAGTAACCCAATGACAAACTAATCTCAGAATATGAAAATTCAAAGAAAAATGAAACATTCAGAAGAAATCATAACAAGAAGCCCCAGAACTGAGAGCCCATGAATTAGAATCTTAGAAATCCACAGGAATGGGAAGAAAGTTTAAAATTTTGGATCAAAGGTATGATTTTTAGAGAAAAAAGAGCAGTTTTTCCCGCAGGAAACTGTTAAATTATCAAAAAATATATTGTTTCCAGTGGAATGTAACTATAAAAATGAAAAGAAATTTTGAATTATGACATGCCCAGTGAGAAAAGGAGAGAATTTGGAGTAAAAAAATGCGATTTTTATCCAAAAAGATCAGTCCTTTGAGCATGCAAGTGTGAAATTAATGAAGAAAGAAATAGTTTTTAATGGAAGAGAAGGGGAATCTAATTATTGTAAAGAGATTGGAAGTGGACAAGCAAAGGTTGGTGACTCGACAGGGAGACTCTTTGATCGGACCTCAAAGATCGTGAACATTTATTTTTATTTATTTATTGTTTTTTGAGGTCTCTATTTGTTCTTGGCTACTAAATAAATAATAATTCGTACGACAAGGACAAATTTGTTTGATACGAGTACTTGTTCGTTGTGCCTAGAGATTTTTTAGCATTTTAGTTTATCCTTATTCTTTTTAAAATGTGGATTTTTTTACGATTAATCATGGCAAATATGGTTCTTGAAATAAAAAAGAAATAAAGGATCTTTGGCTTGTAGATCTAAAGTTATCTTTTGTATTTTTTATTTTAAAAAAAAGTTGAAATTGGGTAACGGAGTTATCCCGTACCAAATAACTATATTAAAAAAATAAATCTAAAACCATTCTTTAAATATACTACTAACTAGTTCTTAGATAAGGTATAAAAAAAAAAATTCAGTCTTTTCAATATTTTCAAGTTATTTATATATACGTTGAATAGCTTAGAAATAGTTTAAACGCATTACGAGGCCTAATAAAATATGAAACAAAATACAAAGTTTTCCACTTTTTTATTAGTGTCAGTGGGCACTTGTTATGAGTTTTTTTTTTTTTGAATATTTATAGATTTGTCCCTTAAATCTTTATAAATTATAATATAGCTCCTCAAATTTTCAAATTTAAGATTTAGTCCACAAATTTTTTAAATTATTATAATTTAGTCTCTAGTTTATATGATTGGCCCGATTTTTCTTATTGGGTTCCCTTTTGTTCTTCTCTTCTCTCTATTCATTTACTAGGTTCTCCCTCTATATATTGAGACCAAATGTATTATTCTCCACTAAATGTATTAAACCATTAAGACTCAATATAAATTCATTTATTGGGTTCTCCCTCTCTATATTGGATAAATTTATTTTTAGGTTTAATACATTTAGTGGAGAATAATACATTTGGTTTTAATATAGAGATGGAGAACCCAATAAGTGAATAGAGAGATAAGAGAAGAAGAAGAAGGGGGAACTCAATAAGAACTAAAAAGAGAGAGGGAAGAGAGAAGGAGGAATTAAGTGAAGGAAATCATGGTAAAACGGAAAAATCCAGCCAAAATATAAACTGAAGAGCTAAATTGTAGTAACTTAGAAAATTTGGGGACTAAATTCTAAACATGAAGATTTGGAGGACTAAATTATAATTTTTAAAGATTTAAGGGAGAGATCTATAAATACAACAAAAAAAAAAAAGGGTAATAGGTAGCAACCACAACAATTTTGCAAGCCTCTCCAACAAATATAAGGATCTGGGCATTTTGTTCATCAACAGTTTCACCCAAAGCAACAGGAAACAGATTGCATCTCCACTTGCCATCATGATTCATGAAACTCACCATCCAGCAAAAAGCAACGCAGGAAATAGACACGTCAGCTAACCATATTCATCCTTAATCCTTTTTTTTTTTTTAAATATAGATGTACAATAATTCGAAAAGAAAAGAAAGAAAAAGGTTACAAAAGAGAAAAAATATTAAATTATGCTTCACTTTGTTTAGTGCCGGACTCCTTCGCGGCTATGAGACTTGAGTTCCTCCATCGCATATGGGAGAAGATGCAAGGCTACAACCTTCTTGAACTTGCAAGGTTCTAATTTTTTTGAGAAATTATTATGTATTTTAATATGCAGAAATCTGAATTTTTTATGCAGCGGAATTTTCCGCAATTAGATACACACTCGGTAAAAATTGAAGCTGAATTGATTTGATACCATATTGAAGTTCTTTCTACTGCGCTCTCGTAGATGGAAGACTCAAGGTAAATTATTTTATATTTTAATATTAATGAAATCTTTCCTTTTAGTAGTAGGATTAGAAATCCACTTCCCTTCCTTAATAAATTTGGAAACTCACAAAACAATGCAATTCAATATGATTCAATCACCCATTTTGTAGTCAAAACCAATTTCAGCTCAATTGAAACTTTGATGATGCAAAGCCTATTAGTGTGGCATCGCGTATGGCTCGGCGAAAGGCTATTCGTTAGCCTCGCGTGTGGCATTGATGCGAGGCTATCGCTTAGCCTCGCACATGGAGTTGTTGACAGAGAAAAAATGATGAGGAGGGGGGCCCACATATGCCAATATCTCAAAAAATCTAAATAAAATCAAAGTGGACGATCAAATCCAAATTTAATATAATTGTTCGCTGCAAAAGTTTTGCTTCCTTCCATTGAATACAACTTAGATTACAATGCAAGTGAACAAGATAAAAAGAGAACAAACGAGAGGATTTTATATGTCAATCTCTCTCTTTTACAAAATATTGTGGGATCTGTGGCGATGGGATCTGTCAAGCAGCTCCTTTTGACGATAGAGCGTCGAACTCTTCTCTCTCGAAAGTGACGGCCGACTGTAGACTATCTTCTCTGGTCTTTCACGAATTCAAGGCTCTGTGCGTAACTTGAATTCTGTAAGAGGAAAAGAAAAGCCGAAAAAAAAGACCCTTAGGGCTTCCCCAAGAGGGTATTTATAGCTTTAGGATGAGTTGAGAGTTTCTATCTAAATAGAATTTGCTCTCATCAAGGATTCCAATCAAATATCTTAGTTTTGATTAAATCTCTTGATTTGGAATTCTGATTGGATTCAATTCGGGTATTTGGATAAGCCCAAATCTTAATCTCAATCGATTTGAGATTCTGGTTATCTGCTCACGCGGAGCTAATCGCATCAAAATGCGGAGCTATCGAACCAAAACGTGGAACTAACGCGGAGCTATTAATCATCTCCGCGTTTTGTTCAACGCGAGGCTAATATAGCCAAATGCGGAGCTACTGAGTTAACTCCGCGTTCTGTTGTGGAAAACCCTTTTTACTTAGAAATTTTCACTGCCAACAGAACCCCCTCCAAAGTTTTCAAAATGACTTAGAACTTAGCAAATTTTGAAATACTTTGGATCTTTAAACGCAGAGTTAAAATACTAAGTTTATCTTGCATTTTGTTCACCTGCGCGGAGCTAAATAGCTTCGCTTTTTAGTGAGTAATTGCTCATTAATTGCCCAGTAATTACTCAGTTAATAGCTCAGTAATTACTTCTGCTTTGTCTTTCGCGCCGAATACCAAGAGGCGAATCATTTTAAATAGAGCCTCAAGCTCTTCTTCTTCTTCATTTCATCCGTGGAATTTCAAGTGCTCAGAGCTCAGGCGACCCAGGCGAATCAGTTTTGAAGGAATGATCTTCAACTGATCTTTCTTCGATTTTCTATAGATTTTCATCACTAGGATGTCATCTAAGAAGAGTACGGTATCGCACGCCTCCTCACCATCGGCGGCCGACGTTAGCAGCGGCGGCAACGGCCGAGAGAGTGGCCACAATGGCGAGCCAATCCATGCTGCACCAATTGGAGGTATAAATTCCCAACTTTTAAACTCCTTAAATCAATTTTGGAGTGTTTTGGTTCGGTTTTAACAGACCAACCACTTTTGAACCGGCGAGATCGCCTTTTTTCCAGCCGTAAGGCTTGGGAAGAAAGGAGAAGACGGAGAGAAACTCTGATCTTCTTCTACGCGAAATTATCGCGTCATCCTCGCGTTTGAATCACGGGGCTATTTTGACTAGTAGTCGCATTTAAATCGCGAGGTTATTTTGACTAGCAGTCGCGTTTCAATCGCGAGGCTTTTTTGACTAGCAGTCGCGTTTCAACGCGAGGCTATCTTGACTAGCAGTCGCGTTTCAATGCGAGGCTATCTTGGCTAGCAGTCGCGTTTCAACGCGAGGCTATCTTGGCTAGCAGTCGCGTTTCATTCGCAAGGCTATTTTGACTAGCAGTCGCGTTTATATCGCAAGGCTATTTTGACTAGCAGTCGCGTTTAAATCGCGAGGCTATTTCCTCGACTGCGCTTGGAGTTTATCCTTAGCTTCGCATTTTCATTCTTAGAAGATTTTTCGAGTTTTCTCTAACTCTTGATCTTCTTTTGCAGTGAAATACTTGGAGCAGATTCTTTTTGAAGAGGAGTGCGTGTGGCTCTCCCGATCTTCATTGGCAAAAGTAACTCTAAGGAAGGCAGAAGCATATGATTTACAATATAATTGCAGGTTTCAAGCCCTGACTCCAAAAGATAAATTTTTGAAGGAGTTATAAGAACTCTGCGGCAGCTCATGAAGTTTTCTTGAGGACCATTTCTGTTAGATGACTATCTCTGTTGCTTTTCAAAGCGATAGAGATGATCATCTAAGGGCTCGTAGCATGTCGAATCCAACTTGTGCATCTTCATTAGGATTCTTGTAGCAGTATCTTCAGATAATCCACTAAGAACTTTAAACAGATTATAACTGATATTTGCAGAGGAGATCTTGTGCATGCGAACCAGGGAATTTCAACACTTCATGGAGGAAACTCGTTGTCTGGTTGTTGATGAGTCGAAGAATAGGTTGAAACTTTTGGGAGAGCTATAACTCTCTCTTGTAATCTTTTTGCTTCATGAATAAAGATAATTCTTTTTCTCTTTATCTGTTGGCTTCAAGAATCTTGCTTGCTCAACAAATAAATGACTCATTTGTTATGATAAAATAATCTAAGGCCCACTTGTGTAATTTAGATTTGTTAGTACCTGAAATGATCAGATAAGAATCATTTAACTTAGACAGAGACGCTTAATTGCACATGCCTTAGTTTGATGGAGGCAGTTCAAGTGCTCTTCTACGTAACTTGAACTGCGCATACCAAGTCCGAGCTTTATAGAAACGCATAGCTAAAATACCAAATTAGCTTCGCATTTTGCATAGTTATGCGGAGCTAATAGCTTCGCGTTTCAGATGACCATGCGAAGCCAAATAGCTTCGCATTTTAGGGAGTAACTGATCAATCAGTCGCTCCGATTTTCGCGCCAAATGTCAAGATGCGATTTCCTTCATTTAAATGGAGTTTCTTTTTCTTCCTTACTCCATTCGAAGAGACTTCAAGAACTCAGGCGATTAGAGCTCAGGCGATTTCAGGCGACCCAACCAACTTTCTCATCGATTTCTCTCTGTTTTCTTCAAGATCAATGGCATCCAAGACTCGTGCCTCCTCTCGCGCATCCTCATCGTCGGCGGCCGGCGCAAGCAGCGGGGTTCAACGGCCGTGGCAGTGGCGAACCGGTCCACGCTTCGCCCATCGGAGGTAAGAACCTCACTTTTGGGGCTTTTTAGAACGTTTAGAGAGTGATTTGTCTCGGTTTTAACCGGCCAATCATCTCTTTTATCGGCGAGATCGCCGTACTCCGGCCAACTGGCTTGGAGAAGAAGGAAAAGGCCTTTGGTCTTCCTCCACGTGAAGCTATCGCGTTATCTCCGCGTTTTAAGCACGAAATTATTTTTCCTAACTATCGCGTTAGGACGCGAGATTAGAATTTTCCCTTCGCGTTTGTAAACGTGCAGTTATTTTATCATCCTCGCATTTTACCAAAATGCCAGGCTATCTTCTTCGAGCGGAGTTATTCCTAGCTCCGCGTTTCGGTACTTAGAAAATTTTTCTGATTTGTAGAAATTTTCCTAATTCTTAATTCCTCTTTTGCAGTTGGCTACTCAGTGGATCCAATCTCTCAAGGACATCACTTCGGCTATGGCGGGGGTGCAGACTCAGTTACCCAGTTCCGTTTCACCACTGTTCTTACTGCCTACAAGCCGGGCTTGAGAGAACGCAGGGAGACGCTAATCAAATACAACCATGCTACTGCACGGGAGATCATTACGGATGCTCCCTTTGAAGCCACAAACTGGGAGGCGTTGGAGAAGCCGGGGTTCCTCTTTGGAGATGCTATAGAGCACTCAGATAAGATCCTCTTTGAGGAGGAGAGCAAGTGGCTGTACCAAGCCGGGGATCTGCTCATATTTTTGCCTGACATGGAGCGTAGCTACCCCTTGGTGTATCTCTAGAGACTGTCTGCACACCGTGAGCTAGAATTTGAGCTAACTCGTGAATATGATAGCGTTGCGACTGGCAAATTCGGCGCGAGTGGGCTTTTCAAGACTGTCCCCCTAGATGTATTACGGGGCTCCTCCCAGGCAGAATCACTAAGGAGCACCCTATTGGTGAAGTCCCGATTCGTGCTAAGACTTTCCTTAGCGAATTCTTAGCCAAGGGTGGTCAGTATCCTGCCAAAGATTTTAGAATGCTTGGATGGGTCCACTCCTCGGGCAACATTTGGTGGTTTAGACTCGTCAAACACATACTGGACACCCATGAGCAGACGCTAAAGGAAATTGGCTTGTACAAAGCCATTAGAAACGTCCAGTTTGGCTTGTCTCAAAGTGCATTCCACTTATTCTGCCTGTTGGAGATGTATAACCCTGAGACCGGCACCTTCTTCACACCAGTGGGTGAGCTTGGATTCGCTCTCCATGAGATGTTCGAAGTGTTTTGTTTATCAATGGGCGAAGTCCCTTATGAAGAATACATCCCTACTGCTGAAGAATTGAAGATGCTGAAAGCGGGGGATGAGCACATATACGAGACCTATTGGGAAGTGATGTGCGACTATCACATTTGCGCCGACCTGGCTGGAGTAAGAAACCATGGAATTGGCCATAAGAAGTGGGCTGATTACCTTTTCGTTAATTTGAAGAAGAGTCTCCCAATGATTCGGGGACGCCAACCAGTAAGCGTTGAAGAAATAAAGGAGCGCATCTCCAAGCTGGAAGCCACAACATATACGACCGAATCAAATGAAGGAGGATTTAGTCCTGACACGGTCTTTCAGAGATTCCATTATCAAGCCCAGTTCCCTATCTCTGAGAGGGGTCTCCTTGCTGGCTTCTTAATGTTGTGGCTGAAGATGTGTGTCGTCCCTTCGTTGCCCAAGGAAGCTATCGCCAAGAACGTCGTCTATCCAGCCGTTCTTTTGGCCTATAGACGACTATTCGGGTTGTTACCAGCAATAGTTGCCAACCTCCAAAGCGGGCTCCGGGCCCTATGCAATAGTTTCATACCAGCGGAGAAGAATAAAGGCAAAGCTGGGAAGGGTAAAGCGGACAAAGAAGCTGCCACGGTGAAGACACCGAACCCAAGGGTAGAGATGCCCTATACATATTTGATGGCGTGGCTAGTCATGCACTGCCCGTCGCTGATGAGTGCTGCGGATTACAACCCAACCGACAAGCCGTTCTTAGTAGAGAAGTATGAGCGCTCTGTCTGGAAGAGCAATTATATGTCTCAAATCTGCAGAACACTCCGTCACCATCAAAACTATGAGATCTTCCGCTGCTTCCCAGACTTCTCTGGAGGAGAGTATGGATCTAAATTTAAAGATATTTTGGGAGCAGACCAGTTCACCATCTTATCTTCAGGGGTTTTCTGGTGGTTATTGAATATTCGCCCCGGACACTTGGTGTACAGACAGGACACCATGTGCTACATAGAGCCGTATATCCCAAGCAGATTTGCTCGTCAATTTTGGGTATACACAGCTTTATGTAGGAAATCCAAACAAAAAGTTAGCGTACGAGGGAAATCTGTATGCAGGGGCACGGGGCTGGTTCCATTTTGTTGCTGGAGAAACCAGAGCAGAATTTATACTTCCCCTGAAATCACTAGAGTTGAGCATGGTGTTAAGCTTCTGTACCTGGTACAGCGTTACAAATGCTGAAGACCAAGCTTCTCCATCAACCGCAGCTGCTGCAAGGAGATAGAGGCCTTCTATGCCTGCCACAAAGGAGCAAAAAGAGTGAGGGTGAAAGGAATGAACGAATTCGTTGGTGCGGCGGTCGATCCATCAGGTATTGATAATTCTGATGGTGATGACGATAATGGCGATGAGGATGACGCTGATGTTGGCGGTGCTCCTCAAGACTTGATTCCCGGTCCCCGGAGTCCGACCGTTAAACACCGTGGATCTACAAGAGGCGAACCGGCGAAGAAAAAGCAAAAACTAGCCCCAGGGACCCTCTTAGTCCCTCAAGAGGCGGCGGCCAAGTTCGCTTCAGACTTGCTGGCCTCAGCTTTGCCTCCGGCGCCAGCAGAGGAGAGTAGAACTACTGAAGCTCCAAGAGCTACCGACGTCCCGACTCCTCCATCCGCAGAATCTGTCGAACACTTCGTGACGCAACCTCATGGTAGCGAAACGTGTGCTCTCTTGGAAACAGCGATGGCTCCCCCTCCAAGTCCGACAACTGGACTTGTATCTCCTGGTATGGTTTTTATATTCTATCTTCTGTCTATGTATTCACTTTCTCTTTATATGTAACATTATTTGCTTGCTTTTTGCAGGTGGTCAGCCTCACTCGCCGATGCATTCGACTACTAGGGGAGAGTCTGAGGAGAGGGTGGATTATTCGGGTACCACTGGCTCAACAGGTGGATTGGTAGTTCTGCAAATGAATTTGACGCAGACTACTTCACGACAACTCCTTCCTCTGTTCCTTCTTCAGTTCCCCCTATTGATGAACTCGGGAGTAATGATAGGACAAAGGTGGTTGTCGAGGCTGCAGCCAGAGAAGCTATGCCATCCCCAAGTCTGCCATCTCTGACACCACCAGTCTGTTCTGAAGAGACCTTTCCAGTAGTCATTGGTGTACCCTCTGATCCTCAACCAGCAATATTAACATCTTCTATCATTATGGCTATTGAACCGTTGGTGACTCCTCCGGCCCCGATTCCTCCGCCAGCGGGAGACGAAGAAAATTTAAAATTCTCATTCGAAGCCACTTCTGTCATGGGAGGAACTTCGGGTGAAGAAACACCATCGTCTACCCATGCTGGTGGCACTGCCCGAGTGACCTGTACTAATGATGCTTCTCCACGGGTTCCTAGTCCTGCCAAGTCCATATTGACTCTACTGGTCCCTCATGTCATGAATCTGGTACAGGGACGGGCTTCTTCTTCCTCGACTCCAACGGACGCTACTCCTCCCCCAGCGACATCTTCCTTAGCACTGCCTGCGCTAAACACAGACACTGTGGATCCTCTTGAAGAGTTCTTCAACAACAGTGTAAATGACTTTATACGGCTACTAAGGAGGTGTATCGGGATGATTCTTGACGGAAGAGATTTCTTTAGTCTTGGACGTCCAATGTTGTCCAGCTATCTGGATAATAGCGAAAGGATTGGGGGACGAGACCGACCAGCTCCCTACCGGGCCCGTCTCGAAGTTTTAGAAGATCAAGTGAATACGCTCAATACAGTTCGCCAAACGGATGTTGAAGCGATCACTGAGATCGAGTTGGCGCGTCTTCGGGTAGGGTTAGTGGCTCGTCAAGAGGAATTGAGGCGCCAAGAGGAAGTCTGGTCTCGGGAGTTAGCAGAACTACGAGCTAGCCAGGAATCAGTCCTCAGGGGGTTAGAGGTAGTGGACTTCGAGATTGAGGGGAGTCAGGCCGCTATCCTCAGAGCCAGAGATACTATTGCTAAGGCCCGAGCTATTCTGGAGGCCAGCGAATCTCGGTTAGGAGAATCCGTTAAGAAACGGGAAGAGTTGATCCTCCAACGAGGATACCTCGAACAAGAAGGCGCAATAAGAAGCCGCACTATTGAAGAATCTCGTCAGCGATCGGCCCAGCAACTGACAATAAACGACGATGATTTATGCCGGCAGGCTCAACACTCCGTGGAGGAGACTCGTCGTAAAGTGATTGACGAGGCGACGAATAAGTTGAGGCTTCTAGGAAATCCATAACTTTCTTTTTTCCTTTTACTCTTCATTCTTTTTGTAAGAACTTGTAACAAAAGAGAGAATTTTACTAATCCTTTGTAACTTCATTTTTTTTGATAAATAAAGGAAATCTTTTGATTCTTTTACCTGTTGGCTTACCAAATTTGTTTGCACAATAGATAACTTTCATCAAAATGATTTATTTGTTTTAGGTAAAATAGTCCAAGGCTCATCTGTGTAACTTAGACTGATAATACCGAGGTAATCGGGTAAGGATCACCAAATTTTGGCAGAGGCGCCTGATTGCGCATGCCTAGAGTTTGATTGGAGGCGGTTCAAGGCTCTCATGCGTAACTTGAATTGGGCACACCAAGATGATCTGGTTAGGATTCATCAAATTTCGGCAGAGGCCCCTGATTGCGCATGCCTAGAGTTTGATTGGAGGCGGTTCAAGGCTCTCATACGTAACTTGAACTGGGCACACCAAGATGATCGGGTTAGGATTCATCAAATTTGTGGCAGAGGCGCCTAATTGCACATGTCTGGTAAGAAGGAAGTTCAAGTGCTCATCTGTATAACTTGAACAAGTGGAGGCGGTTCAAGGCTCTCATGCGTAACTTGAACTGGGCACACCACGATGATAGGGTCAGGATTCATCAAATTTGTGGCAAAGGCGCCTAATTGCGCATGCTTGTAAGAAAGAAGTTCAAGTGCTCATTTGCGTAACTTGAACAAGTGGGAGCGGTTCAAGATTCTCATGCGTAATTTAAACTGGGCACACCACGATGATCGGGTCAGGATTCATCAAATTTATGACAGAGGCGCCTAATTGCACATGCCTGGTAAGAAAGAAGTTCAAGTGCTCATCTGCGTAACTTGAACAAGTGGAGATAGTTCAAGACTCTCATGTGTAACTTGAACTAGGCACACCACAATGATCGGGTCAGGATTCATCAAATTTGTGGCAGAGGCGCCTAATTGCACATGCCTGATAAGAAAGAAGTTCAAGTGCTCATCTGCGTAACTTGAACAAATGGAGGCGGTTCAAGGCTCTCATGCGTAACTTGAACTGGGCACACCACAATGATCGGGTCAGAATTCATCAAATTTGTGGCAGAGGCGCCTAATTGCACATGCCTGGTAAGAAAGAAGTTCAAGTGCTCATCTGCGTAACTTGAACAATTGGAGGTGGTTCAAGACTCTCATGCGTAACTTGAACTGGGCACATCACGATGATCGGGTCAAGATTCATCAAATTTGTGACAGAGATGCCTAATTGCACGTGCCTGGTAAGGAAGAAGTTTAAGTGCTCATTTGCGTAACTTGAACAAGTGGATGGTTATACTCTTAGTGATCTGCACCAGATGTGACAGTTACTCTGTCATCATTCTGGTTTAGTTTAGACATAGTATTTTTTTAGAAATTTATCGTTGATCGACATCATCATCCTATCGTCATCCTGGTTCATTAGGCGATAGGCTCCACTAGAGTATACCGTCTCCACAACAAACGGTCCTTCCCACTTGGGTTCAAATTTACCCTTAGCCTTGTGGGTTAGAACCATTGGCCTTTTAATAGCCAGAACCAAGTCTTCTTGTTTAAAGGTTCTTGGCTTAACGTTCTTATTGAACGTTTTCGAGATTCGGGCTTGATACAACTCAATTTGTTGTTGAGCCCTGAGACGTTTTTCATCTAACGTCTCTAGTTCTTGCAATTTTTGTTGATGGCGCTCTTCTGTCATCATCTTCGTGGGTAAAGCCACTCTCAATGATGGTATCTGGATTTCAAGAGGCAAGACGGTCTCATTTCCATAAACCAAGGAGAACGGGGTAGCTTTTGTCGGAGTGCGAACGGTGGTGCGATAAGCCCACAAACACTCTCCCAGCTTTTCATCCCAGTCCCTCTTGTTAGAGGAGACAAACTTCCGAAGGAGTTTAATGATTGTCTTGTTGAAAGCTTCCGCTAAACCATATGCCTCGGGGTTATATGGGGTTGAAGCAATATCTTTGATTCTGAATTTATCGCAGAATTTTGAGAATCCCTGGCTGATGAATTGAGGTCCATTATCATGAATGATCCTTCGGGGGATGCCAGAACGGTAAATGACATGATGCTTAATGAATTTAATCACATCTGTCGTTTTCACCTCTCTCATGGGCACGGCTTCGGCCCATCTTGAAAAAAAATCGGTTATTGCAAAAATAAACCGATGTCCTCTAGATGACGGAGGAGTTATTGGCCCCACAATATCCATTCTCCATGCCTCAAACAGCCAACTAGCAACAGTATTGTGAAAGTATTCTGGGGGTTGATGAATAAAATTGGCATGTATTTGGCATGCATGACACCGTTTAGCGTATGCCATTGCTTCCGTAATCATGATTGGCCAGTAGTATCCTGCCTTCTTATGCGGTCTCCAAGTTTCGGACCGGGCTGATGAGCTCCACATACTCCATCATGTGTTTCTCTCAGTACTTCATCAGCTTCCGCTTTTGATATGCAGCGTAGTAGCAAACCATCATTTGATTTTCTGTATAAAGTTTGAAGTGTGCGATCAAAATAGAATCTCGGGGCCTTCCTCTTTACCGAGGCGGCCTCCTTTGGATCCTCTGGTAGTATCCCATGTAGGGCGTAATCTATAAATGGAAATCGTCAATCATAGGGTTTCAGGATTAAGCCCGTCTGGCATACCTCTTCGGCTTGAGACACCGTGTCTGGGTGGAGTTCTCTGCTACCAATGGTGATACTTTTAGCTTCACCTGGCGGGATCGCCAATGTTGCAGCTAACGCAGCAAGAGCATCTGCATAGACGTTCTGATTCCGGGATATATGATATATATAAACTTGTTTAAAATTGCCTGCTAGCTCAATAGCTAGCTGATGATAGGGGATGAGAGCTTCATATCTGACTTCATACTTACCCGTCATCTGATTAACGATGAGTTTAGAGTCTCCATATGCCTCTAGATAATTCACCCTCAGTTGCAGAGCAAGTTAAATTCCACCACATTATTCGTGCACGGTTCTGTTAATGAGTAACCGTTAGGCAATTTATGTTTATGTGGGGATATTAGTACAACCCCCACTCTAGCAGCAAATCGTCTGGCAGCACCATCAAAGAACATTTGCCATAGTTATTCTTTGCTAACTGTGTTGACCTCTGACGTCTGTTTGGATTTGGATCAAATCGGATGGTCTGTAAGGAAATCGGCGATCGCCTGTCCCTTCATGGCTTTTTGAGGGACGAAGTGTATATCATATGGCGATAGCAATAATGCCCATTTCGCCAATCGGCCGTTTAAGAATCCTGGTTTTGTCATCAGGATTTTCAAGCAATTGACCCATGAGATAACATGTATCGTTTGCCCTGAAAGATAGTGTCGCATTTTCTGAACAGCGAACACTAGGGCTAAACATTCCTTTTCAATTAGAGTATACCGACGCTCGGCTCCGATCATTGTCCTGCTTAAGTAATAGAGGGCATGTTCATGGCCGTGCTCATTATACTGAGCAAGTAATGCTCCTAACGCATCATCCATGGCCCTCACATATATAAGAAATGGCTGCCCAGGGATCGGTGCCATAAGAATAGGAGGTTTAGTGAGATATTCTTTGAGATTGTCAAACGCCTGTTGACATGCCTCATCCCATACGAAAGAAACCCCTTTTTTATGAGTCTGGAGAATGGCTGGCATCGCCCTGATAGATTGGAAATGAAGCACCGGATATAGGCTAACTTTCCTTGCAACCCCCTTAATTCCTTAAGATTGCGGGGCGGTGGCATTTTACTAATCGCTTTCACCTTTTTGGGGTCAAGGAAAATTCCTTTTGAGGTTATTATGAATCCAAGGAATTTCCTGCTGGACACCCCTATGAAAGACTTAGTGGGATTCATTTTTAAGTGATGTTTTCGCATAAGATCGAAAACCGCTCTTAAATCATGAAGATGATCTTCTTTGTTCTTACTTTTGACCGCTAATTCATCCACATAGTACTCCACTGTTTTGCGCAGGTGTTCTTTGAATATGACACTCATTACACGTTGGTAGGTGGCACCGGCGTTCTTCAATCCGAAAGGCATCACCGTATAGCAGTATACCCCCAGCGGCGTTCTGAAAGCCGTGTGCTTTTCATCATCTGAGTGCATTTTAATCTGGTTATAGCCTGAGAAGCCATCCATAGAGAACATCCTCTCATAACCGCAAGTATTATCAATCATCACATCGGTGATGGGGAGTGGAAATTCATCCTTAGGACATGCAGCATTCAGATCTCTAAAATCGATGCATGTCCGGATTTTGCCATTCTTTTTACGAACCGGCACAATGTTAGCCACCCAATCAGGATGTTGCTCTTCACGGATGAATCCGGATTTTATGAGCTTGTTGATCTCAGCAACTATTGCCTCCATCAATTCCGGTCGAAAATGCCTTTGCTGTTGTTTAACTGGCTTAGCATCCTCTTTAATATTTAACCGGTGCATGGTAATTTGAGAGTCAAGTCCGGGCATGTCTTCATAACTCCATGCGAACACGTCTATATACTCTTTGATAAGAGATATAAGTTCCTCTTTTTCCAAGGGAGTTAGCGTGTCGCTTATGAAGATGGGTTTCGGATTTTCTTCCGTTCCCATATTAACTTGTACCAATTTGTTTTCTGTGGACGGGTCACGCTGTTCAAAGCGGACATCCCAGAGAGTGTCCATATGTTTAGCCCAAGAATCATCTTGAATATCAATTAGTTCCTCGTCGCTTTCTGGTGCGGCTGAAACCATGTTGGCTGTCAAGGATTGAAACCAAGCGCCAGTATTTTGATCCGAGTCATGATCAAGTGGAGGTGATTCATCATTGGCCAAAGAATTTTCTTCTCGTTCGGATGGTGATGAGGGAGGAGTAGATACATAGCCCAACCCCCTGCGAGTCTTTTGATAATAATCTGGGCTCTTTCCTCTCGGTCTAAATGAGGGTATGAGATTCCGTCGCCCTTTTCTAAAGTTTAATCCCGATTTCTGGGTGAAATTATAACCCATTTTCTCCATCATTTGCCGGGATTTCTGTTCATATAAGTGAAATTGAGGTGATGTTTGTTCATCACTTTCACTGCTTTGTCTTTGTCGCGGCGACGTAATTACTTTGCCGAACAGGATCGACTTTTTGGATCCTTGTCGAGGAGATACTTCAAAGAAGTGACCTTGTCCCTTAGTTATTCTTGATTGAGAGAGGAGGGATGACCTGAGAGGCAAATGATATGCCGCCAGAAACCCCGGTATTTGGACAGGCCATCCATTTCAGTGGAAGTACAAGAGGGTTCAGACTCAGTAGGTACAGCATGCTCGTAGGCTAACTTTATGTTTTCATTAATAACCCATTCACTCTCTATTACATCAGCTATATTATTATCAAGACTCAAACTAAAATCTAAGTGAGGGTTGATTTCGTAATCACCCCCATCGTCTTATTCAGGAAGCTCGTACTCAGTATCCGCCTCATTCCCGCTTCGTTAGGCTTTTGAGGTTTACTAAGATCGTCATTGGAGACTTTGTGGGCTGGCTTGTAGAGTGAAACATCTGTGAAGTAATTTTCCAGCTCTTTGAATGGTTGCTTATTTGCAACTAGTGTCCGGACTTCTCCTTCTTCATCGCAATATTTCATGTATTGGTGGAGAGTCGACGGGACTATCATGTAAGCGTGGATCCAAGGTCGTCCTAGTAAAATATTGTAGTAGGTATCTGCATCAATAACATAGCATGTGACCTCTGTCCTCAAATCCCCGATTTGACATCGGAGTCGGATCTTCCCGAGGGGACAACTATTATTGGCATTAAACCCATATATTGTTGTGTTAGTTTGTGTCAGACGATGGGTGGAAATCTCCAATAGCTGCATCAACATTCTGGGAACGACACTTAGTGCAGACCCCGGATTGATTTGTATACTATCCACCTTCGTGGATCCGACGTATCCAGTGAAATATAAAGGCCTGTTATGCATTATATTCCTTACCTGCATATCCTCCGGAGAGAAAACGAATTGCAGAACCTGCCTTCTCACTTGATGACAGTGGGGGCAAGAGTCCTGTTCCTAGTTGGCCGGCTCGACAATCTGAGCTAGGAATGACTCAGAGTCTGCCAAGGCCTCTCTCAACGCCTCACGAGTTGACTTTGATAATCGTAGCAACTCATATAATGTGACTCGTGCTGAAATATTTGCCAGCTGAGCTATTATATCAAATTTGAAGGTAGTATCTTTGACTCCTTTATCTTTTCCAGGGTTTTTCTGGAAGTGATAACCTTTCTGCTTTGCAAGCTTGGCGAGTTCCGCATATATATCTTTCGGGTCTACTCTGGTGTAGTCCTTGAGATATGTTTTTTCAGACCGAGTGCCGGAAGGGCCCGCCCCATCTTGATGAGTGGCCATGGCTTCGGGCTCCTCTTCAGATTCTGTAAATGCCCCTGCAATGTATTCATCTTTTATTTCTGCGGAGATAGCATTACTAGCCCGCCTTTTCTTTCGACCCCCTGTGGTTGTCCACTGTTCGTCCTGTAGCAAATCAGGGTGGACCCACATGACTTCCCCCTTCTGAGTTGTTATGGGGACAAATCCTTCTTGAGCCTTATTATGAGGGTCAAGGTTCTTCGTAACCAGCTTACCTTTTGGAATTGGGGTCACCCCTACGAGGAACTCATGGGTTCCAACCACTATGGTTGCCATATTGGCAGTGACCTTCTTTTGTTCCTCTTTAAGCGTCAGAACTCCAGCATCTATCAGTGCTTGGATTCTGATCTTTAGAGGGTAACAATCCCTAGTCAGGTGTCCAACATTCCGGTGGTAGAGGCAATAATTGGGGTCGTTGGTCTTACCAGCGTCCTCTGGCTTCCTATTCTCCGGAAGTTTCAATATTCCCTTCCTCCGGAGGAGGTGAAAGAGTGTAGGCGTCTGTTCTGCCTTGAAAGTATAGTTTCTCTCCTGTTGAGGCCTATTTTGCATTGGGCCCTTTTGATTTTGGGGCTTTGGGCTCGGAGAATTTGTCTTCTGCGGAGCAGCTTCTGATGCCATCACCGCTTTCCTTTTATTCTTATTATTATTTTTTTTTTTGTATGGCCTATTATTCCCAGTGTTTCTAGATCCACGAGACTCTTCAACTCGACGGATCAAGTCTTCAGCTTCCTCTTCCTGTTTGAGCAAATCTCTCCATATCTTAAACTCTACGGCCCCCATTTTTAGGAGCACGTTAGTCTTAAGATTATGTCGACATGTCTCGACTAGAGTTTCCTGAATCATTCAGTGTTTGCAATGCACGGACTTCTCCCGGAACCTTTCTATGAAGTCTTTGACGGTTTCTTATTCCCTATGTTTAGTCGCAAGGAGGGAATGAACCGTAATTCCGGTATCATCCTCAAAGAAA
This sequence comes from Dracaena cambodiana, assembly GCA_036321105.1. Lineage (NCBI taxonomy): Eukaryota > Viridiplantae > Streptophyta > Magnoliopsida > Asparagales > Asparagaceae > Dracaena > Dracaena cambodiana. The sequence goes on from JAYEPQ010000009.1 coordinate 5,887,860, forward strand.
CGTGAGAGAAATAGTTTCTCAATATCAAACCAGGTATTAATAGTATCTAGGGACAGCTGCATAAACCAAATAAAAGCAGACCCTCGCAAGGTACTTGCGAATACCTTGGTCATTATGGGGTCATTACCCATCAAATGTCCGGCTTAGGACAAGAAGTAATAAATGTGTTGACTAGGAGATCCATTCACGTCATATGGCTCTAATTCGAGTGGCTTATACTTCTGAGGGTATGGTACCATATCCTATTCAGATGGGTATGATCTTGAGACCCCTGACTCTTTCAACTCCTTTTTATGCATCAGTGCTTCGAGTTGACGTTGCAATTTTTCTATTTTCTCTCCATGTGGATCATGAAAAGAAAATATATCCTCGTCCTCGTGCATCGAGTGGGCTTTCTCTTCTTTATCTTCTTCGTTTATTTTATTAAACGGAGTTTCTTTGCCCTTCTTGGCATTATCCTCAACAAATCTTGAGAGCATCATTTTAAGATCTTCAATCGTCTTTTGTTGCTCTCGAATCATTCTTTCTTGAGCTTCAAATCTCTAATTGATGTCGTCGGATTTATCTGCCATATGTGATGTTGACTTTTGTAGTCGAGATGACGCAGAGGAACGAGGTGAAGCTATAGCTGAGTTATCGCTGTCATCGTCATAAGAACCTTTTATAAGCTTCTTATAGTTTCGAGGCGGGACGACTCCTGATTTAAGTCGAGTGATATGATGAGGTTCTTCATCACTCGATTCTGAATCATCATCCGTCTCTACAACATTCTTCCCTTTTCCCACCATATTAGAGGTCACAGCTCTCCATTCTTTTAAGAAAGCGGTTTTTGTCTTCTTAGTAGGGTTCTTGTCCGACTCGGTTAATTAATCGAACACCGATATCCTGCTCTTGCTGCAGCCACAGTTGTCCATTACAGCGGATATTGCTGTCATAAGCTGCTAGCAGTGACAGACAGGTTCAGCCTGAACTTGTTCTATGCCTCTCTTCTTGGATAGATACTCCCTGAGGTCAGTGGCCTTAGCCATGGAGTCGTGGGACCCATCCAACTTTTGAGAGGGTCTAGGAATCCACTGAAGCTTCTTAGGATCACTGGAGTCCAGTTCTGGTCCACTGACGTGACGATCAGCCCTAATTCTGTAGTCGGGTTGATCTACGCGGAGCTTAGAAATAACTTCGCGTTTTGGAGCGCGGGGCTGAAAATTAGCCTCGCGTTTTGCTATGCTAGCCTCACGTTTTACACTGGCTTGGCGTGCCTTCAGAAGTTTCTCTTGTGAAATCTTAGCCCCACGTGGAAGAAAATTCCTGCACGCTGGCTTATTCTTGTGATTAACACAAATCATAACTTCGCGTTTAGCGCGAGTTTTACGATTGACGACAACCTGCCAATCATCCTCGCAACTTACGTGGAGGTGAGGCATCTTGCGTTTCTCGCAAATACTACTGGCTTCGCGTTTCTCGCTAAGCTCAGTATTAACCTCGCATAGAGAATCACATGCTGGTTGAAAGGAAGTTTTATCCTCGCGTTCCTCGCGAGTATTAAAAATCTTGAGTTTCTCGCAAGTCGTACTGGCTCCGCATTTATTGCTAGGTCCAGTAATTGCCTCGCATGGAAAATCACATGCTGGCTTTAAGGAGTTTTTACTCTCGCGTTTCTCGCGAGTGTCAAAAGTCTTGCGCTTCTCGCAAGTGCTACTGGCTTCGCGTTTATCGCTAAGCCTAGTAGTAACCTCGCATAGAAAATCACATGCTGGCTTTAAGAAACTCTTATCCTCGCGTTTCTCGCGAGTGTCAGAAATTTTGCGACTAGCGCAAATCTTACTGGCTTCGCGTTTCTCGCTAAGCTCAGTGCGCTGAAAATCACACGCTGGATTTTCCTTGCGATTAACGCAAGTTGTAATTTCGCGTTAACGTGATAATGACTGATCTCGCAATTAGCGAGAGCTAGTTTGCGAGGGACCATAGCCTCGCGTTCTTTAGCCTCGCGTCCAAGGCGGGCTTTGAGGTCTTTACGCCTTACTTTCCGATTTCTGTTTCGAAGTTGGGTTCTGGTCAATCCCGTTCTCAGGTCTTCTTCGGCAGTAGGGAGGTCATCCTCTGCTAGGATTTCCTGCCCGAACACCGGCTCTATGACCGCGGTCTCCACGGATCACCGTTCCTAGGTGGATTCCTTTTTACCCGTTGCTCGGGTATTGGAGCGCACGCGACGATATTGTCATGTGTCGTTCAGGTCACCTGATGATCCAGAGGAGAGGTACTCCTCGTACTTCTGCTGGTCGATTTCAACGACCAGCATGTCTACGTCGGATCCGATCAAATTAACGTCCGATTGCGCCACAATCTCTTCATTAGTGAAAGAGATGACTCCCACTGTGGTCGCCAGTTTGTTCACTGTAAAAGTTTTGCTTCCTTCCATTGAATACAACTTAGATTACAATGCAAGTGAACAAGATAAAAAGAGAACAAACGAGAGGATTTTATATGTCAATCTCTCTCTTTTACAAAATATTGTGGGATCTGTGGCGATGGGATCTGTCAAGCAGCTCCTTTTGATGATCGAGCATCGAACTCTTCTCTCTTGAAGGTGGCGGCCGACTGTAGACTATCTTCTCTGGTCTTTCATGAATTCAAGACTCTGTGCGTAACTTGAATTCTCCAAGAGGAAAAGAAAAGCCAAAAAAAAGACTCTTAGGGCTTTCCCAAGAGGGTATTTATAGTCTTACGATGATTTGAGAGTTTCTATCTAAATAGAATTTGCTCTCATCAAGGATTCCAATTAAATATCTTAGTTTTGATTAAATCTCTTGATTTGGAATTCTGATTGGATTCAATTCGGGTATTTGGATAAGCCCAAATCTTAATCTTAATCAATTTGAGATTCTGGTTTTCTGCTCATGCGGAGCTAATCGCATCAAAACGCGGAGCTATCGAACCAGAACGCGGAACTAATGCGGAGCTATTAATCATCTCCGCGTTTGGTTCAACGCGAGGCTAATATAGCCAAATGCGGAGCTACTGAGTTAACTCCGCGTTCTGTTGTGGAAAACTCTTTTTACTTAGAAATTTTCACTGCCAACAATAATTTAATCAAATTTAATAGAATCAAAGTGGAAGATTACAATATATTTTCATTATTATCTACAAGACAAGTGATCCACCCAACTTGTGTCTATCAATAGACATCATGAGGTATTGTGGAAGTCACCTTTCGCGAGACCCAAGGTCAACCACTCGACGCGTTTTCGAGTGCGTGTCGATCAATTAGCAAATTAATCTGTCGTCATAATATCCAAGAAAACTAGCAAACTCGCTGTCGCCATACTGCTCCCATCAATGGGTACGAGGTCGACGCCCCATAGTTACGTGAAGAGCCTACTATTTTTGTAAAAAAAAAATGAATCTATAAATTTCTCTTTTTATTTTTTATTTTCTTTTTATTGTAATTTTAAAATTATTATAATAATTGAACATTATTTTAATATGTGAAACTGAAGAGAAACTCAAATTTTCCCCGAAAACAGGAGTCCCTTCAAATGTCTCCACTCTACAACAGATTGTTCATGAACCATCATTGTCATTCTCATTTCAATAAGCATCACAACAACAACGCAGCAGAACCATAGCTGATGATTTAAAGGTGGCAAGCAATGAAAAATCAGCAAAACCACCACATAGGCATGAGAAGCGAAACAATTTTTTATTTGCTCTACTTGAAATTCTGTGTCAGAAAAATAAAAATTTTATTTTTAATTAAAAATTTGAATATGATTGGCCAAAATGTGAGATGTGCCCATTCTCATCCCCATCACCGTTAAATTACAAATATATACATATAATCACAATCTGATATTGCTGATGTTCGAGATTATCGATACGTAATATGCCATATAATCACAGTCTAATATTGTTGATGTCCGATGTCCGAGATTTTCGATCTAATATTTATCGCTTTAAATCGTTTTTTTTTATTTATTATTATTTTTACATCTATTTTCGTTGCGTGCAGCAAGAGTGTATACAGACAAAAAATGTGAAGGACGATAGAGATTTAATTCGTTAATTCTGAGTAAAAATATTTTTTCTAATGCTGTAAAAAAAAGTTAAATGGGGCTGAGTTTGCTGACAGCTTAAAAATAACGTAACGCTGTCGGTTGTGATTTAGATTTTGGGGTATTTACTGGTTTGTCCCTCACATCTTTATATATTATGATTTTGCCCTCCACATCTTCATATTTAGAATTTTGCCCTCCAAATCTTATAAGTTATAACAATTTTGTCTCCACTCTAACACAGTTAAATATTTAACTATTTTACCCCTCTTCCACTTCTATTTTCCTCTTCTCTTCTTCTTCTCTCTTCCTCCTCTCTTCTCCTTTTCTTCATTATTTCTCTTCTCTTCTTTCTCCTTAACTTCAATTGGTATTTGTTATGAATTGTGTGTATGATCTCCCTAGGTGATACCAATTGAAGTTAAGGAGAAAGAAGAGAAGAGAAATAATGAAGAAAATGAAAAGAGAGGAGGAAAAGAGAAGAAGAAGAGAGGAGGAAAATAGAAGTGAAAAAGAGGGGTAAAATGGTCAAATATTTAACAGTGTTAGAGAGGGGACAAAATTGTTGTAACTTATGAGATTTGGAAGGCAAAATCCTAAATATGAAGATTTTGGGGGCAAAATCATAATATATATTTGAGGTACTAACCAGTAAATAACCCTTAGATTTTTGCGGAAGGAGAAGATGACAAGGACGACTCAAAGCATAATTTCATGGGGTAGGGAAATTCTATTTTAGTCTATTTTAATATAAATAGACTAAAAAAAAAAAATCTATTTTAGTCGAAACAAGCCCTTCAGGTTGGTGGAGGATTAAAATTAAAAAAAAAAATAGTCTATTTTAATATAAATCATTGGGTAGGAAATTTTGAATGAGCACCCAACTTAGTACGCAGTACTATGCACTAAACCCTAATTTTTAAAGTAGTACACGCTTTGTCTTCTTCTTTCTTTTTTGGGAAAAAAAACAAAATTATCCTTTATGCTTGTCTCATTCGGTCATTTTATCAAATACTTAGAGTGTGGCGATAACGGAATTAGGAGACCTAATCTTGTTCGGGTATTCTGCTGAACACGTTAAGTGCACTAGCGACTCTCCGCACTTACCGTACATTATGATGAGGGTGTTGGAGACAATGACGGGGAGGAGTGGAGGTTGCGCTTGTGAGAGAGGAGTGGAGCTGATGGTGGTTGGTTTAGATGAGGGGGCTGGCCTATAAGAGGGGACTGGCTGACTTGCTGGGTGCGCAAGCAGGGGGACTGCTGGACCGAACGATGGAAAGCAATGGGTTTGAGAGGATGCATGTAAAAAGAAATGAAAAATCTGAGTTTGAGAGAGTTAAAATTGGAAAAAAAATAGGTGCTCACTAAGAAAACCTATCTATTTTTAAAAGAGAGATTGTGTTCACTAAGCTTACTAAGTCAAGTAGTGTGCTTGTTTAGAATTTCCCTAGGGTATTGTATGGGTTAGTTTAGAAAATATCTGAATCGCCCACCAATTTATTTATGAATTATAGAGATGTACTTTAAACAGTTGTTATAATTTTGCGCTTTGGAGAAGATTCAAATTTTGATATTTCAGCATGAAATCTGTACTTACACGATATGTATATGTATATAGGGGATTAACTTGGTATTTGGGAAAGTAATAATCTCTATATTAATTATCTAAAAAAAATAATAATAACATTTTTATGATAAGGATCTGCATAGGGTCATGCATCATAGAATTGTCAATCCAAATAAGAAAATATTCACTTAAAAAGTTAATGAACATTACAAATTGAGTTTGATTGGGTCTCAAATATGTCATACGTTAAAAATTGTAGTTTTGTAGTTTCATATTTAGACTGTTGACCGGAAGACTAATATCAAGCCTGTGATGCTAAATTAGAGAGATATCAAAATGCATAGTACTTATTATGTCCGATACTACAAGAACTCTCAATTTGAAGATTACGGATCAAATTAAAATCCTGACATAATCAAAATTATTTTCTCTTATGTCAAATAACTTTCGCACCCCATTAAGATTACTCACCAATTACAGAATCATAATACATATTATTTTCTTTCTCTTAGTAAAAATAACTATTCTGTGAATATTTTGAAGTAGAGGATGATGAGTGATACTGAATCGAAGTATAAACAGAGGATAATCTGGACAGCTCACGGGAACTGCCAACTAAACTTGATGGCATTTCGTAGTTTTGGGTGGACTTAGAAATATAATTCCGTATTAATTGGTCAAAGATCCTGTTCATGGCAGAGGACAAAGCTACGAGTTACCCCCCGGCCACGACAGGCCTTTGCTTGCTGTGGCCCATTTTCTTCCCCAGAACTGGGCCCTCAATTAATTTCTGACTTGAAATTGGTTGTTGGATAGGTGTTGGATCCGAATATTAGTATTAACATTGGAAAATTAAATGCGAATAAAATAGCGGTTGGATGGAGTACGGATTTTAAAAATAAATTTCTTAATAGCTGTGGATATAGAATTTCAGGATTCATATTCAACAACTCGAATTAGTTTCCGATAATTCCGTTCTTCTTAAAATGATTTGTGTTTGTTTTGGGTAATTCGAAATGCGCCCAACCTTTTTTCTGAACGAGTCCCATAGATAGTTTTTCTTAGTAAGTTCCAACTTTTTTCACAACTCACTCTGCCTTCTGTTCTCCTCCGATCACTTCCAAACCCTAACGCTAGCCTCATCTCCAGCCCATGCCTTTCTCCGCCGCCCTCTGTCTCGGCCCACGTCTGGCCCATGCCTTTTTCCGTTGCCCTTCGCCTCATCTCTAATGCCTCGTCCCCCCTTCGTCTATGCAGCTGCATCAGCAGCAACAATCGAAGTTGAGCCAGCAGTAACAATAACAACAGTAATAGTAGCAACAGCTAAGAGATGGGACTCACTAAAAAATTGGGCTCACTAAAAAAATTGGGTTAAGAATTTATTTTATTAAAAAAAATATAGCAAACTTATAATTATTTAGTTTTTAAGTTATGGAGCTAAAGATGGGACGCATTTAGAATTACCCATTTGTTTATCTAATTACAGCTAGTGTAGCTAATGCTAATAATAAAATAGTTCATTGAGAAAAGTGTACTTGTATTTTTTTATTTGATTTTTAATAGAAATTAATATATTTTGTAAGTAAAAAATTTACGATAAATAATCTTAAATCCGAACCCAAACTGAATTAAGTAATACACAGGAGTTTTTAGAGGGGTGCGCCATTTTTCCCGGTGAGCCCACATAAGAACTTGATACATATTATAAATTTGTCATCTAGACTAAAATGCTTTTTCATCAATCTCTCTTCTCCTTCTCTTCTAAAACTACAGTTCAGTTAACAAAAAAAAAAAAAAAAAAAACCTAAAATCCAAAACTATTCTATCAAATCTTCTCCTGTATTAAATTATCTCACAAATTAAATTTGAAAATTGATTTTATTAACTCTTTACTTACTCAAAAACCCTAGAAACTGTGCGGATTGAAAAAAATTATGAATCCAAAAAAACTCAAAGTCCGGACTGTCAGTCCAGACTACTCTCCACTGTCTGGACGAAATTATTTAGAAGTCCGGTCCGGACAGTTATAAATATTTTTTTTTCATTCCATTGTTCATGAAGTCGTTATAGCATAGTGGTGAGTATTCATATCTCACATAAGAGTGCCTCGAGTTCAGTTCCTGGCAACATGAAATCTCTTTTTATTTTATTTTATTTTTCTAAATAAATATATTTTCTTGTGCAATATTACAAATGTAACTATTACGAATCTAATTAAATTTCGGACTCAAACATTTTTTTTTCTTTAGTCACTATTTCATTACAATTCAAAGATAAATTAGATGAAACACATAATGATACATTTTCTTGTGCATTTTCTTTATTTGCATTTTCTTTTTACTGTATTTTATTTTTCCAAATAAATATATTTTCTTGTGCAACTCCATATCAGTATGATTTTTAATCAAATAATTAAATGTTAAAATGAAAATTATCAATTCAATTGCAGTACAAATATACATAATAAGTCATGGACATCCAATCATAGAAATCAATTCGATTGCAGTACAAATATACATAATAAGTCCTATACATCTAAGAATAGAAAATTTTGATCGAGTACAAGCAAAAAGCAAACCCACATCAAAATATCATAAAGTGACAAAAAATACTGTCACTCATCTTCTTGAAAGTCAGTGAACATTGTCTTCGAGTTTCTTACAATATCCATGAAGATGCATGATAAAAGTTGAATATTAAATTTACGGGCTCTAATAAAAATTTAGAGATATCATTGCACCTAGAATCTAAACTAATCATTGTCTCCGTGTCTTCTTTGGAGGTTGACGTTGACGTGTGGTTCTAGTCGTTCTCGTTGTATCGGGTGTATCAGGAGTGGCTTGTTTATCTGCTTGTTTCTCTGGTTGTTCATCTGGTTGAGTGCAACCAGTTAGCACGGTTTTAATTTTCGCAAGAGCACAAAATAACATCCCATACCGCTTCATGAATGTTTTTTCACCTTGCGCAAGTAATAGATCAATTACAGTTACTGTGCATGTATATCTCTGTAGAAACATAACAAAAAAAAAATTGAAGGCATCATTTAAACTTAGTACTAAATGAGATATAAAATAAAAAAACATATATGAAAATTACCTCATCTAGTATATCCGGACACTGAAACTTTCTTTTACTACTTAATCAACCATTATGACAATACTATAAAACTTCAAAATTAACTAATAAAATTTATCATTACCGTCTACGATTGGAAAATTAATAAAATTTTGCATATTTTACAACAGTATTACAATATTTTATTTTTTTATTAATTATAATAAAAATATAAATTGTGAGATACACTTGTAAAAAGAATGAATTATTGGGAAAATTTATAAAAAAAATTATTCTATGAATAAAAAAACTCTACCTCCAAACCCCCAATGCTCCATACTCAATCTTATTATTAAAACCCTTCCACCACCTCCTCCTCCTCTCCTCTTTCTGCTCTCTAAACCAACAAGACCATCAAACACAAATATCTTCCATTGTTTGCTCCAAAAAAAAAACAAAAAAAAAAAATTGTTACTTTAGGAAATCTCACCTATCTTGATCCAAAAAGCGACGGCAGGACGGCGGAATGGCGGCCGTGGGCTGGATCACTGGCGAAGTCAGGAGATCGGCGGTGCCGACAGTGAAAATAAAGAGAGAGAAGGAGATTTGAAAGGAGGAGGAGATATGAAAGGAGAAGGGGAAGAGGAAGAGAAATGATTAGAGGAGGTGGGAGAGAGAGGGAAGAGAGAATTTAGAGTTTTTGGGTGTCATTTGAGAGGGAGAGAAAGGTGGGAGAGGAGAGAGAACGAAGAGAAAAATGAGAGAGAAATAGAGTAAGAGTAGTTTGGATATGTTTAGTGTGCTCACTAGAAAAATTATCTCTTTTGTAAAAAGAGAGTGGACTCACTAGTAGAACTGGACTCGCTAGAAAATATGGTGTACTCATTTGGAAACTCCGTAATACTCGCTTGCCTATCTAATCATTTTTTTTTTTTTCTCCTTTTTTGAAAACTAACGAACAAATACAAGAATTTATTTTAAAATTTACTTACAAATTTCTCCTTCCAGGCCACTGCTTTTAATACTGGTAGGACAAAAGCAGCAGGAGCAGTAGTTGAACCACCTTGATGATTAATCTCAACCTCCACGTGTCCTGCACCCCCAATCCCGTCCCTTTACCTCAATCCTAACAAATAGAGCAGGACACTGGACACCCTCCGAAAATTTCTCCCCCCAGTCAAACAAATCCCAAAATGACGGACAAGTCCTCCTTCTCCACTCCCAAGAAGAGATCCCCGAGCCTCCCCATCACCACCCGCGTCGCCATCTCCGTCATCTCCGCCGTCTCCGACCTCACCCGCCGCCGCGACGGCACCATAAACCGCCGCCTCCTCTCCATCTTCGACCCCCTCGCCTCCCCCAACCCCACCCCATCCCGCGGCGTCAGCTCCTCCGACGTCAACGTGGATCCCACCCGCAACCTCTGGTTCCGCCTCTTCCTTCCGACCCCCGCCGGAGGCAGCAAGATCCCCGTCATCGTTTTCTTCCACGGCGGCGGCTTCGCCCTCCTCTCCGCCGCCAGCCGCACCTACGACGTCGTCTGCCGCCGCTTCGCCCGGAAGCTCACCGCCGCCGTCGTCTCCGTCAACTACCGCCTCGCCCCCGAGCACAAGTGCCCCGCTCCCTACGAAGACGGCCTCGACGTGCTCCGGTACCTGGACTCCGACCCTCCCCCCGACCTCGCCGCCGTCGCGGACCTCTCCGACTGCTTCCTCATGGGGGACAGCGCCGGCGGCAACATCGCCCACCACGTGGCAAAAAGGTACGCCGGAGCTAAAGACTGGAAGCGGGTGAGGCTATCGGGGTTGGTGATAATCCAGCCGTACTTTGGGGGGGAGGAGAGGACGGAGGCGGAGCTGAAGCTGACGAGGGCGCCGCTGGTGAACTTGGAGCGGACGGACTGGATGTGGAGGGCGTTTCTGCCGGAGGGGGCGGACAGGGACCACGAGGCGGCGAACGTGTTCGGGCCGAGGGACGAGGGGGCGGAGCTGGGGGAGGGGTTTCCGAGGGCGGCGATGGTGGTGGTGGGGGGGTGGGACCCGCTGCAGGACCGGCAGAGGAGGTATGCGGAGGGGCTTAGGATGAGAGGGAACGAGGTGAGGCTGGTGGAGTATGAGGATGCTGTCCACGCTTTCTACGTGTTTCCGGGCGCTGAGGAGGGGAAGCTGCTGATTGAGGAGGTGAAAGAGTTTATGGAGAGGAACAGAAACGGAAGGATTGAGGGAGGTCAATTCTGAGTGAGCACACCACTTGAATTTGAATTAGGATGTGTCTGTTTGTTACGGGGAAATAAAAAAGAAGCAGGAAAGCAAAGTCATTTCTATAACTTCATGTATTTGTTTGATCGAAAGTAAAATGTATGTTACTTCTATAATTACGATGAGTGGATCCTATGTGATATTTTCACTTCTTCACTTTATTTCACATCGATTTTGGATAGAAGTAGAGTCGAAAGTAAGAAGTATTAATGTTTTATTATTTTATAATTTTTTCTCTTTTTCTTTATTCTAAAAAATAAATATTTTATTTCTCTTTTATCGTTTTTCACTTTCAAAAAGTAAAAAACAAACACTAAAAGGTTAAAATAAAAAAACAAACACTTCTAGCGTATAAAATATGATACTTCCAACTCTTTATCTTTGGAAGTTATTCTTAATTTTATTTCTTACTTTCACTACTTCCATATAACCAACCACACTCTCAGAGAACACCGCTTGACCTTAGGATCTGGTGCTCACCAAGCCAATTGGTGCTCATTTAGAATTTCCCATCGAGGGAGTTTTCCAATACTAAGCAATGGGAATTTCTAAACCAGCGCATCAATAGTCAGTCTTAGTGAGTATACTTTTTCTAATATATTTTTTCTGAGTTAGAATTAGTTTCTAAATTGTTTTCAAATCATTCAAGATTAGTCATCAAACAGTTTTAAACAATTTTAACAGTGTTTAAGAATTAATTTTCGATCAGGACAAAAAAAAAAATTACAAAATAAAATATCAAACTTGTAATTTTTTTTTCCAACTTTTTTTTTGTCCAACTTTAGTGTTACTAACGTCAGTGGTGTGCTCATTTAAAAAATCCCAAAATAATCCACTTTTATTATCAATTGTTTATTACTAAACTGCAAATGTGGCCCGTTTTTCTCTCTCTGTGGTCGGTTGTGATTCAATTAATGCCCCATATCACACAATTCCATTATTAAAATATAGTTAATATACCCAATTCCATTATTAAAATATAGTTAAGGTGCTATGTTAGTATGAGCTATTGGATAATATGTTATAAGTCATTGTTATGTTTTGTGGTGAATCTCGTGATATAAAAATATGATTCAATGCAAATCCGCAAGCATAGGTTGAATCAAAACAAAAGATAGAGGATAACCATCCAATAACAAGATATGATTGTGCAAATCACATATTATGATTCAATATCAATGATAACCATCTAATTAAGCAATTTACAATAATATCATATATATATATATATAATGTATTATAATATCAAACATAATGATAAAATAGAGATTAGTTATCAACACAAAGTTAACTCTTGCAATTTCTTACCTTTTCAAGCATGAACAAACATTATACAAGAAAAAGATCTGAGAATTTGGGCAGGATAGTTGAGAACTAGGCATTGGTCACAAATCAAGTTGCCCAAATTTTTGCATAATACTTTTATCATTGATTTTCTCCAATATCTCAGTAGGTTCGATCACAACTGTTTTAAATCATAAGAATGAAAGTTTAGCATTAGGAATATAATTATATAATTAACTTTCTTGTATAGCGGTGTCAAACTTGAATTTTGGGACAGTGGAAGTATCTTATTTTCAGCCGCAGCTCCTCCTTTCATCAGCTGTTTCAGATAGTTTTAATTTATTTAAGTACATGTATCAATAGCATCACGATATTTTGCTATAAAAAAAATAGAATCAGGATATAAATTTTAGTTTAAAGTTTTCACTTGAAGTGTATGAGAAAGGAAAATGGTATGAGCAGTGAGATCATGATGATTGTGTGAACTTTTCAATTAGTCGTAACTTGTAAAGTCATGCTGAACGGAACCAAGCATTATTAGTCCTGCATGTTGAAGAGGGCTAAAGCCTAGCTCACCAGAATTTGTAATTGCAAATAAGTATAAAAATAGGCAGGTCTAAGGACTGACATTTTTTTTTCCCTCGTAATAGATGGTGGGTGAAAGTGAAGCCCCCACCTTTTATTAATGAGGCACAAAAAAATCAGATAGTACATAGCTAGAACATATATATGCCCCTCCCTACAAACCATGAAATATTATTTTCAACGTACCATTATGTATGAAATTAAAATCTAACCACTAAAACAAAAAAAAAAAAAAAAAAAAAAAAAAAGAGAGATTTAGAGAAACTAAAGTTAGGTCCATTGACAAGATGCAAATGCACTTGCAACCAACAAATTATGGAAAAAAGAATGAAAGAAAAGAAAAGGAAAAACAAGGCAAATGTGACTACTTGTGCGAGTAACCGCGTTAACCATAAGTTCTCCAATATACCATAAAATTACTAAGAAAATATTTCAAATAATTGATGGTTAACAGTCGAGATAGGAGGAAAATGAAAAGGAAAGGGAAAAAAAAAAGGAAACTCGAACCAAACATATCTCAATGAAAACTCTCAAAATTATCATGATCAATTATTTACATTTTATTCTAAATATTTCATTAATAAAATTTAAAGGGTACCCGCAATGAACATTGCTCTACTTGCTTGAAAACAAATCAAAAGCCCCTCACATGCGCATGAATTTACACTAGGGCTATTTGCATGATTTTTATACTTGGGACAAGGTATAGTGCCATTAAATCACCAATTTGCAAGCATTCAGCTAAACACGATCAGCACAAACGTACAATCGCAAATTCCTCTAAGTTACCTAATATTTTAGATATAGTAACGTTGATGCTTGTACTCTTGTTACATGCATTATAATCTCTTCATATATACCAAAAAATATGTTGGGGGAAAAAAGAAACGCTCGCTCGCACATATACGCATACATATACATACACATCATGAGAGATTCATATCAAATACCATGGTGAAAACTGATACCATATTAAGCAAAATGTGAGAACCTTATGCCCCAAAATTTCAAACCAAAAATAGTAAGGAAATATATTGCAGAGGAATACATCTATGTGATGAAAATGTTGTTTATTGATTGTGCCAATAATATAGAAACCCAGCAATAATCCAATAGTTTTCTACTTCACCTGAAGGAAATGTGGTCTGGCCCTTTCAGCAATGTAACAACAATCCTCTTCATTTACGGGAAAAAAAATCTTCTCCATTTGAAGGACAAATGCAAGCAAAACAAGTCTCGTACAGAATTACTGGGTTCTCCAAGCCAAAGTCATTCATATTTACGTCCAGTATTTGCAAATTGCCATAGCAATTTCTTGATTTCTTGATCTATCTCTTGGTTTTGTCAAGCACCTCAATAAACCTTTTGGGGACGCCATAGTGGTCAACAAAGTGCTTTGCAAGGTTGTCGATCACACCACCTTGGACGAGGACTTCGTGTTGTCCTTTTTTACCTGAAAAATAGTAATAAATGAGACTACTAGAGATACAGTTTCATCTTTATCTTTGAATTCCAGTCACATACTAGATAACCTCATAAATATGTTGACAAAACTTGGGATCGCATGGTGAAGACATACCAATACTGCGGATATCCGAACAACTAAATATTGCTACGAACCTATAAGAAAATCTCCTACAAATTTGTTCAAACATGTGCGAGCGGATGCATGCACAGGTGCGTGAACCCAGGTGGGTGTGTACGGGTGTGGGTGGATGATGGAAACTTATGTGAACCTGCCAGAAAGCCAAACATCATTTTACTGCACAAACCTTAATTGGAAAGTGTTACTCTTCTTCTAAAGATCTAATGGGAAGAGTGTTAGCCCCATCCTTGTAATAACATCAATGGAGCATTCAATCTAGTGGGCATGTCTCAAAGAGTTGCAGTCTTACAGATGACAATTTGAATATGGATCCATCACTCTTTTTTTAATGCAAAGTTCAGAAAATCTAGCTTTCTCCCTCATTCGCATCTCATATTTGTCGAGTTCCAACTATACACACACCATCCTTTCAGTCCAGACAGAAAAGCATAAACAAAACTCTATTGAGACTTTCAACTCTTTCAGACCAATAAAGAACTAAGAACAACCCACTATATTCCAATCTGATGAACGATATCTCTAGTTGGAGATTTGCATGTTACATTATTTTTCTTTTATCATAGAACAAACTTCCTTGCCAGCAAATCTTTTAAGCTTCAAATTCAGGTTGAAGAGCCCCTCGGGCCCTCTTTTTCTAATAAACTGTTTTTTATCTCAAAAGACAAATTATGTTCTTATAATTTGCAAATTTTTTTAAATTGCATTCTAAAGTTTAACTGTGACCGTAGAGAGAACAAAAATCTTTCACTTTTTAACTTTTACTGGTCGAGATACTGCCTGCTCAAATAAATTCCCAAGAAAGGGATGGAGCCACTTTAAATAATATATTATTATTCTTCATCAAGCATCATACCTTACTATTGTTTACCTTACTATTGTTTAGATCGATACAACACCTCTTATCCACATTCTTTAAACTGCTCCCAGTTATACAGTCCACACCCTTGAAGCTTCATCCTTACTATTGTTTAGATCGATACTACACCTCTTATCACATTCTTTAAACTGCTCCCAGTTATACAGTCCACACCCTTGAAGCTTCGTCCACTCTTCCACATACTCTACAACTGTTTCAGGTTATACACTACACAACCTTGCAGCATCTACTAGTTGTTGCTTCTCAAATAATTCCCAACTATGCAAAGTAATATATTCTCAAACTTCCACAAAAGAGTTACTTTTCTATGGGAACAGAAATGCGATTGTGCCCCATCAATCCACTTCCTGAAACTGTCTAAATAGGTCATGCTCATTGCAATAACAAAATAACTGCCAGGTTGAGTACTCTCAAGCAAAAAATAGCAAGCTGCAAGCCCTTGAGATTGCAGCAAGCAATTATCAATACAAATTTCATTTAACCCAACCGCTACCATAAACCACAAATTACCTCCTTCATATTATCTTCCTTCGTAAATGTGATGTTACTAAAGTGATTCTAGGATGCTGGAGAAAACATCATCTCCTATATGAAGGAGGGCAGAAATATGTTGTGTTCATGAAGATATTATGGAGGAAGGAAACTCAGTCCAAACCAAGAAAATACTTTAAGTCAAACAACAACAAAACAACAACTAAGCCTTTTATCCCGAGTACTTGGTGTAGGCTACATGAACCAAAAAAAAAAAAAAAAATTATGATGGATCAACCACATGAATGATCCTTCTCCACTCATTCCTATCGAGCAATATATCCTCATTTAAGCCTACAGCATCCATATACATACATAGAAGTCCCTCCAAAAAAAAAGACCCCAGTTGTTCTCCCTCCCAAATTTTTTTAAAGAACGTCATACAGTTCCAGAGACAGGCCTCTCTGTTATATCAAACAATACAGAGGGTTCCAAATAGAATTAATGATATGCAACAAACATTAAGAAAAGTGAACTACATCTATTTGACCAAGATCCCCACTGTTGAAAACGACAAGCATGATCCTTGTAAAACCAAATTACTTTCCCCAGTTATTTAACACATTGTAGCACCCTCAGATTATGAAGAAAGCAAAAGAAATTGAAACTGAGGCCTGTCTACTCAATGTTATAGTGCTACTATGCCACAGCTATCACATCATATAGAGGACCAAGGAACCATTTATATGCATACTACTTAATATGCCTGACAGCATCCATATATATACATAGAAGTCCCTCCAAAAAAACAGAACCCAGTTGTTCTCCCTCCCAAATTTTTTTAAAGAACGTCATACAGTTCCAGAGACAGGCCTCTCTGTTATATCAAACAATACAGAGGGTTCCAAATAGAATTAATGGTATGCAACAAACATTAAGAAAAGTGAACTACATCTATTTGACCAAGATCCCCACTGTTGAAAATGACAAGCATGATCCTTGTAAAACCAAATTACTTTCCCCAGTTATTTAACACACTGTAGCACCCTCAGATTATGAAGAAAGCAAAAGAAATTGAACTGAGGCCTGTCTACTCAATGTTATAGTGCTACAATGCCACAGCTATCACATCATATAGAGGACCAAGGAACCAGTTATATGCATACTACTTAATATGCCTGACACTTCAGGTGCATAGGTGGCCACAGCGACCTTTGCATCAATTGATAAATTTAATCAAATAATTATATGGGATCTGCAAAGGGAAGCATGCCAATTTCCATTTTGATATCCTACCGAAATATTTTGACCTTCACTAGAGAAGTTTCACAATTGAATGACGCTTGACCAGCCAACCAACTGATAATCACTACACTAGTCATTGCATTTCTCTAGCTCTACTTAAATCATAAAAGAGAATGTACTATGATACTTGGCTTACCAAAAAAACAAGACACAACATGAGGGTCTTCATTCAAGAACAGTAAGTGTTACCTGGAAGTTCAGCCACTGAAGTACTGCAGGCGAACTTCTTTTGAAGTTCAGATGCTAATGATTCGGCATCCATTAAAAAAGTCTCCACTCCTGAGACTCTTGTCACCTTCTTGTTTCCCTGACGTCGTTCAGTCATTATTTGAATTGGTTTTATTGCACCCTTGCGCACTGCAACATCGTTTCCTCTCGATACTCGGTGGTGGACTTGCATTCTATTCAAAAAAGTCGCACCTAAATCCTTTTTATGAATCTCTGTTGGGTAGCTTGAGCCCTTCTTTATGGCTCCTTTGTACAGTGCATCGCATAGAGTAGCATCCAGAACCACCACTGCATTGTTCATTGGTTTGACCAGATTTTCTTTCTCAATGTATCTGCATTTTATATAATTTAAAAGATAAATTTGGTGAAGATACAATATTATGGCACTAGGAAACAAATAAATCAGGGGAGTATCAGGATTTTGTAACATTAAAGAGAAGTATCCCATATAAGTTTGCTAGCGACAAACTACACTGCTTAGCAAGTTGGAAACGAGTAGAAATGTCATATATTTTATATATTAACTAGGCTAAAGTAGAAGAAACCCCCCACTAAGTATCAAAGTTTTCCCAGAAACCCCCATAACCTTTTTTATGTTATGTAAACTCTCATAGAATTTCGAATTTCATGAAAACCCCCAAACGGCATAAATGAGACATTAACTGATCAATTAAAAAAGAAACAAATATCCACTCTTCAACGATTCCAGATATACGTTTTGAATAAAATATACTAGATCAAAAAATGGGTATTTACAAAGGTCGGAGAGTGTGTATATAATGCATTTTTAAATCGATACACTAATTTTCTGCTAACATCGTTGGGAGTTTCTATGAAATTTGAAAGCTCATGAAGGTTTACGTAATATAAAATAGTTCGTGGGGGTTTCGAAAAAAAATACGATAGTTTATGGGGTTTTTTTCTACTTTAGCCTATTAACTATAAGAAAAAGTTGGAAACACTGGCACAAAAATCTCCAACCACCAATTATACTTTAAGTAAACAAAATCTTTGCAACAGCACGCACCTGAAGACAACATTAGCTGCCTCAGGTGGAGTGTAAAAGCCTCCAGTGTCAGCTCCAACAGACGTAAAAATTGGATTGACATGTGTGCTTGGCTTATAGATCTCAACCACCTCAAGCTGCAATCTTGATTGACGATTTTCTCCAGATGAAGCATCATGCTTCTGATCCACACTCTCTGGTAACCTCTTCCCTGGTTTGAAAGACGTGTACTCTGGATGAATGCGATTAACAGCCAGTAATATGATCTCTTTCTTATGCTTGTCTTCCTTCGCTGATATCTGGACATTCAGTAAAATCATTAAATATTAAAGAGTATTCTCTCTCTCGAAAGACAATATGTTTGTTTCCTTACTCGCTTTTTAATGAAACAAAGAGGGGCAGTTCTCTGCCCACCGATTATCTCAAAAATCATAAAACATTGAATTAAATTTTGTGAAAAAAAAACTACTTTCCCTTTAAGAATAACACTAGAATTTGCATCTACTATGGAAGGTTATACTTTTTCCTAGCCCATTGCCAGAGAATGTTGCGTGCTGGCAAAAAAGTCATCCGACAGGGCATATAGATAGAACAGATAGGGCATCCAATGCAGATGCATAGATATGTAAAAACAAGCAGATATGATGTTTATCTCACATTGTTTAAAAAACAAAAAACCTCACAGAAAATCGTAGTGGCCACTAAGTTTGCTCCCTTAAGAAAAGAGGTAAGTGTAATCGCTGCTGAATCCTCCATAATATTGGTACAGAAATTGAAATGGGTCTTTAGATAGGTCAAGATTAATGGGAGAAAAAGGTATTTTGCCAAGATCTAGTTAACGTCACTGAATTTCCTGGGAAGTAATTTAAACATAAACTGACTATACGTAACCAGCGATATATACAAGTACACAAACACAAGCAGACACAGAAAAGAGAAGTTCATTAAGAGAACCAGAACTGCAACAGCAAGCCACTAAAAGATACAGAATGGCAGCAAAACTAATCTCAGACCTCTCTATAGAAGGATTACATTTTACTCCTTACTTAGTATGGTAGTCAGACCTTTACTTTATAAGGGAGTTAATTAAATGAAATGGTAGTCTTTAACAGGAATCGCTGCAAAATGATGGATCAATTTAGGACATATTAATGCATCATGGCTACAACAAGGTTGCCTAGGGACACAGATTTATACATTGAGAGCAGTATACATGCAAACAGAAACAACCACTAGCTTCTGCCTTACGACCAATGAATAAGATGAGATTATAGTTAAAAAAGGCATGTATGCCAGAAGTATCTTCATTATAGTTTATTTTTACAATGCACTCAAGAAAATAATTTATTTGCACAAAATTTGGAGACTCACCAATCCAACAGATGACTTTAATTGCAACCATTTTGAAAGTTTTTTGTGTGACGACTTCTTAATGTCCAAAGTGATGCCTGGAGGCCTGCATGGCAAAACATGGTTTGACCTACAAGCATATAGCAGCAATCAGTAACTCAAACAATTTTAGATAAATAAATATAGTCACAGGCCGATCATAGAAACAGTTGGGACAAGAATTCATAAAATCCATATACAGTAGAAACTCATCAGCAGTCTTGTGGCATGTACATACTCAAACTCTGCGACTATCACATTAGGAGTAGAAGACTGAACAACCAAACCAAAAAGTTGAGATGAATGGCATAAATCTTAAGTCCCACTGCTGTTAAATATATACACTTAATAAATAAAACAAGGAAACAGGTAATATTAATCAATGTTGAAAATAACACGTTATGAAACCTGTTATATTGCGTTACATAACCTACAAGAACCCCAACGTTACGTAACAACTGAAAATAACTCAGTGCCCCGTAGCAGTACGTTTTTTTTATGTTATTTTACGTTATATTACGTAACGTTATGTTAAGTTACGTTATGTTACGTTATTTACAATTATTTTTTAGTAATTTTTATATTGTTGTTGATTATTATTTTGTTTATTAGTGAATTGCTATAATATTCTTGATTAGTTGTTTGCTTATTTGATTGCTTGTGGAATTACTAACTTATTAATTTGCGATTATTTCCTTATTCGCTTGTTGTAATTTCTTTCTGGTTGCTGAAATATTTTACTTGTTGATTTTATTGAAATTTTTAACTGAACTGAAATCAACAATTACAAATAAGATAAATTAAACTTTGCAAAATATAAATTACAACAATTATAATAATTGGAATTAAAATAAAAAATTAAAATCTTGTTTTCTTATTTAAATGATGACTAGAATTACGGTTGGAGACTTAATATAATTTATGAAGATAAATGTGAAAATTATTGTAAAACTTAATATAAAATTAGAATAGATTATGTATTATAAAATGGTTTTATATTCTTTTTAGATATTTTAATTTTTTTTTTGAATTTATAAAAAATATTTTATATAGTTTTATATTTATTTTTAATTAAATAAATAGGAAATTGCATAACCTACGTTATGCGTTACGTTATATGCGACATAACCTAACAAAGACAAAACGTTACGTTATCGTTATCGCTATTTTAAACATTGATATTAATTGATAGTTTGCAGTTTATAATAAAATCAAGGGCTAAATTCTGGATTTTATTGAACAGAATTTTTTATTAACCAGAAAACACTCGGTCTCGTCTGAAGTCTAGCAAATAAAGACTAATGCTGTGGAAAGACTAACTGCAAGATATGAGCACTTAGGCTGGCACTTTCCATCAGCAGAGAATCTGACAACATATTTCAAATAAATTAAAAGATCAAACAAAAATTTAAGTTACGGGATAATTCAATATTCCATCTCCTTTGATTCTATCTTTCTTTGAAGAGTTCAGTTGACCATGAAAACTTATTATAACCTCTAAGATTGACCATTAAGTAGATAGTGACTAGTCTAAGTCCTCCCATGAGACTACAGCAAATTAATGATGGGTGAGATTGCCCTCTAGGGAGCAGATTTGGATATCAAGTATCCAACTTTGGTGCAAGGGAGAAGAGCATAATCACTGGTCTTCCCCCCGTCATACTTTCCACACACCATCTAATTCACTTAACACCTTTGTCTCTCAAAAGATTCTATCTGTATTATATTGAAGTTAACTAATATGTATACAATAAGTTCCTAAGATGCTCTTTTCAGGCATAGGCAATAACAATGACTCTATTTCCTGTTGTTTAATACCGTCATTTCAGTCAGATTCTCCACCGATGGAACGAAAACCAACAATGACTCTATTTCCTGTTGTTTAATACCATCATTTCAGTCAGAGTCTCTGCTGATGGAACGATAACCACTTAGACAGCCGAAGGAAAAATAACATTCAGAATCATGCTATCAGAAGACCAATGGGACAATAACACCCAATAGAAACAAAATAACACTTCACCCTAAGAACATATCCTGTATTAACAAGTATACTTGCTTACTTGACATTTTCTTAATTATATTCCATGTAGTCATAGTTTTTGGACAAGATGCATTCAAAATTATAATATCATATACTATGAAGTCGATTCCATCTAGTCCGTTGACTATAAGTCCTTCCTCTCATTTTGTAAAAACCCTTCTAAGAATGCAAACTCTTCTATAGTCCACACAGTCTACTCTCCAACTTTGTTTACTGCAGTAAGTAGATCTAAAGAAGCAACTGACATTCAAGTAACAGTCCCGTAGCTTGTCCAAGTAAACAGTGAAACAGAGCAGATATGTGATCCGTGTTCATAGAATTGACAGAAACATGCTTTCAAATAGTGAAAATATAATTAAACAGCCACAACAAGCATAAATAAATAAAGTAGACATTTTTTTTTAACAAAGGCCTTTTCATCCCTAATCCAAATAGCCTGTTGCATGTGGGGTTTGAACCCCTTGCACACTTATAGGAGGTTTTTAAGACTGCTCTATGGAGGCACTTGCATAAAATAGGATTCAAAATCAATTTCATCTCATGAAATCTGATGAATTTTGAGAATTCAAAAGTACATATAACGAAGAAGATGAAGGTTTGGATTTACCATAATGTGCTTCCAGGCATTGGGAGGTCTTTATCTTTGACAGTGGAGTGCAATGCCTGCAAAAGGCATTTATCCAAAAGACTATCTATTTCTTCACTGGATAAAACCTGTTGTTCCTTCTCAACGGATGGTTCTTCAGCAGAAACATGGACTGATACTTCTAAACCATTCAGATCAGCAGCGAGTTCTTCAGAGACTTTATCTCTGGCATCATCAGTTGGAACGTCAATTTCTTTATGGGTACTTTCACCATCAACAAGTTCTTCTTTTTCATTAGTAAAAGTATCATGTTGAGTA
Organism: Dracaena cambodiana; assembly: GCA_036321105.1. Classification (NCBI taxonomy): domain Eukaryota; kingdom Viridiplantae; phylum Streptophyta; class Magnoliopsida; order Asparagales; family Asparagaceae; genus Dracaena; species Dracaena cambodiana. The sequence goes on from JAYEPQ010000009.1 coordinate 5,910,490, forward strand.
TCTGAAGCACTTTCAGAAGAAATCTGAGAAGCTGAAAACAAGGCAGGATCTTCAATTACAACATCTTCCAAAAACCCCCCATTTGGAACATAAAGGCCTTCAACCGATTCCCTACAAATATGACAAAAAGCATTTTTAGATAATCTGATCTTGCTCAATTATTTAAGCTGAGCTTCAACTCCCACTGCCACTGTACTTGCCACAATGAGTCGCCATAATGATGGGCTATCCGCAAAGCTTTACCACGAAGACCAGCTTTCAGGGCTTCTGCACTACTCATTGCTGTAGTTCCCACCTGTAGAAGTGGTTAATGTCGTATTAAATCAAACTCATCTTCAGAAACACTTCAGAAGTAGGAAACATCACAATGATTTAAAATCAGTAATTGTTGGGGAATTCTAGAGGATTAAAGAAACTCATACTGCAATTGGTGCTGGATTGCCTGGGACTTTCACTGCCCATGGTTGGCCAGCTAAGAATGATGGCAGTCCTTCTGAAGGTATACTAATACCCGGAAACATCAAATCAGCACCGCCAATAATAAAACGAGATACCTCACCTCCCTTGAGCAGAAAAGCAGGCAACAACTCAGGAACCTTCCATAGCGCAAAAACTGCAAGGTCAAGATGATATATCCTGAGGTGAGACAGTATAGTGTTCCAAAAAACAACAGGCCGTAGTGCATGGATAGATCAACCAGAATGACAACAGCATTTTTTGAAGAGGTGTAGGAATACATCTCATACTTCAAAGTCGAATGCGCGGGCATTATGTAGCATGGACACTTCTATCATGAAGTTGTATCATGTTGGAAACGTGTCGAGCATGCATATCCTATGTGTTGGATTGCCTGGGACTTTCACTGTCCATGGATTGTGTAGTACGCACACTTCTATCATGAAGTTATATAATGTTGGAAACGTGTCCGACATGCATATCCTATGTGTTTTTTTAAGAATTAGCTGCTTTGTCCACATATTGTGCCTGTGCAGCATATTGGCAATGGCCTACAACTGAGCTGACATTCACTGCAGTATTTGATGCATTAGCATTATTTTCTCAAGGGAATCATAAGATACACCATTGCATTTTCAGATAGAAAAAAGGAGCACAGTATGCTATAACCTACAATGTTATATATAAGTGTCAGCTTGTAGATGGTCAAAATCCAAGCACATCAAACATTGTTAAGCTTTCACGGATATAAACTGAAAATAAACAACTACCACAATGTCCGATGATGGCATATAGAAATAATAAGAAGATGTAGATGAGCTTATTCATCGAGGTACTTGCAGGGAAAAGGAAGATTACCAACTGTTGGATTCAGCATTTTATGCAAAACAAATGGTGTACAAAATTAATTAGGATCTAGTTGTTCCTTTCCACTGCACCCAAACTTTAAAGCTCGTGAGTGTTAACATTATATACTCTTAACAGTTGTAATTCTACAAGTTAAATGAGATAAAAAGTTTGAAGTAGTGCAATCCAAGGTAAACCAACATGACTGGAGAATGTTGTCTGAGACTGGAAATTTGTAACAACATCTAAACTCACAGTAAGTCTAACCTGTAAAGTCCAGTACTTCGTTTATTATCAAGAAATTTAAAGGTTGATACGGAGATAGAGATAAAGACATATACTTCCTCCGATGAATGATAGTGGTATAAGGGAATTTCCAACAAAATAAGGGATTAAGCTTAATAGATAAAAGGTGTTAAGATATAGAACTGCAAGTAGACAAACAGAGGAAAAAATGTTTTAGGCGTAGAATTTTCCTCATCCATTTAAGGCTGAAACTGGAGATGTATATACCAAATTTTCAACGGTGTCCATTAAACACATGTAATTTCTGTTCTAGTTTTTTCTTTCTCGTATAACTTAAGCATCATAACAGAAACTATCAAGAATCTTCAATAAGAGTAACTGTAGTTCCATTGTAGAAGTGTCACAACCATAGCATGCTAGAAACTAGTTTACAGAAAACAGTAGCAGCAGCGAAGCATAACAGCGATGGTATCATGAAAGTAAGGTAGCATGGTCCCAAGACAAAGTAGTAGAAGAGAATATATGCTCATAATGACACAAAAGCAAAAATCTACCGAACAATGAAAAAAAGCACTATCCCGCTACAATATTAAGAATACATAAAGCATATAAAAATAAGATGCTACACCTGTAGGGAATATCTCGGTGCCTCTCCCATCAACATCAAAGAGCATCGGAAACTCTCCTTCTATGCTATACACATGAGAGCGATTTGGGTACTTTGCTAACGTCATCTCTGCCTAAATTAGAAAAAACACAAACATTAAAAACTATAGAAAGATTAAAAATCTATTGCACCAGATAGAACATCACCTGACTTCACGGATCAGTATAACTATTCACATACAAAGCTTAGTGCTAAAACATCATCCCAAAGAAATTAAAACAAAATAAAACAATGGCCCTCCAGCCACAACTAGCAAAACATCAATGTCTAAAATAGCGATAATAGTAACGTAACATATTACCTCCATTAGACAACATCACATATAGAGTAACGCATAACATAGATCACACAATTTCATATTTATTTAATAAATATATATATGTAACTATATATAATAATTTTTATAAATTCATTAAAAAAATTTGAAAATTATAAAAATAATTAAAAACATTCTATAACATAGAAACTATTCTAAGTTTCTAACAAGTTTTACAATAATTTTCACATTTATCTTCATAAATAATATTAAATACGTAATCATAATTTCAGTTATCACAAAACAAGAAAACAAGATTTAAATTTATTTGATTTATATAAATCATCACCAATACTATAATTTATATTTTGTAATGCTCAATCCATATTATTTAGAAATATTCATTTCAGTTTGACAAATAAAAAATTCCAACAACCAACAAGAAATTACAGCAAACAAACAAACAAGCAATTGCAAATTAACAAACTAGCAATTCCATAAAAAAAAATCAAACAAACAAGAAATAAGCAATTAAGTAAAAAAATAAATTCAGTAGAAAGAATTTATTTCACGTTATGCAAATAGTCAACAATCATCTTAAAATTGCTCAAAAAAATAACAGGAAACAACTTTACATAACATGAAATAAGGCAGAATAATATAAAAAAGTATTGTTACGATGCATTAAGTTATTTTCGACTGTTAACTTATGTTGCATTTGCATAGATCTTATACATAATATAACGGATTACATAACTTATTATTTTTAACATTGAAAGACACATTCCAAAGTATACACTCTTACGGTTATAAATGTTGAGCCAAAAGGCCCACTGAAAAGAGAGCCTAACATAATGTTGGAAGACAACAGCACAAAACATAACAATGAAATATCAACCATCAGTGATGTTGTTATCCATCACACTCAAAAAGTCAACAACAAAAGAATATGAAGATCAACATGATAAGAATGATATATTTTGTAGCTACAAACTCATACCAGCTTTACAAGATTTTAATTCTGCTCATTGTATGACTAGTATGGATATGTCTAGCACTATTTCGAGCAATACACCATACAAAAAGTAGGCTAACCGGATCGATATATGGGATCATGGTACCCTTGTAAGCATATTTAGTGGTATCTCAGTATTGTACATGTGTACATGCATATGGACAAAGAAGAGATACATTTCCTTTTGTAGTACAATTGTGGAAAAATCTATTCAGAAAAGGCCAAAAACTATCATTAAACACACCAAACACATTAAAAAATCAAGTTAGATGGAGAACATGCAATAACATCAACTTCGAACCCAGTTTTGACTATGATAGGAGCTAAACTGAAAAAATCTCTGCCAGGAAGAATTGAAGAAGTCTAAGTCCTATTTTAAATGGCACTAAAATCACCTTGATCAGACTAGTGGACCAAAAATCATGAGAATTTATTGAAGCACTGTTGGGCTGAAGAATCGCTAGCTACCGATAAACCTACATGTAACTGGAAACAAAATGTCGAGTGATGACGACGATGATATTCAGAAAAGGTTGGAAGCCCAAGAGCAACAAGCCACCTTCGAAGGTACTCAAGAACTCCTGAATTAAGTAAAATATCGCCAACAATGGACATGAGGACAACACTCACTCCACTCATGAAGCGACTCATCATAGCGGCGCCAATATCAGTGACAAAATATTGGAGGCTATGCAATCTCAACTGCATACTTTGAAGCGAGGATCTCTAAGAAGTGGACATTGTTCAGTCATATCTCCTAAATGGAATTTGGTACCATATCTTCCCAAGTTCAAACGCCAACTCTGCAGCATTTCAACGACAACGGGTCACCCAACAAACATATATACTGCTTTCAATCTCTCACTGGCAACGTGACCCGTAACGATCTTATTAATACAAGATTGTTTATTAGCACTCTGTGGGATCACCTTCAAATAATTTTAGAAGCTCCCTCCAAACTCCATTAAGTCAAGGAGTAGTTTAGAGACTCGGTTCTTCACTCGTTTCTACGAGGATGATATCGATGCAACCATACCTACTCTTCTTGCTGCAAAGCATAAGCAAGGCGAGAGTCCATGAAAGACTTTATAGAGAGATTCCGTGATCTCTCTCTCAAATGCCCTAACAACATTGCCTATTTCGATATTACTGCACACACGTCTGCACAATTTACTGATTGACATCGAGTCTGGCATGGATGCTATCAGAGCCGCAAAAGGAGGAGTTGAAAGATTAGACCAACATAATTAAAAACTTAATTAGCGCCAAATCTGTCAACAAGAGCAAACTCTACTACAACAACCATAATTCTGCTCAACATCAACCTCAAGATAAAGACGTTTTGGTTATTCATACTACTAAGGACCTCCACGTGACGTCCGCAGTTGCAAAACAAAAGCGATACTGACACAAAGGTCTATGAGGCAATATTTCTTCAACGATGATTAGATAGACACAATATTCAACAATTAATGAAGGGCAACAAACTGAAGCAACTAGAGCCCCAACATCCTAAAGAGATGTGTCACACTAATGACCCTAAGTACCGCCTAAATACTGCCTAATTCACCAGATACTAAGTCATTCTACAAGGGATTACACATCCTTCATGATAAGATCTAAGCACTAGATGCCGATATAATCTCCCTGTGTACGAAGAATAAGGCGATGGCTGACATGGTCTCTCCAGTTTGGTCAATCTAAACATCCACCGACTACTACCGTGGCGGCCACCGACTACTACCGTGGCGGCCGGAGTTCGAATTTTCAAAGCTGAAATTAAGTTGATTAACTTCAACGAGACAGTTAGCGAGACAAAAATTTAGTTCCTTTAACAACCAAGTCTAGCAAGATCATATAGGTGCATTTAGATTTAGCCGATGAGTAGTGAGGGAACGCGATGTCAAGCAAGATGTAACCCCAATCAAAACGAAAGCACGTGACTTGCAACATCATCTCAACTTCCCGTAACGAATATATGTCTCGTATTGCTAGTGGCACAGGAGCCACCAACTCCACACAGTACTCAATCTAGCAAAATATATCTAAAGCAGAATGGTAATGTCCCTGCCAACTCACAAAGATGTCAACATCGAAGTTCATTGCTCTACCACTAGTACCTACCTCTACTCTTGACAAAGATAAGAGAGGTTAGGTTCGCTAATGCTTTGAAACTCAAATCACCACTTTGACATCATGACTTGGCTTGCTAACATCACGGTCAAGCTAACACTTTATGAGCTCTTATGCTTGTCTAATGAGACAAGAGATGCATTAAAGTAATCTCTCACGGATACCAAGTCATACACAACATCGATTCCTCTGTTTACAAGCAAAAAGGAATGTTTTACCTGCTATTGCCGTAACGTTAGGCGACACGATTGCCGAGCATTTTCTCCGCTATGGAGAATATGTTCATCAAAAACCCTAGCCATGAGTGTCCCCTATATCCTACGGAATATTGGCTATGTTTGTGTTGAGGGCATTCTCATCGACCCCGGCTCTGCATTGAGCATCATACTACAAAGACTGCTCTCTTTTTTAAGATACCAGTCAATCGATTGTCCTTAACAATAACTTAATTTTCAGTTATTGACCAATTCTTCAATCAATGAATATTCAGAAGTACTCGCAAGAGAGCTTTCTTCATCATCTTCTTCAAGAGCAAGATATTTACGTCAACAAATTCTTGCTTTATGTTCATCAATCTCCATCATTGCGTACAAAGGAAGATAGAACTTTCCTATCATACTCATCTAGGAGAAGGCTCATATCATCATCGAGGTTCTTCGCTAAATTCAACACTAAACCTCTAACAAGTAAAATTCCTCACGTCTTTTTAATCTTTTTAATCTTCCTCATCGATCTATGAATTAGATTGGTGTTAAATTGTCAATGGGCCAAAGAGCCACTCTAAACATTCATTATCATAGGTTACCAAACTATCTAGAGGGAGGAGTGATTTTTATTGAACGATTGTAACAAGTAAATTGTGTATTCATATTGTTAAAAGTTGAATTGTGTATTTTCTCTTACAATCGTTTGGTAATATAAAGGCACAGCCTTTTCTTATCTTTTATCAATTTCAATTTCTTTAAGCAAAATAAAGCCCACAAAATAAAGACGTGAATAACCCATAAGAGGAAGGACACTAGGAAAAAGCTCTTGGAATATGATAAAATGGACAAGTACATAAGATGATTTGGCGCACCTAATAACTTGTTGGAAGTTTAGATGTAAACAAGGAGTTACTATCCCATAGCCAGCATATTTTCAAACTTGAGCTTTGAAGGTAAACAAGAAGATGATAAGAAAAGTGGCTTCATATTTAGGAGGTACATCACATGCCTTGAATGCACTTAAAATGAGAAAAATTAACATAACTATTGTGATCGATGAAAAATAGAAAATGGTAGTTTCATTTTAGTTACCCAAGAATAAAAGCTTGTAATAAAATTACTAATATCTAGCATCCTAAAGCCCATCTTTATTGTGTGGTTCTCTATCCTACTTTTCCTAATAAGCAAGCAATAAGGAAATAGATAACTAACACCAAAGAAGAAGACTTCCACAATCTACTATTTCTTCCTTTCCAAATCTAATAATGTATTTCTTTGTTAATAAAGCAGTTCTTAATGATAATCACTTTAGCAAGCGACATACAATATCTTAAATAGAAATATCATGCTGTGACCAATTCTCCTTAGCCATATTCTTTATTTTACCTTCTTTCTTCATCTGTCATAGTCCACTTGTCTTGCTTTATATGATAAAGATAAATGCTATCCTTGTTGACGTTTTATATTTTCGTACAATGACCTTGCCCCCATTTATCTTTACTCTCTCTATTGTTGTAGTGCCAAAGCTAGCAAAATTGTATGTGAAGCCTTCACTTAAGAACCAAAAAAAGAATATCCAAGTTATTAATTAAAAAGACACATGGCGTCCAATATAGTAATAATATATCGAATCTCTCATTATTCATCTTAAGCCCTTTTTTTAATTGCAAGCCATTTGTTGTATAAATTTCAATATTTTTTTAAAAAAAATTAAAATACTTTGCACCTGCTTGAAACTAATACATCTAAAATTCTAAATTTTCTTTTTTCTTTACCTTAGCATTCCCCTGGAACTTCTCGAGTGGCTAGGAGAAAATAATTGGGTCAGTGGTTTTTGTTAATGGAGATTTATAGATGAGGACTGGAGTTAGATTTGAAGGATCGAATGAAAGGATAGCAAACATAAACTGGCTAATAGTAGGTAGTGGATATCATTAAATTTTTACTTAGATTACCACAAGTAATCAGAGGGTCTTATAAAAGGAAAGACCCCATATTGTGAGGTAATAACATCCTACTACAAATTTGTAGGGAGCAATATCCAAGTAATGTTTTGGTTAGGGACTTAATTTAGAAAACCCTAAACTGCATGTTTTTTCTCCGTGATCAGCCATATAAAATTATAAAAATGATCGCAAGTAGAATGATGGAAAAGTTTGTCATCACTTTGTAACTTTGTTCCATATACAGATCCATGGGAAAAGATGGAATCTTTGAGCTCAGACATCTCTTATTCCATTCTTAATTTAGTTACATACTTGGTCATTCAATTTTTTTGAACAGTAAAAGAAAATTGAATTGATCACTATTTTTACTTCAATTTATGTAATTTTCTAATTTTGGTTCAAGTCATTATTTGCTTTTATCTGTTACTTAGTGCTCAAGTCCGACACAGTAAACTCTGCATGCATGTAGCATTCTCAAAACAAAAGTTGAGATTTCAGAGAAGTTGAGAACTGAACAGAAAAAATTGAATAGATTCAATAATAAAAAGATGTATGGGAATGAATGTTTTCCTTTCTAAGACATATTAATTGGAAAGAAGATTGAAGTAAGGTGATCACGCAATGAAGCATCAAGTCAGTACAAATATTCTAGTAGAACGGAACGAGATCAAAAACATATTAGCAAGGCTCCAACTAGATAGGCGCAATTATGAAGCGTGGATGCTTTCCAAGTGAACATCGTGTGTCCATATCAAACACGTGTTATACAATTGCATGCATACATATTGGACAATTACGATCCTGAGAATCCAAAAACTTGCACGTCATATCATGATTTAAGAAGGAAATAGATTTTTTCAACATAAGAAAATACTATGTTAATAGAACCTAACATGACACAACTGCTGTAGACTTCATTTGTGCACAGTATCAGATTGAACTTTAAAAAAAAAATTCTTTAACATAGTTATTCAATTAGAATATACTGTTTAAAATTTTAACTATTTATATTCATCATTTTATTTTATTTCTTCTAATAAAACATCTCCCAACCGACTATAGGTTTTGATTTTGATGTATATTATACAGGGACACGTGTACAAAAATACAAACGTATATCATTATGTCTTTATATCCTATTTTTTTAAGAATTTGTCATGTTGTCATATCCGTATCATGTTCGTATTTCGTATAAGTATTCATACTTCATAGCAGAACAAGTCCTAAATATATACCATATAATAATGGTCTGATATTGCCAATACAACAAGGTCGATTTGCCGATTATGATACTATAAGTGATTGGCTAACACCTATACCATGCCGGCTCCAATATTTTTTTTGAAACAAAACGATAGATAAAAACCTCTGCATTCCATTATTGAGCTAAACCCAATATTTCGCTTTTCTAAGTAGAAGAAAACAAAGAGTAGAAGTTTTTTCCCACTTTTCCTCTACCTCACTTCGTTTCAAATCTGCATCACTCTACTGAATGGGAAATCGCACAAGGAGCAAGCAATGTCTCATGTAAACATAATCAAAATATATAAATAGAATACCAAAAACGAATGCAAAGATTATTTTGTGCAAAGTAATCATTCTTCAAACCAAAGATAAAAGGTAAGGGGATATGCCTGCAGTAACTTCAGAGGCTAACAATATGCACATTCATTCCTTGAGAAATCAAATATTGAGAATGTAACATAACAAGGCCAACCTTTATCCATTGATTGGCCTATGCAAGCATCCAGTCCACCCTTACATGAGAACAGTTCATTCAAAGATTTTAAACATCAGCCAAAACGATATGTAATAGTGCCGCATCTTGTGACATCAAGTACGCTAGACCCTACAGCAAAGCCCCCGCAGGAGGCCTCAGAACGTGTGCCAGCGGTATGAAAAGGAACATGAGCTGCGAAGGACAAGTGGGCAAGAGGATTTCCCCGGAGTCACCGTACTGCTAATGGAGCAATGTAGTTGCTGAAGACGGTGAGTTTCCAATCAAAGAGGAGTCTGAATTGTGAATTTCAAAATTCAACCTCGTTGTTTCAATTTGATTGGAGAATGGGTCAACTGAGGAGCCATCATTTCCACAACCCAGCCACATAACAGCCCATCACCACATTCCAGTCATTGTCCTAATCTCAAAGCCTGTCTACTTATTGTAGTAACTCTTTATAGGCATTTTGTAGTTGTATCGATATATCTATGTATGATCCTCGTCAGTAAGGATCTTAATATGTACGCTTTAATTCATTGATTTCTAATAAATGGAATGCGGTGAATTAATCCACAGTTTATGCTAAAAAAAAGTATGCTAGACCCTATAATATTTGTACCAATACTGTAATATTGCTGATATTTTGCCAATATTTCTGAGAAAGTACATCTGATGGCCATATCTCATACCATAAACCATCAACCGCCAATCCGTAGTATTACAGTCAGAATACATGAGTTCACAGAGAATTGCAATCAATTGATAAAGTAGTCACCTTTGGGGGAAGAATGGCGTCGATATCGGCATCTGAAGCATTCGGAAACCTCTCCTTCGCCGTCCTCCTCAGCTTCTTCCTGTCCGCGCCCGACAACCGCTGCAGCGATTTCGGCTCCGCCGCCTTCTTGAACATGATCGATCACCCAACCGCACGATTTCACTGCAATAAAAGGTAAAAATTCAATCCTTTCGATTAACGTAGAGAGCTTTTGTATTGAAATTTCGTTTCTCGAAAGAATTTTGACGGAAGATTGAGAAGGAATGGATTGCGAGATACCTTACCGGAGAATTACGAGAGGGTTTCAGTTGGGTAGATTTTTTTGACGATCGGGTGTAGGAAGATTCTGGAAGTGAGATTCCGGCTGCGATGGCGAAAGAAGGATATATACTCGATTGTCGGAAAAAGGTCGGTTTGAGACTTCGGATGCGGGTACGAGGAGGACCCGAACGGGAACTTACAACGGGGCACAACTTTTTTTTCCTGGTGAGCCTAGATTTCCTAGGGAGCCCAGTTTGATTTCAGTAAAGAGGCGAATTTTTTAGTGAGCACAATTTTATTTCGAAAATATCCTTCAGATATATTTTTCCCATCTCCCTCTTCTCTCCTTACTTTATCTCCACGAGCCCTAAAACTCAATCTTCCTCTTCCTCTTCTCCCTCACTTTTCCTCATACTCTCTATCATTTTCTCAACCTCCTTCTCCTTTCAAATCTCCTTTCTCTCCCATTCGTACATCCGACGCCGCCGTCGCCGAATCCTTCGCTGCCGAACCCGCCGCCGCCGCCACCATCTCTGTTCTCCCACCGCCGCTGCAGGTGTTTTCCCGCCATCGCCGCCGACTTCCCTCCATTAGTATGTGAGTTTTCCTAATTTAGCAATATTTATTTTAAAATTTTATTTTTTTTATTTTTGGATCAAACAACTCTTCATTGTGATTTTATTGGGATAGAGAGGAGGAAGAGTAAATGAGCTAGCAAAATTGGTTTTAGCATTTTTTTGTTAATTTTGATTTTTAATATTTAGATTATAGTTATGAAGAAAATATAATATTGTAATCATAGTTGTAAAATATGCGAAAATTTAGTTATTTTTCTAATTATAGACGTTAATATTAAAATTTATTAGTTAATTTAGAAGTTTAATGGTATTATCCTAATGGTTGATTAAGTAACAAAACACGGTTTCAGTATCTTTAAACTTTAAAATTATACTATCTTGCAGCTAAAAAATAAATAGAGAAAATATGATATTTGTAGCAAATTATACTTTGTTACTACTTACTTACACTTAGAAAATTTACTGTTTTGATAAAAAAAACATCTATGAATGAAATATCATTATATTGCATAGATGGATCCGGCAGAATCTTCTCGCGTTCACAGCGCTTTCTTGGAGTAGCACCAGATGAACCCCAAGCAGAGGAAGGAAGTCAGTCAACCCGGCCAAATATCGTTGATGAGGTAATCACCATATATGTTCTTTATTTTATGTCCCATATAGTACCCAGTTTATCTGATGCTTATTTTTTTCCTTCATTAATATTACAGAGATATACACGCATAGAAACAATAATCGATCAATTACTTACGCAAGGGGATAAGGCATTCAAGAAGCGATCTAGGATGTTATTTAGTGCACTTGCAAAGATTAAAGCCGTGCTAACTGGTTGCACTCAGCCAGAAGAACCACCAGAAGAGCAAGCAGAGAAACAAAGACAAGATCAATCCACTCCTAATGCACCCGATACGGCAATTATGTCTCGAATCGGAAGCAGACGTCAACCCCCGATGAAGACAAGGAGACAGTGATTAGATTATATTAGTTGTGTATTGATATGGATGATGTAAGGAACTTCAAGTGGCATGAGTAATTATTTTTTGCAAACATTTTGAAGAATTTGTAGAATACATGGTTTTTGTTTGTAATGAACCCTATTGGTCGCTTTTTGTTCGATTAATATATATACTACGTTTGTATTTGATCTTATTTCTTTAATTTGTATAAGATCTTGTTTGTTTTATATATAGGGGACCTTGTTTATAATCTTCACTATTTCATTGTATCAGTTATTGTATCGTTGTTTCATTGTATCGGTATATCAATGTATCATTGTATCATTATATCGGTGTATCAGGAGTATCATTATATTTGTGTATCTGGAGTTTCATTGTATCGGTGTATCAGTGTATCATTGTGTCGGTGTATCGATGTATCGGTGTATCATTGTGTCGGTGTATCAGTGTGTCGGTGTATAATTGTATTTTTTTGCTTCCTTCCCTATATTTCGATAATAATGTGTAATTAGTTGTTAATATAAGTCCTTAAAGTGACGTTAAATTGGGTTAACTAATGATATATCATTTTATTACATAAATAAAGTGGGTGAGGCAGCGGCGAAGTATCAGATCGGGTCAAGTTCCTGTCCGGACTGACAGTCCGAACAAAACTGGACTGTTCGGACTGACAGTCCGAACATGTCCTCTTTGTTCGGACTGTCAGTCCGAACAAGACAGGACTGTTCAGACTGACAGTCCGAACAGATCCTCTTTGTTCGGACTGACAGTCCGAACGGCACAATCGGGAGAAGGAAGAAGGGCATGATGGGAAATTTTTTTAGAGGGCAAAGTTAATATATATGGTAAACTTTAACTGGGCTCACTAGAAAAAAACTTGTGCCCCTTTAGAAGTTCCCGACCCGAACCTGGGGGTGGAAACATAGGAGGAGATCCGGGAGTTTATAGAGGGGCACACCATTTTTCCCGGTGAGCCCAGTTTTTCTAGTAAACCTACCGTCTCTTTTGAAAAGAGAGGATTTTTTGATGAGCATACCAAAATACCCAATTCTACCCTCAACTTAATTTCTCTCCCCCACTTCACTCTCGTAACGATCGGCGGCAAGGGCTCTGCTCTCTCCCCTCTCTCAGTGTACTCTATCGCTGACGGCCTCTCCAAAGTAAAGATCGATTGCTCTACTCTAGAGAAGCTCTCCCAATCCTCGAAAAAAACAACCTTAATCTCTCCCCCCAAACCCCATCCCCAAACACTAGATTTCTAACCCTAGGGGAGTCCCGCGCCGCCCTCGCCGTCCTCCTCAACAAGCTCGTACAGTCCGCTCAAGGATGAGACTGATGTGGTGGGAGACACAAAGGTTTTGCTTGCATAATCAAAGCTTGCGGATAAAGTTGAATCGGGGTTATTTGCGAAGATTTCTACAGTTAATGCTACCTTTAGGCATGCTGTAAAGTCGCTGCATTTGAGAGTTCGGGTGGAACAGAACTCGGTTGTCAAACAACCCACCTCCCTTAAACTGACGAACCATGGTGTTCTAACACATCTATTGTGGACGGCAGAAGAATTTGACATTTTAGATTTATTTGATGATGATTTGTACTTAAAATTATTTGATAATGGTGTACTTAAACTTGCTGTTATGGATTGTCTATTTGTTATGAAAACCATTGATTGATCAGAGCATGGGGAATTTAACAATTGCCTATCCATAATGCAGTTCATGATGTATCAATTTGTAATGAATATAATTTCATATACTGATTTGAAGATGATAATTGATATGAAGATATAAATTGATTTTTTTTCCAGATATTTATATGAATGAATTGACTATCAATGTTATTTCGCTATTTGTATTTGTATATCATTAATATTGATGCACAGATTATCTCATTCAAACATTAAACAAGAAATCAATAAATGCACTCAATTACGATGCACCATTGTTCACAATTCATCAAGAAATCAATAAATGAACTCAATTTCGAGTAAAAAATAATAATGGATAATTGTTTACACAAAATAGCTACCTGTCATTTTTTCCCTTAACTCTTTCACAACACCCAGCTCCATAACCTGCAAAAAGTTAAAGAGGGTGCATTAGATAACCGTTCCATAATCAAACAAAAACAAAAACAACAAAGTTCATACTCTTTGTCGCCCTCTTTCTCTCTCTGCCACTGCTTTTGCTAGTGCAATCTCCGCCTCCTCTATCCGGGGTATATACCCCGGACAAATTCCATCTGTCTAAACTGGAAGTCCGGACAATGGACTTTTGTCCGGACTAGCAGTCCGGACCAAAAAATTTCGTTTGAACTTTCAGTTCGGATAGTTATTGGACCGTCCGGACTACCAGTCCGGACAGTGGAGAGTCATCTGGATTGTCAGTCTGGACTATGAATTTTTCTTGGATTCATAATTTTGATCCATTCGCAATGTTTGTAGAGTTTTTGAGTAAACAAAAGCCTAATAAATTTAATTTTCGAATTTAATTTGTAAGATAATTTAATATAGGAAAAGATTTGATAGAATAATTGTGGGTTTTAGGTTTTTTTTTTTTTTTTGGTTAACTTAATTGTAGTTTGAGAAGAGAAGGAGAAAGAGATTAAAGACAGTAGCATTCCAGTCGAAAAAATCGATGGCAAACTTGTAATAAGAAAGAAGTTTTTAAGTGGCTCACTAAAAAAATTGGTGTGCCCCTCTAGAAACTCCTGAAGATCCCACTTGTGGGGAGTTTCTAGAAGAGCACACCATATTTCACAATGAACATAGTTTTCTTAGTGAGCCCACCCTCTCTTTTTAAAAGAGAGGGTTTTTCCTAGTGAGCACATTGAAATATCCAAAATACTTTTTCTATATTCTCTCACCTACTTTCCCTAAATCCCAACTCCCCTACTAACTCTAAAAATTCCTCTTTTTCTCTTTAAAGCCGACCGTTTCCCCCAATCCACTGCAGATCTTCTTCCAAACCCACTACAGAACTACCCCCAACCTGTTGCAACACAGTTGGTCATCCGCCTTTGCCAACGAGCCGCACATGAGGGAGAGGAAGAGTTTAGGTTAAAGAATAAGACAACTTGGTCCTAAAAATTTAGGGACAATCTTGTTATATTTGCAAACTTCACTAGAAAAAATGGTGTGCTCCTTTAGAAACTCCCCACTTGGGGTTGAGGGATTCTATTCAAGCACACGACTTTATCAAGATGCTCCGAGCCCATTTTTAATTTTTGATTTATCCAATATTTACTCAACATGCTTACTTTTTTAACAATTATAACTCTCATTTCATTCTAATTGGATTACTATTCGATCAAAATGTAATTTTGTCGGATATTAATATCCGACCTATATTCAATTAAGTCGGATACTAATACTTGATCAGTAGGATGTGCAAAAATAATTTAGTCACGAACTCGTATTTTTTTTAGAAGTTTCAAATGTGTGCATCTTGAACAAACTGGTGTGCGTGAATAGAATTCCTCCACTTGGGAATCATTTCCCAGAAGCTACTTTGTTTTCAAACCTGCTAAAAATATATGATTCACTTATAAGTGTAAAATCAAATCCTAACGGGTTTGGATTCGGATTTCAAAAGTTTCAATATCTTATTTTTCTTATAAAAGGCTATGGGTTTCTATTAAAAATCAAATAAAAAACTTGCTTCTAGTAATTATTTTATTTTATTAATAATATTCATCATTATTTAGACATGACCAAATAAAGGATTATCATTTTAAATCAAATAAACTAATATACTCGAATTATTTTCGATTATTAGATTGTCGAGTTTGGATCCTTAAAGCCCCGTCTCTTTATTGGTTAAGAAATCGGATTTACTTTCAAGATGAGTACTTCCGAAGGCACCCTAAAACAAAAGTAAAAAATTTGTCTTTTAAAAATGGTGAGCTTGTAATAGTTTTGAAGTTCTTTCATGGTTCTTCTTAGAAAAATTAGTGGGTGCTTTTAGAAGTTGTTTCTCTTGATTCATTCCCTATCCATTTGGGTACATTTTGTATCCAAATTTAAAGTTTTAGTTGGGCTTAGATCAAGTAATTGGGTTCCATTGTCACTTAACCCGAATGGAAAATTCCTTAGGGGAATTCTGAGGCAAACCAAAAAAGTCTAAGGGCACACGCAATCGCCGTATTTTTTAATTTATAAGTTTGCTATTATTTTTTTAAATGAAGGTATCCTCCTTTTTCATCTTAGTTTTAAGTGATTTAAGATTAAGATTAGGAACGACATAGGAGGAGGAGGCGGGAAAGATTGGGAAGGTAGTGGGCTTACAAAGTGGGGAGGATAGGGGAAGGAGGAAGAGAAGAGATGGAGGGTTCGCTGAGAAGGGAGGGTGCGTAGGAGGAGGATGAAGAGAGGTTGGCGCTTAAATTTATTTTAACTCGCTCAAAACTAAATGACAGTTTTATATTATCGGCCACTTGCAACATATGAATAAGGATGTTCATTGCGAGGACAAATAATAAAAGCTAAAATGGATATGTTTCGGTTCCGTCTTAAAATAATCAAGGAGAGTTGCTAGATGCGTCCCACTTTTTTCTTAGTGAGCTTCATGACTTAAAACTAAAAAATTACAAGTTTGTCATAAAAAATTTTGGATAAAAAAATCCTCAATATTTTCTTCTATGTAAAAAAACTCTCCGCCTCCACCATCGTTGCTGCCACTGTTACAGTGGCAGCAGTTGTTACTGCTAGTGGCGGCCGCCGCGATAGCAGCAGCAGCCTGCAGTTGTTGCTATTGTGGCCACTGCCGCAGCAGCAGGAGGCAAGCGATGTGTAGTAGCTGTTGTTGCCGTTATTGTTGTCACCGTTATTGTTATCACTGCCACCGCCGCTGTTGTCGCCACCGCCGTTGCTGCTGCCGCCGCTACTGCGGGTGCTGCTAAGGTCAGGAGAGAAGAGGGGCAATATTGGAAAACATATGGGGCTCACTAAGAAAAAGTGGGCAAGTTTTAAATTTGCCTGGGCTCACTACGAAAAGTATGGGGCGCATCTAGCAATTCTCATAATCAAGTGTCATGCATTCTCATTCACCAACGCTGCAAATTTACCCCAATTAAATATCCTTGAATCCAACAAACATATTTATAAAACTGACATAGAACTTGAACAGCTTCGGAGTTCTTCACATTGATGACCCTTTAGTTCGAAGAGAAACAGAGAGGGAGAGGGAAGGAGAGAGAGAGGGAGCACCCTAGAGCACTAGTCTACTTCTTTAGCTAAGATAACAAAATAAATTTAGTATGAAGAAAAAAAGAAAGGAGGAGAGGGTATTTTCGGACTTATAAAGTTTGATATACTTTATTTTTAATTGGAATTACTATATCAGATTGTCACCTAACTCCATCAAATTTTAGGAGTTATAAGGATGAATAAATTTTTTTTGGGGATATAAGTGCTACAATCCTCATAACACGTAATAGTTTATATAGTTTATGTAACTAACCCTTTTTTATTTAACCCAAAATAAATCCCCAAACCAAATTCAATAGGGGAAATTCTATTTGAGTACACCACTTCGCTTAGTGAGCCCACCTCTTAAAATTATAAATTTACTATTACTTTTTGTGACTATATTTATTCTCTTGGTCAGAGATTAATCATCAAATAATATTAAGAGACTAATTTCTGAATGGTGTGAAAACTATTCAGGAGACTATTCTTCACTAGAAAGTTGGGATCACTGAGCAAAGTGGTTTGCTCAAATAGAATTTCCCTTCAATAGGGTACCCTGTCCCTTACCCTAAATATCCAGTATTGATCTCCCCACAAGGGTACCCCTCAGGAAATTCTATTCATGCACACCAATTTATTGTTGACACACATTTGAAATTTATAAATAACTACAAGTTTGCCATATTTTTTTTTTTGATTAAGTTGTCCTTTCAAATTTCAAATCTCTAAAACTTCTAAAAAAATAAAAATATTGTCATTGTCTTCTTCCTCTCCTTTATCTATAGATAAAAAAGCACATTTTTTTTGTATTTTTTTAAATATTCAAAATAAATATATCTCTTACAAACTCATCAATTTTCTAACTCTAAACTTTTTACATTCACATTCCTCGCAAAATTAGAAAGAATTCTAAAGTCTTTGGATTCAATAGATGAGTGAAATTAGGCTTTAGAGTGAATTTTTTTTTAAAAAAAATAGAAAAATCCAATATGCAATTGGTATCGGAGGACAAATTTCTTTGTATAGAGATTCAGATTAAAATTATTCTTAATTTTTTATTCGATTTTGTTTGCAATTTATTATTGTCTATTTTTTATTTTTATGTTGGCGCAAAATGATAGTTAGTCATTGGAGGTGCTGAGTGCTGGAGGCGGAGTGTGACGAAGGCCGAAGGGCGATGGAGGGGGGAGGGCGACGAAGGTAGGCTTAGAGGATGTGTTGGGCATAATGTAGATGGAGGTCGCAATAGATAATGAAAAAAGAGAGGAAGGATTAGAATTAGAAAAAGAAAATTTTGTGTGTTGGATTCAAAATTGGGAAATTCTAAATGTGCACCACTTTTCTCTTATTAAGCATCATGAGATAAATTCCTAAAAAATTCAAGTTTTCCATTTTATTAATTGGACCAAAAAGGATGTGGCTTCTTCTTAGTGAGCACCATCTCTCTAAAACCCATTTCTTTTTAGGAAGCAACAGTGACGACGAAGCGACGAATAGGAATGTTTGCGGCGATGCCTGGCGACTTGGGGCCGGTTTCGCTAGGGATATGGGGGCGAATCGACTGGATCTGGAAAGAAGAGGGTCAGGGAGAAGGGGTTGAGAAAAATAGAGAATGTTGCTTATTAAGAAAAGATGTTGAGAGGGTAAGGATAGGATGGAGAAATGGGTGGCACCCACTGAGAAAAAGCTATATAGTTTTTAAGTTATACGAGGCTTACTAGCAAACTGGACTGACCAAGGGGAAAGTGGTGCGCATTTGGAATTTCTCTTCAAAATTAAAGGTGAGCGTAGAGTCGTATTGTGCGAGTCAAGAGTAAATTGGTGTGCGTGAATTGAATTTCCCGTACCCCTAACTGATAGTCCCATTCGTCCCTTCCCCTCGGAAGTTTCCAAAGTAGCACACCATTTTTCCTAGTGAGCCCAATTTTCAACTGAAAGTCCCAACAAAAAAACTACTTAGTGGGCTCACTAGGAAAGAGGTGTGCTCCTTCCGAAACTCCCTTCCCTTCCCTCTCCCGATCGAGGGTTTTATCTACTAACCCCAAATAAAGTCTCAAAAACGAAGACCCCCAATAAACCTCGTCTCCTCTCTCCTGACCTCATAAAGAAAACGCTCTCGTTTTTCTCTTCGATCTGAGCTGGGCGCCATGATCGGGGTCCAAGAATCGAAGGCCGTCTTCTCTTTGCTGAACTCGTCGGAGTCTCGCACCTTCGACGAGATCTTCAAGGACTTCAGCTCCCAGTTCCAACGTGATTCCCGCTTCAGGATCTGCTGTGCCATCGCGATGCTATTAGAGGCAAAGAATCTCGATCCTTGGGTTTATGTTTTCGTTCTTGATTTCATTTCTCGGTTTTCGGATTAAGCCCTAGCGTTTGCTTTAGATTTTTCTTGGCAGCTTTTTCTTCGCATTGTGTGCTTGCAAAAGGTCATTTTATTAGGGGCCATGGCATGCGATAATTGGGATAGGATTAGGGTTGTTTGGGGGTGGTGTTAGGTTTTGTTGGGGGTTTAAGTTGAAATTCTGCTGGATCAAACGAGGGGGAGTAGGGTATTTGGTTAGATTTACTTTGAACCATAAACTGAGAAAAAAGTTGTTAACTTTGAATTATATGGTTCTTAATGTGAATTGTATTTTTCAAGGATTTGAATTCCCTCGCTTCACTGGAACAAAGTATAACCGTAAAGCTCTATATTACCTATGTAGACATTTGTCTAGCTTGTCTAAATATGAGAGTGTTTCATGACTTTCTAAAAGAACTTTGGGTGTGATGTTATATTCCTCTGAAATAGATTCTAATAAAAGCCTAGCCAGGCCTCAAAGTTAATTTCCCAGTTTATCCTTAATTACACGAACAAATTGTTAACTACGTTCTTAACAAACCTGTAATTTAGAGTCGGGCGTTGTGGAAATCTATCATCAATGATTAAAAAACGATTTCAAGTTCTTATAAGAAATGGTTTAGAGCAGGAAAATACCTCTAAACCTCATATTGTTTCTTAAGCTGAGTTATAATACGAAAACTTTTCCCTTGTAAACTCCATCTTATTGAGCATCCTTAATTACCTTTATGCACTTAGTAACTTAGAACATTCCAATTCGTCTATATTTTTCTTAGTCCTTCACAGATTGGTATTTTTGGGAGAATTTAGTCCCTCACAACTTGTCACAGGTTGTATGGTCGGAATTTTTTTAATTAGTTACATCCCATCATTCTGCATAGGGAACGCCACTCTCTTACTTTCCTCAGATTTGTCAGCTTGTTAATTACTATATGATTTTCACATACGATTATGCAATGAAAAAAAAGCTCATGAGTTATTTTTGAATGCCAACACCTCCCTTTATTTTTTATCCTCTTTAGCTCAGCTACTATCTTCTACTGGCCATAGCTTACAGTATTCTAGACTATTCTAAATGGATATGCTGGAAATTTAGTGCATTCATGCGAGCACTTTTAATTCATTAAGCTTTGGTTGCATCATCATCAATTTGCTCTTGGTTTTCATCTAACAATGTTTGAAAATGATGGTCGATGAAAATTGAGAAATAAATATACTGGAAGTTGTAGAAAAACACATTCCTAGTGCAATTTGGGGAATGACATTCACCTTGTCCTACGTAACCATTTCATCGCTTTTGCTACACCTGTTATTATTATCAAAGCCAAACACCTATGTGCAGCATACCTCCTCGAGTGCAGCGTACTACCATGCCTTTGAACCCTCATCAATTATTCCTAAATGTAATTTCCCGATGGAGAATACAACATCATTTGTTCTATACTCCCAATCTAGATTCTTGACATATAAAGCCTGATAATTCAACCTTCATACATCTCAATTGATCAAGCTGCTTTGTATGTCGTAATATTTAGCATGCTTTTGGGACACAATGTGACATATAACTGTGCAACATTTCGGGGACACAGAAAGGAGGCTTCAGAGATGGCACTAGATATCAAACAATAGTTTGCTCAAATTCACCAATGAAAATGAGTATGGATGTGGTCAACCAGTAAATTTATACAAATTTTTTATTTTTGAATTTAGGATATTATAAATAAAAACTATAGGCTGGACATAGTTCGGTTTAGCTTATTCATATTATTTCTTTATATAATAAAGTTGGATACAAATTTTAAGTAAAAATTAACCATTAGACAAGAATTTCATATTGGGGAAGGATGACATACCGACTTTGCTCTAAGGAGTTGTCCAACATGTAGCTTGTATGGCTAATCCTGCTCTACCTTCATGGTTTATTACTCTCTTAATATTTGTGTTCTCCAATACATGGTTGTCCCCGGTACAAAAACTGCTCATAAGTGAGGGCATCTATAAGTCACGAAATGTGCTCCTTGTGGAAACGAGCTATAACTAGTGCTTTGGGGAATTTTTACCTTTCTGCCTGAGCTAAGAGCAGGTCAAGTATTCGAACTTCAGGCTTGCATGCTGTGCTGGAGTTATCTTTTATTTATTTGCAACAATGGTGGTTTTTCGTTCTCTTCATTATCATTACTGATGGTTGATCAGAGACCTTTCTGAGTGAGATAAATTGATCCTCCAGGAGAATATTTGAAGGTGTACGTCCCAACTGGAGATGAAATTTGAACTGCCGAGTTCTACAATTTTAACTACAATTTGCAAATATTCAAGCCTTTATTATCTCATAGGCATAGTTCTGACACACCATCTACCGTTTTTTAAGATAAATAACATTGAAGTAAGAAACTGCCTTTGGATTATGTGTTCACTTTTTACATTTTGTAGGGTTGAAATAAATTTTGTATAACTAAGTCCTCATGATCATCATTCATCATCTACAAATCTTTTCCCTCAAATTATTGTTGAGAAGGTCAGTGAAAATTTGATGGCCTTTATAAAAAGGCTGCAACCTGAAATCAATACTTGTATTTGTATAAACTATGAACATGGGAGGGCTTGCCACTCTGATGCAGACTTATTGGTATATAAGAAAGAGTATCTTAATGGTTATGCAATGCACAACCAATTATGTTAAATATCCAGCATATAACTACGGAGGAACCCTCTAAAGTCTTGGACATATGACATGAGTGAATTTAAGGTTTATAGTGGGAAATTTGGGGATTTTATAGAAGAACTAGGGTTTGAAACATAAGGGATAAGATTCGGGCCTCACCCGAAGCGATTCACACACATACTTTTACACAAATCACTTGATGAAAATTTTTACAGCAAAGCAGTATGTTACATACTAATAAACTAGGATTTTTGAAATCAATATCTCACGTATATTTTAAAAAAAGGTTACAAGCATATATATAAAAATCAACTGTGTAGAAAATGTATAAACAAACTAAACCTAATAAAACTAAGAAACCTAATTCAACTCTAATTTAAAGTTTTAAATAAAATAAAAGACTAATACTAATCCATAAGCAATTTTATCTATTTATTATCCCTGTCAATCTAGCTTATATTACGGAAAATCATAAAGACCTTTTTTAGTAGAAATCAAGGTTTTAACAATTGATCGATACTGATGCATAACACAAACCTTGTTTCGAGTTTTTAGGCACCTAATATGTGATATACCATATAATATCTGTCCGTTATTGATTATATATCTGACACACTGATATGATTACCAATTTTGATACCGTAAACCAATGGTTGAGACTGATACAGATTCTGATATCTTAAACCTCGATAGAAATTCATTTTGTTTTCTTCGAACAATTAAAACCCTATCCACGAGACTTTGTTTGCCTTTTGATAGATAGCCGTTGTCTTAATATGCCACTTCATGTGACTAAGACTTATGTTACTAAGAAAATCTCTCTCTCTCTCTCTCTCTGTGTGTGTGTAAATATTTATCTGAGGGTGCAAATGCCATTTTGACTACTGTTTGTGTACTGAGTTACTTGCCCTGAGAATCATGGCAGAGGAGAGAAGTACTGAAAGTAAGCATCAGAAAAGTCATTCAGTTTTTAAGAAAACCTTAAAGGATATTTTCTCTAGTCTATGGTGTATGCGAATCTGTTAGAGATTCGCTGCTCATTTCTGATTACTGTACTTGTTACTTATTTATGCAATCTGGTATTTTTGCCCCAATCAATGACATCACATTTCTTCACAGGGTCTAAAGTATTTAGTGATGATGAATATATCATCCTAGATGCTTTCTCATTTGTGATAGCTTGCTTTAACTTTTATTGGATTATTTCTGTCTCCAGGAGAAGATGCTCAAGCCAAGTGAGCGTTTGTGTGCATTAGCTATCCTGCATCAGACGTACTCCTCTCAGCCACCCTCTTCGAACCCTTTTATTTCCTTGCTCATAGATGTAAGTCTCAATGTAATTTTATTTAAGTTTCAAAGAGAACTTGATTGTTTTCGCGTAAGTGCAGAAGTACTTGAACCTTCCAACAGTTTCATTGTGTTAGAGTGCTTTTGAAGATATATCCTCTTTGGTATTTTAAGAAGGGATGTTGGAGATTGGTAGTGAATTATGATACTTGAACCTATCAGAATTTCATTATTGGGTCCCTTATATCCTACAGATAATTGCACTTGAAAGCCTATAGCATCTTTTCTTATGTTCATTCACAATTAAAAAATAAATACACTATTAAACAGATATGTATGCACATATCTTTTCTTTCCTTTTTACACTTTTGACACCATTCTTTGTTCAAAAATAGGATACAATTATTTGAAAATACTTCATTATACTTTTCCTTCTTGCGAACTGATATCTTGTACCTTCCTGCTGCTTAGAATTTGTTTGAAGGCATTATTGACAGCTTTCTATAATAATTAATACACATGGACTGTGAGGTAATTGAGACATTCTATAATGTTGCGACCGCTGTCAGTATGACCAATGATTTATGGTTTTGGAATCAGCATATTGAGTGTACCATATTGACAATGTCAATATCCCTATGTCAGTAATATTGGCAATACCGGACAGATAATATACAATTTTTTTGCTATCGGTACTTCAGAATACAATATTATATTTGGGATATATATTGGTAGAGAACTTTTATAGTTTGAACGATGAAAGGTTTCTTTTGGTATACGATGCTTGCGTGCTTTTTAAAGAGTGGTACCTATGCGTTAAATTTAATATATAATACCCTAACTTCACTGAATTTTGTAATGATGCACTGGCAGTTTGTACCGTCCAAATCTCTACTTCAATTCTTTACGGATGTCGATATGAAACTTGGAATCAAGAGAACAAATTAGCTCATGACTATGGGCACATGCTGTTTACAATTTGAATTTTTCTAGCATTAGGCAATCTGCATATATCGTATCTCTCTACTGGATGCCTTTGATTTATTTTGGGTGCCTTTTCATTTATGGAATATTTATGTCCTGTGAAAGTTTACTAAGGACTACATGGGCTGACTTTTATTGGAAACTACTGAAAGTTTGTACTCTATAAGACAAAAATTGTCTGATGAAACTCACAATTGGAGGGAATTAGTTGATGTTCTTAGTTGGTACAAGTGAAAGCAGAAGACCCATCCCTGTGCCAATGCTGCCATTTTTAAATACCAGTTTCAAGCTTACACCCTCAATGTTGTAATCTGTCCTGCTTAAATATGAAGATCCTAGATAAAAAAATTTCCTGAGAAGAAGATTCCCGCAAAGCAATACAGTAAAAATAGTTACATAGGGAGGTTATGGGGAGAACCCTAGCTAGCATTCCCTTAAAGGAAAAGGTGGAATGCAGAGTTTATAGACCTTGCAAGCCATTGGAATATCTTAAGAAAAAAAAACCTGTGTATAGAGTATAGACAATGAAAAGCTTTAAACATGATAAAGTATAATCAACAGTTAAGTGCTTGGGACCTATTCCACATACATTTCAATGTTTTAACATGAATATGAAGGCTCTCTCGAAGAGACTCAAGCAAGAAACTTTTTTCATTTTGATTGACAAGCTTTGACATATCTGTGTTCCTGCAGCACGTCAAATTTGACTGGTAAAGGATATTAAGAATTAACTAAAGGAAAGAGAAGTTTGAATCTAGAATGATTGGATATTTCAGCACACACATGAAAGCTCAAGTTTCAAGATTCTCACCTGAATAACTCTTAGGAAGTTTGGCCATGCCCCTAGTTTTTTTTTTTTTAAATGATTCTTTCTGGGGCTGATTTCGGTATGATCAAATTCTCTAAAGGACCTGATGTAATCTGCAGTTATAGTAAGACGAATATTCAAAAATTTGTATAATTGAAATGTTAGTTGCAGAGGTAAATCTATCATCCTTTGCTGCCAAATTCTATTTGAGACTTCCTGCATGTTCTTATGTTGATTTAAAGTGGTTACAACCACATGGCAAAATATATAAAACAGAGCACGTTTCTTAAAAAGCAATGAAGTTATAAATTCTGCTTAACATAATGACCAAGAATTATTTGCTTCTGTATAAATGTGTAATGTCTTGGTCAGTGTTACCTACTTCTCCCTCTCGAACTATGATCCAGTCATGTACCGAACTACAAACTCATGGTGCATTCCCGAGTTTAATCATCAAAGCTGACCATCTGAGAAATTAAAAAAAAGAGAATTAATGACTAACTGTTTTAGCAAGCTTTTCTTTCATGTATCTAAGGTTAGTATTAGATTGTTTTTTCTTAATATACTTATTCTTGTGCGGGCATTTCCCTCATAGGTGGAATGCTTATGTTTTTCAAAACTTGCATTATAGAAAGAAAAATATTTTTGACTGTCCATATATATATGAATAATACTTAAGATGGCTCTTTGCAATTCTATACTTGCAACATATAGTATGCTTTCTTTTACTGGGGTTTTCTATTAATGTTTTGACTACTTGATATTAACTTGGTGTTTCAATGCTTGCACATGCAGCATTGTGTAAATAATAGATAGTTCGTCAGCAGATATTTAAAAAAAAAAAAAAATCCTATCTACAGTACTCTTCATCGGATGTGGTGCTCTTTGCTAAATGTGGCTTGTGCTATTTTTTTAATTTTTTTTTTGGGGATTTATGAAGAGCTATAGTGTACTATCTTTATGTAAATTGTGTTTACCTCTTATGAGATATTTCTTACAAAGTAGATGCATGATGTGTTGACACCAACAGGCAGCATGTGATGATGCAGCTGAGCAACTGGAGAAGGTATTCATTCAACTGTTATTGGGGTCGATTGCTACAGATAGCGATAAAGAGGTATATTTATAGCTAATTCCGCACTCGTCCTTTTCCTAAGGGTTTTTTGGATTTTATGGTTGATGCTGATTGTTATCTAGTATTTCACATGGATGCAAGTTATATTCATCCTATAAGAGAGTTCACACATTGTTCAGAACAGTGTTAGTGGATTTAAATTCTTCTGCAAACTAGCCTCGGAGACTTGAGTTTTAAATTAGTTTTGTTTAAGTATGTGGGCATTAACTACTCTAGGAGTTGCATCACCTACCAAGGGAAGGGTGATATATACGTTTACAATTTATTTTTGGTAGGGACTAAGCATGTGTCTGAATCACTTTTCTCATATTAGCCGCATTGTGGTCTTACTTTTATGCAAAAATCATATCACTGTGTTCTAAAATTCAGTTTGTGTGGGCTGAGGAATTTATTTGTTTGCCTGTTAAGTGGAGAAGGGAGGACTCGAGCAAGGTCAGACTCATCTAGGTCAGTCGGATGCGGTCGGACTCCGATGGAGTCGGTCGGAGATCTCAATTAAAAATGAAGATCACAATGGGATTTTAGCAATCTACATTTTCTTTGGTTTGAGAGTTGCCATGTGGGTTCTCTTCTTTTTTCTTCAATTTGATTGATCTATTAGTTGAAGGATTTTGTGAATTTGATTGATATGCGGATTGAAGGATTTTTGTGAATTTTTTCTTCAATTTGTGAATTTGATTGATTTGCGGATCGAAGGATTTGTGTTATTGATATCAAGCCCTTCAAAATTCCCCTCTCTTCCTATCCTTCCTCTTCCTCCAAATCTCCTTAAAATCCAAGTAAACCAACTATCCAATCTCCAATCCAAAAAAATAAGAATGAAACTTCACAAATCATATCTTACCTTTATCACGAATCAACATCGCGCTTTCCTTTCTATGCCAAAAATCACAATTTTAAGTTGTATTTGGGCTTTTTTTTATGCTTCAAAACATGTTGATGGATGCTTGCTAAAGCTATCCCCGATTGCAATGGCAATTTGTTTTAAAGATCTCATATTGTATTGTTTTTTGTACTTTCTGAGATGGGATTGAGCCGGTGATCACTGAGAAACAACCAGCGAAGGCAAAGACGTTTCTTCTTTTCATCCTTTGATTGGAACGAGATGTTGTAAGGAAGAAGAAAATTTTCTTTGAATAACAACCTACTGCTACCCATTTGATTTTGTTTTCTTTTTTTTTCTTTAAAGACATGAGGTGGATGCATGTTCAACAATTCTCAAAGGAGAGTATATCAGTTACAGTCAGTCGGAGTAGGAATCCGACCGGCTCTGACCTTAATTCGACCGATTTCGATCGACGCTATACAACTCTGATCATAGAGTTTCAGAACTCCGACCGAGCCCGATCGGAGTTGGTCGACTCGGTCGAATCAGTGATACCTGTACATCCCTAGTCACAGACACCACTCATGTGACACTATGGAATGATTTCAACATACTAGGAGATGAATATGCGCCTATTAGGTTTGGTTATTAGTCCACTTCTTTCTTCTATTATTTTCTCATTTTATGATAAGAAAGCCGAGGCCAGTGTATAATCCTTTCCCTCTTCCTCTCCACCTTCTGCATCCACTTTGCACAAGCTTTGGCAACAACAAATTGGCAGTGGTGGAGACAGCGAATTATGTTATCTGTAGAGTTTGGTCATTAATGGGTTTAAAGCTTGTAACCCACAGGGATGCAGCTGCAGTAAAAATAGTAACTAGATTAGTAGTAGTTACTATGGATATATCGGTTCACTCGAGCATGTCAATAGGTTTTGTTTACAACTTCCCCTTCGGTTGTTTTTTTTTTGCAAATATGTGCTCTATATGGTAAGTACTCTGTTGGTATATGGTGAGACCTGAATGGAATGTCAAAAGGGTAATCCTTTGTAATGTACAAGGTCTGGTGCATTTGCTCCTATGGGCAAATTATTCTATTGAGTTTCGTGGTTATGGATAAGTGACCATCAAACTACTTCCTCATGAAGTAGTTTTCAGGATTGATGCTTTTGAAGCGGCGAACGTGAATGATACCGAGATCAGTACTAACCATTGTTAATCTGCACGCAGACAACATATAGATATAAATAAATGACAGTGTGAAGCAAGTGACTCTTATTGTTCTCATCACATATGATTAAACATGCATCATATTTCATGTCAGGTGTTGGTATAACCATTGCTTCTTTTTGTTTCAAATTAAAAAAATAAAAAGAAAGAAATTCCTGGCTAAAAATCGGTATCCCATCATAAGGTACCCTCTGTAGTCTGCTTTGGACATCAAGCAATTTGAAAATCCCCTTTTAAGTCATTTAATAATTATAATAGCCATTATCTGTCAGATTTGTGTACCCTACTCTACCAGCATAGATTCAATGATTTTTTGGCTATTAATCGAGACTAAAGTCAATTCAATGACATAGCAATAAACAATTGGGCAACCCTCACAAGCCATGCCTCTAAGGTCAAAGTCCTCGTATCACTACAATAAACAATTAACATCCTAATACAAGATGTCAAATCAACAAATAACCCAATACATATGGAGCCAAGTCCAACATAATGTAAAATCTCTGCTCATGAATTATTGAAGTCTAAGTCTTTTCTTGCTACAGTTTTCGTATCCGACCAGATATGCTAGAGGCCAGAAGCAAATTCACTTGGTAATCATACCATATCGGCTCAGGCACCAAAATTCACGAACAGGCACAAGCACACATTACATGAAAATCATAAATCATGCTATGACCTAATCACTGCTAATCTGTAAGTATTTTATCTATTTGTGCCTGTGGGTCCTTGGATGCTACCTTTAGAAGGATTTGAATCGTCAGGCATGCTTATGTATATTGTATCCGAATCTTTGATTCTAAGAATGGCTGTTATCGGTTAAAAGATTGTGACTACTGTACAAGATCCATGTCAGTTCTGTTGGTTATATTAGAAACTTGCAGTTCTGTTAATGACAGCTTAATGACAGATTTACATGACCAACCTGGAACTTGCTCACTTCATTCACCTTTCAATCAGCTTTTTCAATCAACTTTACTGGACTACAGCAGTGTTCAGCTCATAGTTAACATTGGCATGCTTCTTCCAAGAAGGATGCCAGGCACTAAAATGCAACAATTTGCTTTGGAAGAGGTTGTAGGGGATTTGGAGTAGATTGATCTGTTTAATTTCGAAATCCACTAATCAGTTTCTAGTTTGGCACCAGGCTTGGTTGGGCCATGAGGTCACATCTACAAGCAGTTGGTCAATTATGTTATCATATTACATTAAGTTGGCATATGTCTCTTAGGCTTGAGGGGGAAGGAGCGGAGAGATGCGTTTTTTCTGTTTTTCTTTTTTGTTTATAGATGTAGGGTGGAGAATCCACCCTTTCCCCATGGCAGAGTAGGAAAGAAATTCCTCAGTAGGCTGGTTGGAGGCATGTCTTGAAGTTTATGTTCTTGTCTTTTTGCCAATTCTCCTCAAGTTCCTCGGTGTGTATAAGAGGCATCTGAATGTTCCAGTACTGTTTAGTACTTGTATTTTAGTTTGTTTAATTACAGCATACATTTATTATTATTATTATTTTGTACATGTTGTTTTACTTGCATGGTTGTAATATAAGGTTTACAAGGCCTCTTATGTGGCCACCTAAAAGGATGCACTCTTGAACTGTACCGATTCTGGGTTATGCCCTCATAATATTGCGCCTCTTATTTGGCCACCTAAAAGGATGCACTCTTGAACTGTACCGATTCTGGATTATGCACTCATAATATTGCAGTCCTCATGCATAATCTGGCCCTTGCAGATTATGTATCTGTATTCATATTTACCTGCTTATGGGTGCAACAATTTGTTTGGATTTCATTTCTGGTCAAACATATACGCAAATGAACCCAATCCAAAGTTCAATATGACAAAATCTTAAAATCTTGATCCTTGTCTGATTTTCTCTTTTCTAGGGGCGTGATGGGTTGTGCTAACAATTTTTTTTTCATTTTTCCATAATTTCTTGAAGGCCTTTCTGTTCAATAAGATTTCTGTTTCTCATTCTTCAATTTTTTTTTGTTGGTGAAGATTTCTACCACATAGCACTCTTCAAGCAGCACAGGAACTCTCATCACTTTGTTTCTTAATTATGCATATAAAGTTTATCATATTGTTTTTGTGTTTTAATTAATTAATAATTTTAACACTATATATATATATATATATATATATATATATATATATATATATATATATATATATATATATATATATATATATATATATATATCGACATATCTTTAAATATGTATATCAATGTTTTAAAAAGCGGCCTGGGAGCCTAGGCGAAGGCAAACCCCCAAGGTGCTTCGATTTGCTTCTTGGTGGTGCCTCACCAATGGTAATATTCAAGCATTTGCTTAAACAGATTTGGGTTGCCTAGACGGTCCAAGCTATGTAAAATAAGTTTGGATTCGCTTAGATGATGTATCAAATATTTTTTAATGACTTAGTGATCATGTTCTACCCTTGTTAAAAGCAATGACTACCTGCTTTATAAGAAAGGGTATCAGGTTAGAGCCTACCATAACCCTAAACCCCGATCCTCCTTCCCCCTTTTCAATCTACAATGCAGCCCTCGGCTCCAGCTCACCTTCGCTTTGCCACCCCCTCTCTTCTCGACTCTCAGTTCCCAACTCCTTAGTCCTCATGTCATCTCACTTCCTGTTCACTGTAGGTCCGCCATTATCAACCGCCTCGTTGAATCTCCACACTCTCGTGGTCTTACTGGAACTGAATAATAAATATATGAACTGTTGTAAACATACTTCTGAGGTTTTTAATGATATTTATTTATTTTTGTGTATACCATCAATATATATGTACATGAGTGTTTATGTATGTATAAATGTGTTATACGTATACTTGGATCTTTTTGGAAGGATTTGGAGTCCAATCCTTTCCAATGAAATTTGATAATAGGACGTTCTTTATCTTGATCCCCTTCGTTAAAGTTGGTCTTTATGGTCTCTTAAAACTAAAATCAAAATTTTTATTTTTTATTTTTCTTATGCATCAAGTAAGCACTAAATGAGCGGTTGTAAGTAGCAACTTATTTTAACGATGTAGAATATTTTAATCTTAATGAAATTTTTTATTGTAGGATTTTAATGCAATTATATACCATTAAGGCATTAACAAATGTTATTTTAGCGATATAGAATATTTTAATGAAAATTTATATTATAGGATTTTAAAGTATTTATAAACCATTTATATACCTCTTTAACAAGATTTAGTAAACTAAAAGGATGTCAAATAAATGGAAAAAGAGTATCTTAGTACTTCTATATAAGAACAAGGGTGATATTCAGAGTTGTTCTAAGTACCGTGGAATAAAACTCATGTGTCATACTATGAAGCTTTGGAAAATGTTATTTGAACATAGATTATGACAGACTGTTAAAATATCATAGAACCAGTTTGGATTCATGCCGGAGTGAATGACGACAAAAACTATTCATTTACTGTCAATTTATAGAGCGATTCCAAGAGAGAAATAGAGATTCGCATATGATTTTTATTGATTTAGAGAAAACCTATGATAAGGTATCACGAGAGGTGTTTTGGTGGACATTGACGAAAAAGAGAGTCCCCATCAAGTATATTGACATAATTAATGATATGTATGATGGAGTAGTAGCCAATGCTAGAACTTGCGGTGGTCTAACAAGTGATTTTTCAATCACAATTGGATTGCATCAAGAATCTGTATTCAGTCTGATTTTATTTGCTATAGTGATGGATAAGTTTACTAAAACTATTCAGAATGAGATATTTTGGTGTATGCTATTTGTTGATGATATTGTCTTAGTTGGCAAGATAAGAGTAGAGATGAATGCCAAGATAGAGTTATGGATGCAAATATTATAATCTTGAGATTTAGATTGAGTAGTTCCAAAACAGAGTATATGGAGTGTAAATTTAGTAAACGACGGACTCAGGACTATAATATTGTGACACTGGATGGGCAAAAGATACAAATGAGCAGTCAGTTTTGGTATTTGGGTTCTTTTATTCAAAATGATGGAGAGATCGACGGTGATGTCATCCATAAGATCCAAGCTAGTTAGTTGAAATGGAGGAGTACAGCAGGAGTTTTATGCGATAATAACATTCCATTAAGGTTGAAGGGGAAATTTTATAGGACTGATATTAGGACATTTTTATTATATGGTACGAAATATTGGACTATAAAGAAGCGTTACTTACAGAAAATAAGTATACCAAATGATAAGTATAACAAAGACACATGTTTCATTGGTTATGCGACAGCACTAAGAGAGATAAAATGAGAAATGAAAATATTCGTGCTAAGTTAGGTGTAGTCTTCATCGAAGAGAAAACGCGAGAAAATCATTGTGGTGGTTTGGTCATGTGCAACGTAGATCTACAAATGTACCTGTTCTTAAAAGAGCAAAGGGAAGAGTAAAGAAAACGTAGATGGAGGTGATATGAAAAGATATGAATTCTAGAGGTTTATATGATGACATATTACTTGATAGGAATGAATGGAGAAGGATTATCAGTGTGATCGATCCGGCGTGATTCTCTTTCGGTTCATGTAGCCTACGCCAAATACTGAGGTTGTATGTAATCTTAACAAATGTTTGGATCGACAATTTTTAAGATTTAAAGTATAGATTCAGAAGGAATGCTACTTTTAACCATTCATTTTGTGCCTACTTGATGCATGTACAAACATCATATATATATATATGTGTGTGTGTGTGTGTGTGTGTGTTTAGACACTTTAAATAGTATAGATTAGCTTTAACGGAATGGATGATCCAAATAAAATGGCCAAGGTTGATTTGGAATGGAAGGATTTGGTCCAAATCCTTTTCAAGGATCCAAGTCGATAATATATATATATATATATATATATATATATATATATATATATATATATATATATATATATATATATGAAACGGGAAATTCACCGGCGGTGAAGGGAGTTCCTTCACCGCCGCTTAGGTGGCCCAATAAAATTATTACACGTGGCGCCACTCAAGATAATAAATAAAAGAACTCACTTAACTACTTTTGAGTGGCGCCATGTGTAATAATTTTATTGGGCCACCTAAGCGGCGGTGAAGAAACTCCCTTCACCGCCGGTGAATTTCTCTTTTGCTCATATGTGTGTGTGTGTGTGTGTGTGGGGGGGGGGAGAGAGAGAGAGAGAGAATAATGGATAATAAGCCGACATTTCATGTAAGTTTGTTGTAGTGGGAGTTTATTTCCATTATCTCCACTATTTTCCCCTTTTTTTGGATTATGATATTAACTTCCTAGGTTTCATCTATTCGCAATTTCTGGGGTTTAATTTTGATTTGGCTTTCTATCAAGTAGAAACAAAATTAACGATTTTCTGTGAAAACTTCTTACGTCTTGTAGATGTTAGATGGATGACAAATGAATTCCAAAACTTATGAAATTAGATCCTAAAAAAATTAAAGTGGTGGAGATAAAGGTCCATTTTTTTTTAATATGAAATTACTATTTGTTTGTTAACTCAAGTAAATTTCCTGATAGCTTATTTATAGTAACCCTATATATCTATGTGTGTATGTGTGTGTGTATATATATAGTTGGAGTACAAACTTTTTATTAAATCTAAAAAGTTAGATTTAACACTTCTTTCGCCGTTCATTTGTTTTGAAATGTGTTGGTAAAATTTCAAAAAGTGACAGTGAAACTAAATAAAGTAATGATGGGCCACTGGTGAATGTGTAGCGGAAAAAGTCTTAAAACTTATTTTATTAGATTTAATGAAAAGTTTGTAGTTCAACCCATTATGTGTGTGTGTGTGTGTGAATGTGTACACATACAATCATACAAAATCGCCCAATCTGCTAGGCGGCACCTAGATGCTATCGAGCCGACTAGGTAGGGAGAGGGGGTCATCCGACCCACCTTTGCCTAATGCCTTCCTGAACATCGAACATTGATACATATGTAAAATTCATTTGAACTTAATTCTCATAATCTATTTAGGGGCGTAGAAATCATAATGTAATGCAAGTCCAAACATCTAAAAAGAGCGTCTTACAACATATATATGATTGAACATTGTAGTCTTAATACTCTAGAAAATTTTATTGTACCAGATGTTGATTTTATAGATTTAATATACGTGCATAATATGAAAAAAGTGTACCTTGGGTGTCTCCACTAAGAGTTACTATAGTGTCAACCTTAAATTGTAGCACGAAGGTCTATATAGATGATCTGAGCTACTCATTGTGATCTCTATGGCTAAAAATAGTGGTGTAAAAATATCATATAATTTTAATATATTTTGATTATACATTATGTAGTTGCAAAGGGTTTTTAAATAATAGAACAAATGAGGCCTAGGCTTGATCAGCGGTAAAGAAGTATCTAAATCATATGAATATTTATGTCCATCTATTTGGAGCATGAAGATTATGATTAGTAATTTGGATTGTCTATATAGACCCATTTCATTGGGATTTAGGTCGCCTCTATAGACAACTCCATGTGTAATCACCCTATGTACACTTTTTCCACATGCATGTAGGAATAATAATAGATGTGTCCACGCAGGCCCGGTCCTTTAGAGGCCCGGAGTGAAATGAGAAAGGGGCCCTAACAAGTCTTATTAAAATTTTAAATAAATATTTTTATTACCAAAATTAAAATTTAGTACATAGTTTTACCATTACAAAAACTAATCATAATTCATAAAAAGCAATTCCTTCAGGCATTCCTAGATGCAAAATTCTTAATAATAGTATCAAGATCAATACTGTCCAACATTTCCTTCTCAATACATAAAATCGCCAAACCATTCAACATTTCTTGTGACATTGATGACCTCAAATAGGTTTTCAGCAATTTTAATTTTGAAAAACTTCTCTCTGCTGATGCAACAGTCACGGGTACTGTCAATAAGATTCGATAAGTAATGGAAATATTAGGATAGCAATCTGCAATTTTGACATACTCAAGAATTTCAACTGATGACATTGACATATTTGGCAGAGTCATCTTCAACACTTTTAGTTCAGAAAAAAAATCATCTAAATTCACATCCGACACATTGTTATGAGAAAAAGTATTGGCAAAATTAATACAACACTCTCTTAATTCATTATCATACAATGACTTTAACTTTTTTGAATCCAATAAAAATCCAAAAATATTTTCAAATATCTTTAATTACTCAAATCTATTATTCAATGAAGAAATCGCCATGTCAACAATTACCAAAAAATAATTGACTCTAAATGACTGCTTTTCTAATTGCATTTCCTCTTCATTATCATTTTCATCAAATTGTCTTTTCCTAAAGGAAACACAAGATTCAATTCTCTAATAGGCCCTTTTTTAACCAAAATGTCTCTTGATTTATTATCAAGATTATCCCAATTTCTAGGATCATAAACATCAAAAGAATGGGTTGGTTGTTCATCAACTATTACATTTTCAATAATAGATTCATTTGGTACATCATTATACTCATTCAAATTATCGATATCCTTATTATTTTGATTTTGTTCATTTACATTTGAATTTGAATTTTCAACATTATCATCACTTAATCCATCCAAATTTACATTAGAGGAACTTGCTATTTTAACAAATTTATCCATAGCTCCCCTTTGTGATTGTATTAACTGCTCTATTTGTTTTCTTTTTTTTCTTTTTTCACTCCCAGACAAATATTTTTGAGAAAACATTTTTTTGAGAAAAAATATAATAAAATTATATAAAAAAAAGAACAAAAGCACCTTGAAAAGAAAATAAAATTATATAAAAAAAAGAACAAAAGCACCTTGAAAAGAACCAAGTAGCAGAATGCCAGAATAGCTGGGAGCCAACACATTCGGTAACCTAATAACAAGAAATATTTATAGAGATAAAGAGAGGGAGAGAGGAGGAGATATTGGTTTAGTGTGATTTTGTTTTGGAATGGAGTTGTTGGGTTAAAAACAAGCCATTTGAAAAAAAAACATTCAAAATTAAAAATAAAAAAAAACTAGCCGTTTGAAAATTTTGGGCCCCTTTAGATTGTGGGCCCTGGGCAGGTGCACAGCCCGCACCTGCCCAGGGCCGGCTCTGTGTCCACGGGTCAATTTTTGGCATGCTCTATACAAAATTTTGAATTAGAAAATAAAATTTTCATTTTTAATTCAAAAAATTGTATAGGATAGTCCAAAAATTGACCAACCCATAGATGCGTCCATTACTATCCCTACATGCGTGTAGATTAATCATTTTTACATAATTCTATGTAATCCTTTTAATCACAGCACAATCCGGTTATGCATTATGCACTCTCAGATAGCACTCTTATTGAAACTGTGTTTTAGAACATTGTTTACTTCTCTAGATTGCATTCTTCTGACTCCATCACATCAACTTTTGGCTTTTTTGTACAGGTTCTAAAGCTGTCAGCTGCAGATTATATGAAAGGATTTGATTCCTCATCATATGTGAGTTCGAATATTGAGTATTTAAAATCTCGATTTCCTGAAATGAACATGAACTTTCTTGTTGTTTTATGTCTTTTTTAGAATTTTGATTGGAGCAAGGCTCTTCTTTTGTGCTAACAAATTCACTATCTGTGGTTAGGTTCTGTTGCAACGTGAACAATTACAGAAGCAACATGGCAATGGAGTGCAAGCTGAAAACTATAATAGTCTTTTCCGATCTGCAGCTGTAAAGAACGTTGTACCAGATCCAGATGTACCTCGTGGTTGTGATCCAAATTCATCAGAGTATGTCTAATGGGTGAATCATGTCTCTAATTAAATTGGTTAGAGATTTTGATTTTAAAATTTTTATTTCAGATTTAAATTTGCTCCTCCTGGAGCAAAACCTAGAATAGGGTCTGGGGATAGGGATGCCTCTGTAACTGGTTTGCTTCAGAATCTCTCGCTGGAAGGATTAGGCCCCCAATGGATAAGACCATTGCCACCAAGGCTCCCAGTACTTGATGGAGAGGCAAGCATATCAGTGTAGTACCTAATAAGTTCTGGCTTTCTTCTTGGTATTTATCCTTCTCTTATTCTTTTTCAGCTCTTGTGGCTCAACCCTGACAGTAACCATGAGTTATTATGGGATCATGGCATGTGTGCTGACACTAGTCGTGGGGCTGCAGTCAGAGATTTGATAGCAAAGGCCTTGAAAGGGCCACTAATGCCTGCTCAACAAGAGGTTCTCTCTGTCAATTTCCTAAGACCTTTCATCTGAATAACATTTTCATGTGATGAATATGTCAAAATGTGGTTCCTGAATGGAACTTTGCTCATGAAAATTGATTAGTTTACTTGATGGTCCAATGTGAATATTTATTGCTTGGTTTCACAATTTATTTGACTTATCCCTTTGAAGTGAAAAGAAGTTGTGTATGAAACATCTTGCAGCAAGTTTTGGTAGAACTTACGAATGACCCAAAGCTTGTCTACCACTGTGGGATCACTCCTCGAAAGTTGCCTGTAGGTTTCCTGTTTTGTGCTAAATCAGATTAACTTTTTATTCTTCTTCTCAAATTTAAATCTGCAGTTGTTCTCTTGTTTCCAGGAACTAGTAGAACACAACCCCCTTATTGCTGTTGAAATTCTCATAAAGCTGATGAATTCTGCTGAAATTGCCGAGTGAGCTCAGTTCTTTCCTTTTCCAGTGTATCTTTGATAATTGTTTTATAAGGTTTTATAGGTATCAATGGTATAATTTTTCCTTTGCAGGTATTTCACAGCTCTTGTAAGTATGGACATGAGTCTACATTCAATGGAGGTTGTAAACAGGCTTACAACTGCAGTTGAACTCCCGACAGAGTTTGTGCACATGTACATCACAAATTGCATATCCTCCTGCGAAAACATCAAGGTTTTCTCTCTTTGTATGGTTCGGGTTTTATGATTTCTTTGGATTGTGTTTCACGTATTGGGCAACCTTACAGGAAAAAATAAGCAATGTAGGATTTCTTCAAGCTGAAATATGAATGGAAACTCTCAAAATATTCTGGGGACCGCTTTAGGAATGTCAAATTATGTGGATCACTTAGTTTTGCCCTTATCCAAAATCTTTTGGTTCCATCTGAATGTTTTTTCCCCTATTCAACTCCTGATAGCCATTTCTCTGTTACATTAGCAAGTGACGTTTTTCATGCTGCCTTCATCTGTTGGATTAGAGAGGGATGCATTCTCTGCTCTTGATGATCCGAGCCGGTATTGCTTTGCAGCCATGTTCGGGAAGAAGAGACAGATCCAAACTTAATTTTGATTGGCTGCTCATATTTATAATATAATAATAATGATATTAATAACTGAAATTAGAGAAATTATCCTCAACATATTTTTTTTAGTCTATCCCAAAATCTAGCTGCTCCATCAACTATGTAGTCTTACTTTGACCCCCCAATATTTCTCACTTTATCGGTCTCCTTTGTGTATGTCCAAAGTCCAAACTATTGCAGTCTGTCTTTTCTATAGATGCGTTTATTTCTTATTGTATCTTTTATTATATTAACAGTTATAAATTCAACATTCTCATTGTCAGCTCTCACTCAGTTTTAGAGATTTGCCCTATATTTGGTCCATAAAGAATGGATGTTTTTTTTTTAATAAAAAAAAAAAAACTTTTTATTGTGTATTCTCACTGGTTGCATAGTAATCCAGGACAACATCTCCACTTACCGTGCTTTGGACATCCTTGATGCTTGGTCAAAATGATCACTGTTACATCTGTGGTATTTCAAGACCACCAAGCACATGTTTCCTTTACCTTCTAAATTGGAAATGGTATTCTTCAGTCTCATTGCTACTGCCATTTCTGCTAGTATCTTTGACTGTTGGTCCAAAACCCATCCCGACAAAGAAGGGTTTCTAGGGTAGGTCGCCCCCTTCTTTGTTCTTTTTTTATTTTTTATTTTTAGTTGTCATGGTGGTAGTGTTTTTTTGGGTGTTGTGGGGGTGGGGTGGGGGTGTTTTTTTTTTTGTTTTTGTTTGGGGGGGGGGGGGGGGGGTGTTGGGGTACATGCCATTAAGGATGGTAATGGATGCGTCCACAAGCTAATTTTCAAAATTTTGAATTAGAAAAATAAAAATTTTATTTTTAATTCAAAACTTTGTATAGGGCGGGCTAGACATTGACCATAGACACGTCCATTACCATTCCTACATGCAGTGGGGTGGTGTTAATAAGCTGATAGCCAGACTGAGCTTTCTATATGAATGAATCCTTGCCTTGCCTAGTTTTTATGAGAAACAATTTTTCTTTTTTTCTTTCAACTGTAGAAGAAAAATTTTGTCGTTTTATTTTATTTTATTTAGTAGTAACATCACTAAAGCGAACAATGTTGTTTCTGATATAAAACTTATGCTCTTTTACAGGATAAATACATGCAGAACAGACTGGTGAGATTGGTTTGCGTCTTTCTACAGAGTCTCATCCGGAATAAGATCATAAATGGTGAGTTTGCTTGTTTATATTTTGGAGTATGAGATAGTGCTTGTGCTGGTGTCTTGATTTGCGAACGATCCGCTAAGGTTAGGTTTCAAATGAGAAGTATGCATGCATATTGGATTATCCTTATCTGGGCTTAAAGCTAAAACTGTTTCAAAGTGAGAATGGATGGATCATGTACACGTTCAAAAATTGTACCTCACCACATCCCCTGCAAGCCTGGATGGATCATTTACACGTTCAAAAATTGTACCTCACCACATCCACTACAAGCCTGGAAGCCAACACATCAAAATCATCTAACTATGAGAACCAGCCACCAGATTTCTTAATAAGACACCAAAACCATCAGCAAATCTGAGATACATTCTATTCAAAATATATAAATTTTAAACGTAATAATTTAAATTAGATCAGCTCTAAAGGATTGGGCTCATGGTTTCTCCTAGGATATGCCTAGAGACCTGAAGTTGAGTTTTTTCTGCATCTACATACGAAGACTATATGCAGACCTACTTCTTTATCTTTCATCTATTGTCTTAGTATTGCTTGAGATCTTTTAATTTTTCAGAGCAGGCCTATATGGTAGGTAATCATTATTCTTTTTTCCAGATAGAATGATTTTTTTATTTGAATCTTAGCCTTTGGTGAATTGTCCTCTCGCAAAATTTCATTCTTAAACTTGATTGACAAAGATAATATTAGTTATTTAGTTGGATTTGATTAGATTGGATTAGATATTTGGTTAGATTTAAAAAGATTTATTATTATTTTGTTGCATTAGGATTTTCTATATATATGGTTTGTGTAAAACCCTAATTTGATTGAAGTGAGAGATAATGAATGAAATTGAGAGTATGTAATTTGCTTTTATCAAATCTTTCTCTTGAGTGATTCGTAAAAAAGTGGGCGTGTGATTCGTCTGGGCTTGAGGTCCAAACCCCAATTTATCTCGAACCCTAATTTTTACCCAAATTTCCAACTACAAACCCTAAATCCGCTTCTATTCTGCGTCAAATTGGTATCAGCGCTAAATCTCATATTTGAGAAAAAAAATTCAAAAAAAAATCAGTGAAAAAAAGAAGGAGAAACAGATTTTAAAAAACAGAAAAAAAGGAAAAGAAATTCGAGTGAAAAAAAAGAACTTAGAAAATTGAAGAGAAGAAAAACAGAAGCAGAAGAGAAGAAGCGGTAGAGAAAAAGGAAAAAAAAATCCCAACTCCCTCTCATCCTCCTAGTTTACATCTCCTTCTCTCTGTTACCCCACTCCGCCCAACAAAAAAAAAAAAAACCATCACCATCCACCTTCGTATTCGACCATCGACCCAACTACATCATCTGCACCTGTCGCCGCCCCCTCAACCCGCTTTGACCTCTCTCCGTTATAGTACTCGTCTCGGCATCACCAGCTCGTTCATCTGTGTCCATCTTCATCCAATCCTCAACACCAGCAACCACGACTGTAGCTTCGCCGAAGCTACTTCCCTAGTTCCCCGCCACCCGAAGCACCGTCGATCTTCAACACTAGATCCATCAGGTCTCCAGATCCTTGACTTCGCCTCCTCACATGCCGCCAACCATCCAGTGTTTTAAATACTAGTCGGTATACTGGTATACTGGCCGGTATATCAGAAAATACAAAGAAGCGAGATAAGGTGAATTTTTTATCGTTTCTCGTTTTGGACCGGTATGGGCCGATATATCGGCCACATGGCGATATATTGACCGGTAACGAGATAAAAAATACTGCCGGTATTAGTCAATATCGGTTTTGCAGTGAATGAGTTTTGGTTGCGGGTTAATCCTGTTAAAAACCCGACCCGTTAAGAAATAAAACCCCTTAATGGGTCGGAAGGGGGAGAAAATCGTAAACACTAGCTTGTTGTCTCTCTTTCTTGTCCCGCGAACTCGAGCAATCGAGTGAACCCTAACTTTAATTTTCCAAATCAACCGATTCTCTCTCTCTCTTTCTCCCACTCTCCGAAACTCAATCTCCCTTTCTCCAACTCTTTTTCTCTTTTTCTCCCCGCGAACGATCGATCGAGCCCAATTCTAACCAGTCGCCGACTTTTCTCTCCACGAACAGTCGATTCCCATTCGACCAGTCACCAGTCGTTGACTCTTCTTCCACTATTTGATCTTCCAACAAGATATAACTCTAACTCTTCTTCCACTCTCTGATCCCCCAACCAGTCACCAGTCGTCGACTCTTCTCCCCATCCGACCAGTCACCGGCCGATTCCTCCACCAACTTTCACCTTCGCCGGCCGATTCAACCCACTAGTAAGTCATTTTTTGTTAATCTCATGTTAATTTTAATTAGATTTACAATTTCCTTCAATTTTTTTGTGCAATTTCTGGCAAATTATGGACTTCGGCCCACTGATTCATTGAATTAGTTGGTCGAACACTGATTCAGTTGATTAGTGGGCGAACAATAAAATATATTGGGATTTTGTAGTGAAGTAATAAGTATATTGGGATTTTGAAATGAATTTGATTGAGAATTTATTGAGTAATGAGTTGTTAGAGTGTTGAAGTAATATGTAGTATAAATTTTTTATTAAATTAATATGTAGGACATTTTAATTATAGGATTTGTTGAAGTAATATATAGTAATATGTAATTTAAAATATGTAGTTTAAAATTTTTATTGATTTAGAAGTAAGATATTTGAAGGTGAAGTAGGACATTTTAATTGTAGTTAAAAATATGTAGTAATATGTAGTTGAAGTAATATGTAGTTTAAAGTAATTATTGGGAATTTGTTGAAGTAATATGTAGTTTAAAATTTTTATTTATAGGACGTTGTGACAATATATGACATTTTAATTGTAGGACATTGAGCAATTGTCAATTTTTAATTATAGGACATTGTAACATTGTTCAATTGATGCAAAAAATTTGTAGTATTTGTTGAACATGTTAGGGTTTAAATTTTGTAGTTATAGGCCATTTGTTGACATAATAGATAATACATTGGTTTATATAGTTTTAAACCAAAATATATGTTAGTCTCTTAACTTCTTAAATTTTTTAAGTTTGGTTTATATAGTTTTAAACCAAAATATATATTAGTCTCTTAATTTCTTAAATTTTTAAGTTTTGTTTATATTGGATAATTAGTCTCTTAACTCCTTAGTTATGTATATATATTTTGTTTGATGCAAGTTTATTTTTTATAAATTTTGAGGTCAGAAATAGCTTGAAGGATATCCTCTTCTAGTGCTTCTAATATCCAAGAGAAGCGACGAGGCAAAGTTATAGCTTTGTGCATATATAGACGTTCTAAATAGTATCTGTAAATTCGTAAGTTTAATGCAAATAAGTTAAGGTAAGTACCATAAACTTTATTTATATGTTTTAATATGTTCTATATAGCCATTTATATGATTATTATTTAACCGGTATGATACTTCGGTATTTAGGGTTATATCGCGATATCCCGTCTGGTATCCGGTATGTAATTTGGTTGATTGGTATGTCACCGGTATCCGATATTTAGAACACTGCAACCATGATGAACCATCACACGTCATCATCACAGCAAAGAGGATTGAGAACCTCAATGGTAATTTGGGTTGATTTGGATTTGGATCAGGATCCAACTGAACTAAACACACTTCCAAAGAAGACATTTAAGTTTGATTTCGGTTCACTTGGATCAACCCGACCACAAGCATCAGATCCAACGCGACAGCAATTCTAGACCCAATAAGAGTTTGAACATGATTTTAGAGCCCGTTTGAAACCCAAGCTACAGTTGAGATGTCGCAATTTGGTATTTTTCTAAACTTTATGCTTGAAAATATTGGAGTTAATTTTTATGGGATTCATATACTGTAGAGAATCATAAACACCGATGCTGATTTCAAACAAGTGGAGAGTGATATATATAATGAAGTCCCATATTTTTACGGTTATAATAACCCTAATGGTTATGAAAATTGAGAAAACTATTTAGAGCAATTTTTCCGTTATTTTCCTTTGACTTCAGAGCAGAATACAACTATGCTAAATTGAAGTTGGCTATAAAAGTTTCTGATTGGTATCTTAACGACTATAATTCTCGTCCAACTTGGAATTGGTTGAAATTTCTTTTTCGTGTACGGTATGCTCCACATATTATCTTTAATTATTCATTAGAATCTTTTAAGGCTAAACAATGCTCTAAATGTGTAGGATATGGTCACTTTGCTCACAAGCGTCCTTCTATTAAGTGTTCAGTCTGTGGAGAATTTTAGCACTATGAATATCAGTGCTTTTCGAAAAGTACAAATATCAACACATCAGCTTCCGAGAATTTAGGTGGTGTTATAGTTGAGACCGAATTCAACACAGAGCTTGTTACAAATCTAGATGTTGATGATTCGAATTTTCTGCCAGAGCTAACTACAAAAACATTCAATAGCCCTGTTCATGAGGATCGTGTTTTCATTGACTCTCTAGCTAACATTTTAAATTCTTCATTTTCCACAGAAGCGACAGATTTCGATTTCTTTCCACACCTTTCACAATTGTTACTGTTACCGCCATTGGAATATAAAGCAATATACATTTGGTTACGGATTTGTTCGACTTTCTTATATTTAGTTCGGTGGAAAGATTTGTCAGATTTCGGAAATATTAACCAATTTTATTCAGTCATGCTTGATTTTCTTCTTGTCGACATTCACCAGGTGGTGAATATTTTTAAACGTACGAGAATTG
The DNA here is from genome assembly GCA_036321105.1 of Dracaena cambodiana. NCBI lineage: Eukaryota > Viridiplantae > Streptophyta > Magnoliopsida > Asparagales > Asparagaceae > Dracaena > Dracaena cambodiana. Next base: position 5,955,134 of record JAYEPQ010000009.1, read on the forward strand.
ATAGAGATAATATTAGTTATTTAGTTGGATTTGATTAGATTGAATTAGAGATTTGGTTAGATTTAAAAAGATTTATTATTATCTTATTGCATTAGGATTTTTTATATATATGGTTTGTAAAACCCAAATTTGATGTAAGTAAGAGAAAATGAATGAAATTGAGAGCATGTAATTTGCTTTTATCAAATCTTTTCCTTGAGTGATTCTGAGAAAGTGGGTGTGTGATTCGCCTGGGCGTGAGCCAATTTATCCCAAACCTTAATTTTTACTCAAATTTCCCACCACAAACCCTAAAATTGCTTCTGTCCTTCGTTATTGATTCTAGATTTGTCTTTAAGGTATATTATTATAGATTTGTCTACATACAAAGATTATATTCAGACCTACTTCTTTATCTTTCATCTATTGGCTTAGTATTGCTCGAGATCTTTTATTTTTTCCCAGCAGGCCTATGTGGCAGGTAATCATTATTCTTTTTTTTTTCCAGATAGAATGATTTTTTATTTGACTCTTAGCCTTCGGTGAATTGTCCTCTCTCAAAATTTCATTCTTAAACTTGATTCTAGATTTGTCTGTGAGGCTTATTATTATTGTCATGTTTGGGGTTTGTGTATTCAGGCCTTTGTTCTTGTTCGAGTTGGAATTTCATCATACTTAATTTTGGTTATATAGTGAACATGCATTTTTTTACCATGGATTAGTTGGAAACTTTTGTTGGACTTTCTAGAAAATCCATGCCTCCCATTTACGTTAGTGTTATTATCGTCCTATGGGGAGTGTTGCCCCCCAGCCCACTGGATGAGAACTCTATATTAATTAATATACGTCTAAATATAATCAAACGCTTTCATGCATACCTGTGTTTGTAACTAACGATCTTTCTACTGTTATTCCAATTGCAGTGCAAGATCTTTTCATCGAAGTCCAAGCTTTCTGTATTGAGTTCTCTCGGATCAGGGAAGCCGCAGGTTTGTTTAGGCTCCTAAAAACCTTGGAATAGATTATATCTATCCATGCCCCATGTCTATTTTCTATACATCTCTAGATATTTAGTCGTACTATTCTACATTTGTCCTGTACATTATGTGTATTTGTTCTGCTGTTAAATGCTATGTCCCAAAGACGATATGACAGGTCATCCATTTTATCTTATGCGCATGATTATATTTTGCGATTAAAGTTTTATCTGGCCAATATTTTCCCTTTGATTGGAATGCAATGTCCATATCCATTTGAAACTATAAGTAAGCATTGAAGTTGCTTGAAGATGGCTACGTTTCAAGAAGTTTTTATGTTACTAATCTTGTGGTCGATATTTGTTGCCCTTGTTTCCACGGAAAAGGTTCGAGCTATACATTTGTCGACCTGGGGATTTAATTGGCATCAGGTTACGATCTAATACTAAAAGAAATATCATTTTTCAGTAGGAATATTTGGCAACACGAACCGAGTCGAACTTTAAAACCATCCCTGCCAGGTTATTGGATAACAAGACTTCAGAGCGAACTGCTCTTAATATTTTCGAGACTATGAATCTCTTGCAAAAAATAGCCAATGCGCTTTGCCCTTGGTGGATCTGGATCGCTCTTTTAGTGGATCGCTCCTCAATTCGTGAGAGGTTTCAAGTTCAGTTCTAAGTAGCCAAAAATATTTGTATTTGAGTTTTATTAGCGCCAAAAAAAAAACAAAAAAAACGTTACATCATTTGTAAGAGTCCACTCATCGTTTTCTCTTTTAAAATGCTGTTTTTTATTTATTTTTTATTTTTTTTAACTTTCTCTTCTAAAATATTCAAAGAGACAGATACAAGACATCCAACTTAAAACCAGGAGTAACTATAGTTAGGCTCCCAGATCTGCCGCTCATAGCTTTTGGAAAGTTTGATTCCCCAACAAATATCAAACGCAATATGCTGAACCTATCTACAACAAGCATTATATATATATATATATATATATATATATATATATATATATATATATATATATATATATATATATATATATATATATATATATATATATATATATATATAAACCACAAATACAAGTTTTATATAGTTTCAAGAGCCGCAAATTTCAGTCCAGTTTCATGCAACCAAACACTCAAGAAAGTAGATCGAATCAACTTGCAACCCTCCTTGTTCAATCCACATGAAGAGATATATTATTCCGAAAAATCTTCAAAAATCAACTTCTAATATAATATTAACGTAATGTGTGGCTCCAAACTATAAAGTGCATGCCAAATTGCTCATAATTACATTAAGCAAGTTAGTATAATTGCATGTGGGTAGCAAATATAAGTTGGGGGCGATTGGATTCTCCTCCCACTCTCGATGTTGAATCACTGAATGTATAGATACATTGTACTATTTCTTCCCTTAGAGGTACACTTCTATTTTTTATATTTTTCTGATTTTTTTCCGCTTTTTTGTTGGTTTGTTATTAGAAATGTGTCCAAGGTTATGTACGGCTAGTATTTGGAGACAGGAGACAGAGGAGAGAGAGAGAGAGAGAGAGCTAGAGTGTTTGTGAGGTGCAATATCCAACATTGGGACCAGTTGACAGCTAGACGGGGCTTTTGGAGAAGGAAGAAGGCACTGATTGTGTACCAAAAATCAAATCTATGACAGCTAATGAAGTGGATATTGTCCCTAATTTCATGATAATTATTAGTAAGTACTAAGGTACAAAAGGACAAAAAAAAAAAAAAAAAGCTACTCTATTACCCTATAATTGTTGGTTCTAAATCCCAACGTAGTCTCAATCAATAAGGTCAAATGTCAGCATAATAAATTTATTGGGATTAAAATATGTAGGAGTATAAGTTTTTTTTTTTTCCCCCTTTTGGTGGAATTGACTTGGATTGTTAGGATGTCAAATAATTTTGTAAATTTACATGATTTTGATTGGTTTTTAAAAAAATCCGCAATATTTTTTGGTGAGTTTTGAGAAGATTACTCCATCAAGAATTTTCTAAAATTATTAGATATTTTTGTTCTGTGAAAGTTTGGCTATTCCAACCGAAACAATTCATATACCCTAAAGAAAAATGGTTTCATGTTCGACTACTAACAATATCAAATAGTTACAAACACAACAATAATCATAGCAATTTAAAATTATTATCTAATACGATGCAGAATACTTGAGCTTTATTTTTAAAATCCTTTCTAATCATGAGGTTATTCGATCTGAAATATTTGTTGTCTTGAAATTAATTCTCAATTTCATAATTTTCCAATTTTATAATTTCAGCTCTTCTAAATATTTAGTTTTCAATTATGAAAATTGTGATTATGATAGATAAACGGTTTAATCATTGGACAAAAGGATGATATCTCGTTTCATTTGCTCACAATAATCAAAATCAATAACAAAAATATTTGAATATGATAATTGCAATGTAATGTATGAAGCTTGCATAAAAATTATAAAATAAGAACATATGCATTGGTATGGCAACAATATAAATTTATATGTAAATTATACAATATAAACATGATATTTTTTGAACGGACGTTATGCCCCGCACCTTCGACTTGGATGCTTCGCTCCCATATTCTGACGAGATTAAATTGATTTTGATGGAGAATGATTGTGGGATTATTATTATTATTATTATTATTATTATTATGGAGTAGACAGGCCACTCAACATGAGGCAGACATTAGCACAACATGTGTTGGGGCTGCGTGGTGTCCCCCAGCGACGTCGACCCTCATGACACATTATATTGATCATGTTGGGGATTGCACTGTAGTCAATGGCCTCTATTTTTTGCCAAATTTTAATGTCAATGATAAGATTAAATCATTAAGGGAAAAAACATTGATTATATATTCCAAAAGTGTCGTGTGGGAGAGAGGGAAAGATCCAGCAACAAAATATTTTCATAGTTTCTGATATAACCTTCTTCATTTATCCTAACTAAAACAGACAGTGAAAAGAAAAATAATATCGAGCATAATGAAAATATTTAATTTTTTTTTTTTCTTAGGAGGCATCTCACAAAATTTTCTTTTTCTTAATAATCAACCTATCAGTATGTAATAAAAAGTTAGTGCTGATCTTGAAAGTATGAATGAAAGCAGGAAAAATTATCTAGAGAATTCAACGCATGATGCATCCCAAGTAGCTCTATATGTTATACATCCGAATTAAAATATGATACTTTTAATTTCTAATCAATAAAAAATGGGAAACATTAGTACCCCTTTTGTAATAATAATAATAACAATAATAATAATAATAATAATAATAAAGTTATGCTACTGTCTCTAACCACTACAATGCCACTTCTTGCTCTTCTACTGGTACCTAAGATTTTGATTATAGTACCACTTGGAAGAAAGCAAGTGGACTATCAGAAGTGAGAGTTGTAGCATACAAGATGACCTATCCAAATTCAAAATTCTAAAACAATCTCAAGGACACTTGCTATAAAAATCTTTGCTACCTAGATTAATATTAACCAATTAAGTAAAGCAAAGTTTGTTACCATATAAATATACACACCCACTAGCAAGTAAGCCAACAAACTTTCCTACCCTTTGATACATGTTCAATGAATGCACAAAAGAGAGATCTCAAGAGAGATAGCAAGAAGCTCTCATCCGTCCCTCATTTTGGATCCAATTTGGTTTGGTTCACAAATTTTCAATCAAACCAATCTTGCTTTGGGGATTCATGCTAGATTCACATAACCAATTCATGAGCTTGTTACCCTTTGTTTGGTTCCCACAAAAGTGGGCAGAAGGAGCTCCCTTTGCAAAAGGTATGACATAAAGTGAAAGATCCACGTGTTATGGAGTGCACAAGTTGCACATTTTCCATAACGTGACTGTTCCTACTACATTAGTTTCGTAGTGGTCCTAATATCTCTCAAGTTCTACCCATAATTGATCCAAGTCTCATAGCACAATATGATTGTCACATGAATTCTTCGGCCCTAGTGAGGTCAATATGATTGTCACATGATTGTCACCAGTAAATTATGAACGCAATAGATTAGAAAAAACAAAAAAAAAGTAGCCTTTTCCTTTTTTTTTTCGCTATTCACTATCATCTTTTGCTCTTAACAAGATAACTTTTACTTAGGAGAGAGAGTAAAATTTCAAAAAGTATCTATTATCGATAGAATATTTTTTTATTGATAAGAGATGTTAAATAACAATATAACGAAGGTCTGATTCACTGTTAAGATATGGACATTACATTTTACATTATCAATAGTAGCCGAGTCAAATCTGCTATGCTTATATATGTCCCTTACCCTGCATTCGCAATCTAGCTAACTCACTTTCAACTTTTCCTATAACTGATTATTACAAATATCGATTCATATCATAATATGTGACAATATTACGTTTGTTGTCATAGATTTACTATGACCCTTCTTTTTTATCTTGATTGGGAAGAAATAATAAAACGATATTGATTGAAGAAGTTTATTACTGATAAAATATTGTTTTAAAGTTAATATAAGACAAACACCAATGTTACGGCCAAGCGACACATGTCCCCGTCTCCTCTGTCAAGGCTTTTCAAAAGTGAGCTCCCCAGATAAATTTTTCCTCCCCCAAATGGAAAAATGTTTTCTAGGGCAACAGAATAGCCACCTCAACTCTAGAATCACCCTCCTAACCTTAACAAACTAAGAATACACCAGCCTGTATCTTTCCACCTATGAGCTTCACAATTAAACACGTAGCATTAATAACGTGACGGCCCTAAACTATGAGACCCAAAAGGACCCATAATGTTGTCCCAAATTATTAGGTGGACAATCCCAACGTGATCCTAATAAAAAAAACATTCATTAGAATCTTGCTGCCCTTCAAATATAAGCAAACGCCTTGGCCCTTGCCCCTCACTGCTCCAAAACTTGAGACCATTTCCCCAAAGAGCAGCATCAGCAGCCATGAAGCCCTCTACTCTCCTCAGAACCTTCTCCTCTAAGCTCTCGGCCCGCCTGTCCCCGTCATCGGTCGCCCCGTGGCCTCCGGTTCGCACCGCCTTCGACTGGTGGCTGACATCCGAGCTCGATGATCTTCGTATCCACCCGAACCTCTATGCAACTTCAGCCTGGCTGGCAAAGTCACTGGATGCTGCAGTCTCTGCTCAGCAAGCAGCAATAGACTCAGTTTCGTCATCACAAGGTGCTGTAGACACAAATGTGTTCGATGGTTACCTTGAGGACACCATAGACTTGCTTGACGCATGCAACGTCGTCCGACAGAGAATCGAAGAGATCAGAACATATATCGATTCGCTGGCTATAGTCCTGCACTGCCTCGAAGGCGTGCACGAGCCCAGCAGCACTGCAGTGCGCCGTGCGCAGGCTGTGCTGGACTCGTGCGCAGGGATGGAGAAAAGGTGTGCGGAGCTAGACACCTGCGGATCAAATTTGCGGAAGCTAGGAGAGAAGCTAGCGCTGCAGGATCGGAAGCTGCCCAGTTCGGAGCTCCAAGAAGTTCTGACCGGTTCGCGAGCATTGGCTGTCTTGACCATCAGCATGTGCAACATTGCTCTGTCCTTCCGTTCTCGGCGTGGGGTTCCGATGGTTCCATCATCCAAGAACAGCAGTTCCTGGGCAAATTCAATGTTTGAGATTCAGAAGGAAGCAAAGGAGGAGTACGACAAGAGGAGGAAGGATGGGGGCTCAGTGCTGGAGGAGTTGAAGGCTACGGTTTCGACGGTGCAGAGGCTGAGGAGATCGCTGCATGAGAGAGAGGGTGACGTGAGGGATATAGTGAGGGAGTTGCGGAGGAGGTTCGAAGAGTTGGAGGAGGGAGTTAGGCCACTGGAAGAGGGAGTTGATGGGTTGTACAGAAGGCTCATTGATGTAAGAATGTGTCAGTTGAGAGTGATCTCAGAGGCATAAATTGCTGTGATCTCTCTCTTAGTACTGTAGTTTGTGTATAAAAGAGGAAAAAGGCGAAGAAGAAACACCTTCAATTTTGATGAGAAACACTTGTCCGTGTTTTAAGTTTCAGCTGTGTTCACCTTCACCTTCTTCTTCTTCTTCTTCTTTTTTTTAGAGTATAAACGGCGGGTACCGTTCCATTAATCATGTGATAATGAAATGTTACAGTAGATTACATATATAGTACCTCACACGTGAGTGGAGGATAAATAAAATAAAAACTACATCAATATCTAAGAAGAGTCATTACAACAATTATATGGAACATGAAAGTATCAATTATATGGAACATGAAAGTATCGTATCCGCTGACACTATAATGCGATGCTACTTATCATGCTGCTCATGATAATATGGAGCCTGAATCGAGATTCTTTTTTATCGTCCATTTTTTTACCATGAATATATTTTAGACTAAGCTATCAATGAGCTAAGCGATTACCATCGGACATCTCTTAATGGACTCCGCAAATTCTCGATATCCCACGGTGCGTTGTTGCAACCCAAACCACTAAACTGCCTTGCGAGTGTAGATTGGGCCCTATCCCAACCAACTTGTCTTGCAATCCGAGCATCTCTGGCTAGTTTCTTTTTACTTTGCGACCCACATCTTTATAGTCTATCTCATAGATAGTTCAATTACATCTCTTTACCTTCATCTCCTTACCTTTAAGCATGTCAGTCCACGACATCGACCATATCAAGTAACAAGTTCTAATCTCTAACAGAACTCCCCAAATCATCAATGCCAAATAAACCTATTGGGCCAAAGGCTACATGGATCTTTGCCTCGTCATCCAACTAAAGGCCCATTAAAATTTTAAACCTTACTCAATACTCAAGGCAGACTATACCCAGCCAACCCTCTAGCCGCGCACCCGCAACTCTCGAGATGCACACGAGAGTCCCTCGAGAATTGTGCATCTGCAGCCTCATTCCTCCCTTCTCAACTCGAGATTCCTTACGCCCTCCGTGAGCACCACAATGCCGGCATTGGTGATTCGACCTTCTCAAGTCAAATTTCAAGAGGTGAGAATCTCACCTCGAGGTGTCAATGTCCTCTATCTCTGCTTCGAAGCCGATAGAGCCATGACATCGACGGAGGCGATTCCCCCCTACGAGAATCATGACATCGGCGGAGGTGATTCCACCTCCTCCATCACGAGTGAAGCAGGCGCAACCTCTTACTCCGCTTCGAGCTCGAAATTCCTCTCTCTGCGAGAACCACGACGTCGGCAGAGGCGATTCATCTCCTACGTCACGGCGCCAATGTCCTCCATCTCCTCTTCACTCATTGACACCTCCATCTCCATTTGCTTCGCTCCTCAATGCACGACTTTGGTGTCTTCTCCATCACCCAGTCACTGCTGGTTTTGTTTTTACTCCAATCATGATATTATTTACGTCGACCCACTTAGCAATGACATAACTCTCCATTCCCAAAAACAAAAAAAAAAAAAAAATCACTTTTCTTGGCTTTGAATGTTAGGAAGCTGACTGCTCAAAAACCTCCCGGAGCGTTTGGCCAAACTCAAATTTAGCCAAACTGTGTTTGGTTTTTTGGATTATTAGAAAGATTGAATCAGAAGGGAGCTGTTGGGGAGAGCTGCGTGAACTGCAACTCCCCTCTAGGGATTTCAGAGCGAAGACTGGCGAGGAGGGAGCTCTGGGTTACAGGGAGAGGAGGAGAGGGAACGCTTCATGATCGTGCTGTGTTCACTTGCGGAAAGAAAATCAACTCTAAATATATGAATTCATGATGACAAGAAATAAACACATCATACAAAGATCCATAAAATCTACTAATAACGCACACACTCTAATCTGCAAGTTTGTTTAGTTCATCGTTGGATCCAAACTCCTAGAAACGATCAGTTATTCAGAAAAAAGACGATAAGATAATAAACTTTACTCCATTATCCTGTTTCCAAAATTAGATACACTAATAGTAAAATATGCATTCTCACTTAGTTAAACAATTCAATCTCCAGACATGAATGCACAGTATCATGTAGCAATACTCGTAAAACAGCATGTAAACGAATCCTGCAGACACTATCAATAACGAGCAGTAGTATAGAATTTAGATAATGTTATCTCCGTAGAATTTAGCCAATTATGTCACATAGGACACTAATGGAGAGGTTCCACATATTCCCCTGCAAAAACAAAACACGAAGCCTCTATTGTAGGGGAATCAATCTCAGTATCTCAATTATTAGGTAGACAATTAGACAATTCATCACTCTAATCCCCCTGCTGCCACCATAAATCCGACACCATACAATACCAACATATCTTACGACCAGTCGCAGCAATATCACCACTCCAAATAATTGACAACAAATTAGACATTTTCTTTGTGCTTCGATAACAACCCAGAATTTTTTATTTGATTTCAATACAAATTCTATTGATCAAAAAAGATTCCCAGTGACCACAAAAACTGCAAGAACAGTACTGCAGAATTTGCTTGATGCATGAACTGCACAAAAATTTTTCAGATACACAAACTGAAAGACGTAATGCATTCGCCCCCTACTTGTTTAAGAGATGGATGGGCAAAACCTTTGTGATGCAATTTGTTTGCAATTCATAATGTATTCACATGGGCATACGAGTAGTTTTGTCACAGTTCTGGGAATTTAGAACTCATATGCCAGGGATTCAAGAATTCGGATATGCTATTTAATGTGAAACTAGTTCCGAGACTGAAGTTCATTAATGATGCAGTTTTCCATCAAAAAAATGAATATATATATATATATATATATATATATATATATATATATATATATATATATATATATATATAATACTGCAGCATGAGGCAGTGGCATGAAACAATGCCTCCAACTCAAATTTCATGAACCTTGGTTTTGTTTGGGAATGAGATAGTACTGACCGTTGGAGTGTATCCAACAGCCAAACTGCTAGAAATGTAATTCAAGAATCGGATTTAAGTTCTAAATTGGCTCCCTTTGGATCTGCTCATGCATAAATTCTGTAACTGACAATGGGATAAGTAAACTTTGGTTCCTAAAATGCTTGTTTGGGCCATAATAATGTGATGATACATATTTAAGTTATGGTTTCTAAAGGTATTCAAATAAAAGGTTATTTCCAAGGGAATGCTGCACGTCACTATTAAGTAAACAGAGCAGCTAATTTGTTCTAATCAAGGTTTAAGATATCAATATTGTTATCAACCAATCATTTATGGTACCAGACCTAAGTTCCTTACGAGTCGGTGATATCACAAATATTGACAATTTCATATTGATATTACATGGTATATCATGTATCAGGTATCTCAAAAATAGATACGATATATTGTAGAACATTAAAAAAAAAAATAAATAAATTCCCTCGCAGGCGCGAGGCTGGAAACCCAGCCTCGCGCCTGTGAGGCTGGCAACCAACCTCGCGGGCCCAGCCTCGGGCAGCGAGGCCGCCCGCCCGCCTTGTGCAGCGAGCCCGGCCTTCGTCTCACACACAATAAAAAGTGGACCCTGCCCTGGGCTATTTTACATATTATACAAATTCTAATCAGAGTCTAATTGATTTGTGGTGCAGGATCAGGACCAGATACAACGAATCTTGGAGCAAATTTTATCAAAAGGAAATTCAAATATCTTATCAAGATTACAACAGGATTCTGTCTCTATCTATATAGAAACTCACTCAACAATCTGGAGGATTCTGTCTCTATCTATATAAAAACTCGCTTAACAATCTGGGACCTATAAATACCCCTCCAAAGGGATTAAAAAATGACCTTTAGCAAGATCTCTCTCCCACGCAAGAGTCCGAAGCTTATTCCGACTAACAGCAAAAGAGAAGAACCGACTCAAGAAATCTCCACCATCACCAAGCTTCAATGTCGGATCATCAATGAGGAACGGATTACTCCTCATAGCTGTCTTGATCTCACGAATTCTATAAAAAAGAGCGACGATCTATAAGTCCTCTCGTTTGTTTTCGTTTCATTTTTTATTTCTTCTCATTGTAATTGGTTGTAATCGATCCAAGAGAAATTCTGTAATAAATTTCAATGGCAATGGAAAGATCTCCAATTTTCCCCGAAAACATATGTGTAATGCATAATATCAACTGAAATTTAAAACCTTAGGTCAAATACTACTAAAAATTCAGCTTGTTTAATTAATCGAAACAGAATTGACCACTGTGCTACTCTTATTAACTATAATATTAGATGCTAGCATTTCATGAAGTACAAAAGAAAAACGAAATGGAAGTGAAAAAATAGAAGACAAACTTCAATGGAAGTTCACGGGATAGAGCACTGGTGTTATTTGCATGAAAATTCCCGTTAGCAGCTTCTTCATGCTAGTCCCCTCTCATTCCTTATTTATATTTGGATCCTGCTTTTGAATGGTTGATCTATCATACTAAACATAATGTGGCCAAGGGTTACAACTTGATAACTATTATATCTTATTTCAGTTGGAATATAGAACTTCCAGTAGAAATTAACTTGGCCATTCACAGTCATTATGTTTCACTGACCTTTTTTTACTTCCTAATAGAATACATCCAAATTACACAGTTCAAAGTTAACTAAATACATCCAAATAACACGGTGCCTAGCAATTTTCACAATCCCAGGTACTTGATAGGAAACGAGGTCTCCTACCTGGATGTTGACTCACAAGAAGATCTAACACATCGAGCATATAAAATAGAGAACGCAATCACAAGAAGAAACAAAATTATGTAGTTCAGATGGCCAAGTTCCACATATATCCACTAGGTAACAATACGAGAATTTCACTGTTATAGAGAATATAACAGCTGATCTTAATCCGCCTTTTAAAGTCAAAAAAAAGAGAAAAAAGAAGAGAGAATATTACAGCTTATGATAGTACTAACCATCTCTCTAACCTCTCACATATGTTTCTCTCTTGACCAACCACACGAGATTTTAAAGCCCATCTCTCATCTGATCTATGACAGGTATATATAGTGTACTAATCCAAACCCTAGTAAGATTACACTTTTTATCATCTATTAGTGACCCAAACCAAATAGAAGACTGATCCAAGTCAAACTAAAACTCACCATAATCCCTCACATCTGGATACTCAATCAGATATGAGACACAAATCCAACAATACTGTTCTAAATATCCGCCGCTACAAACAAGATTATTGAATAACATTACCATTTTGGTGAGTCTGCCGGAACAATAAAAATAAGTTCTATATTGACTCATATCCCTATTAAATCCATCACATAACGTTATCCGGTATGAAAACCCCCCCACCTGATATGATCCATCACTCGATATACGATGTTTACAACCTTGATACCAAGGGGCATGCATGTTGGCACACAGATCTTTTAAGATGAGATTTGCACAGCCAAACATCTTAAAGTGTCATTGCCTCGCCAAGTGAACAGTATTACATCGAGATGCAGGGACATGCAAGGACAGGATGTAATAGACCCCACAAGAGATCTCCTATAGTCCACTTTCTCCTATAATCATACTTGTGATTCACAAAAGAGGGAAACCAGGAAAGCAGCATTTACCAAATAGATGCATGCACTACTGGAAAAATTAACCAACAGGTAAGCATTATGGTGTGACCAGACCAGGGAGTCCTATATGACTAACCTGGCCAGTTCCAAGCCTTACAAAGCAGGTATAGAACTTGGCTAGCAATCAAGAACAACCACACAAGCCCAAAAAGAGATAGCCATCAAGTTAAGTAGAGACACAAGCATACGTGCCTGTTCTCTTTTCAGAGGACATCATTTCCTTTATATCTTATTGTACACATAATATAAGAAACAAAAAAAAAAAAAAAAAATCACCATCTAAATGTCAAAAAAGGTACTAGAAAAAGGGTTTTTGTAACTGAAGCAATGACCGTAATTTATTCACTAAACTCCACTTTATAATTTAAAAAATTACGGTTAGAATGATGCTAATCTAATTAACTTGTGTTTGATATTCCAAATAAGCGAGCAACTGGAATTCAACACCTTTGCACAGGTTAGTTATTTTACATGGTTATGGATAAACAAGGCTATAGATGATGCAGAAAATATCATTACAAAGTGGATTCTCCTTTTGGAATTTGTTTTTCTTTCCCCATTTTGTACGAGAAGGTGACTACAACAATAAAATCATGGAGGACATATGCACTTGGTCAAAAGTAACAATAGAGGATGAGAATAAATTAAAAAAGAAGAACAAATAGTCAAAATCTAAAATCTTGAGATCAATCACTTGGATTAAGTCAAACATTCAGAGAAGCAGTAAGAATCAAACTTATACACAAAAGGACAATGCTACATGCTATGATGAGGACACTGTTATACTATACTGTAAAAAAGCAAAGGACTTGTGCCATTACTGTTAGTACATGTTGCACATATAATTACATGCGGCTACTTTCCATCTAGTGACTTTTTTTATGGATATTATCCATATAGTGGCTTTTCATATGGCTAATTTCCCAGTAGTGTCTTTCCATTTGGCTACTTTCCATATAGCAGTTGTCCATGTAATGCTTTTCTTGAAACCTATATGTAGATTCTGTTTAGTCATTATTCTTATGCAATATACAAGAGATCTTCACCTCATATCTCTCTCCTCTAATCTTAACAATTACAACCAACCCATAAACACAAGGCAAGACTACATACACATCTATTCTCATACACAAGTGCAGCTTTCCCCATCAAATCTTTACTAACCTGGATCAGAACCAACCATGAAGAAACCCTACCTTTTTCTAGTGCTGGGGTCTAATTTAGCAGGGAGCATGGGTAGCTGGGCGCTTGTCATGGACAACTAACATTGTTCAATAGAGTCCCAAACACATGCCTACTATATCCAACGTTGCTTTCACTCAGTGTTTTTACCAATGGTCTGTTAGCCAGACCTGTTATATTCAAGAGTAGCTAGCTAGTATCACCATGGGAATTTAGCACATTGGATATGAACTTCATAGAACTGTTACAGTAGTCATTATTGAGAAACCAACTCTTTAGCCCTCCTGACCCTGCAATCAACTATAGATTGTAATTATCCCTTAGACAACTCTGTCCTGTGCATATATTGAGGGTGGCTCTGCAAGAACAGAATCTGGCTTGATGGGACTAGAATAGCTTGGTTCTGGAAAGGCATATCTTGCCCAGATATCTATTCAGAATGGAGAGCATATTGAACATCTCATGTTATTTTTTGAGGAATGCTAATCTGATGTTATTAAGGTGTCTCTCAAGACAGAATTTCACAACTATATGCTTCTCGCACTCATAAAGCAAGAAAGCCCGTTTGTGTGCCTAGTCACTACCTAGTAACTGACAATATCATTGACATATGTCTCAAAGTTCGGTCACAGATGGCAACTTCTAAATGAAGCAGCCAACATGAAAACCATCTATTTGTTTATCATTACGCAAAAGGCCCAAGTTTACATTCTATTTTTTTTTTTTTAACCCATGCTAAATATCTCCATAAACCAATTCAGAAGCATATATAGAAGTATCTATTTTCAAGCCCGGAGAGTAATTGGAACAGTTCCAGAGGAGTCTCTGGGCCAATGGAAATTATACTTTAATTTTTTTATTAGCTGATTACTAGTATATCATCAATGTTAGATACAACACTTTTTCCACCAATATTCATTAGTCGCCCACCATTACTTTATCCATTCTTACTTTTAACCATTTGAAATTTTAAGCAGCACATCTCAAAGGCAAATGGAGTTGGAAAAAGTGCTAAATCTAGCTCTTTAGAATTAATAGAAAGTTGGTAGTTCTCTTTTTGTTTGTTTTCTTTTTAAAAATATATAAACTGAAAGTTCTCCCACTATTTCTACCTGAACCTTCTTAAGTTCTAAGACTAGGGATCAAAGTACATTATAATAATAATATTCAAATTTAAATGGGTTGGAAAAGTAACAATGAGAACAATGGGAGAAAGCTTGTGGAATAATCAAAATGCACCTCAAATTTAAGAATTTTGTTATGAAGATGAACAAGGCCAGAGAAAAGGCTAACAACATACTCTGAAATCTCCTCTGTTTCATATTCAACAAAAGCATAGCCCTTCTGGCAGTTAGTTTCCTAATCCCAAGGTATTTGCAAGTCAGCTAGATGACCAACTTGGACAAGAACCTCATACAAGACTTTCTTGTTCATTTTCTCATCCAAATTACATATTGAAAATTTTAGGAGATACAAGCAATTAGATCCTTCCAAAGCCAAAATCAAAAAAGACATTTAACAAGCTAATTCTCCACCAAAAAAAAAAAAAAAACACAAATATGTGAACAACAGTTGCCTGACTGTCAAAAATGAAATTAACAAAGATACACTTGTAAAATAAGTGACAAAACACATCACAAATAACGACAAAGAAAAAGATTATCATGGAACTCTATTCCAAGAATAGATAAAAAGTAGAACATTGAGATTCCACACAACCATAGATGTATTGAGTCAAATAATCTTTACAGTGGACATTGATCTTGCTAACAATGCAAATACACTACTCAACTTTGGGATCAGCCATTTCCAAGTCATGCAATTCTATGAAGAAAAAGGGAAAAAAAAAAGACTGAAAAAAGGATAATCACCTTCTGCAGCCGACCAAATATGATTTAGTTCATATAAATTTCACAAAGAACAGGTTTTGCCAATGTGTTGGATCAAATAGGTGGTAAACTAATTTTAGGACTTGTCCAGAGAACCTAAAAGATTACAGTGATTAAAATTAGAACTATGTCATATATAGGATGAACAACATAGAACAACATTGAGATTCCACACAACCATGGATGTATTGAGTCAAATAATCTTTACAGTGGACATTGATCTTGCTAACAATGCAAATACACTACTCAACTTTGGGATCAGCCATTTCCAAGTCATGCAATTCTATGAAGAAAAAGGGACAAAAAGACTGAAAAAAGGATAATCACCTTCTGCAGTCGACCAAATATGATTTAGTTCATATAAATTTCACAAACAACAGGTTTTGCCGATGTGATGGATCAAATGGGTGGAAAACTAACTTTAGGACTTGTCAAGAGAACCTAAAAGATTACAATGATTAAAATTAGAACTATGTCACATATAGGATGAATTACCTTGTGCCATTTGGTGAAGGTTGAACAACATAGAACAACCGATCACCCCACGATAAATAGCTCATCAGATATCTTCAATGAAGCAACCTTCTGTTTATTAATTTTTGAGTAGTGGCTTTTAATGTAGACCAAAACCAAAGTAAAACTCTTTAAAACACGTAGTGATGAGTGCTAATGGCCTTTAACGATATAGAGTCCCTATGCCTGGGTTGGGAGAAAAATTTTCAGACGCTATATCTTATCTAAGATTGAAGTATGCTCTGCATTTGGTATACCAGCAGCTGAAGTCAAGAAGAGGAAGAGGATACACATCATGAATTTCTTTAAAGTTCTCAATTCACTTTTCGTCTTCATATTCCACTTTTTCCTATTATATATTTTTTTAATTATAATTGTAAAAAAAATATAGAGATTATCTGAAGTCTCAGCAATTGCATGACGACGAAGTACAATAAGGAGGTTGTTGAACTCCTCATCGCTCGTTGTTCCATTCATGAACTCCACCTAGCAATTGCCACTCTTATCCACGCTGACATGACTTATCTATTCTCCCCTAACTTGGCTAACTTCGCCTACTTAACTTATCTTCCTAACTTGGCTATCCTTACTGATTTGACTCATCTCCGTCAAGTTGACTATCATCGCGATTTAACTCACCTCCGCCAACAACTCTTCTCTACTAACTCTCTCTTGAAATTTAGCTCATGCACATTCAGTATTTTTATCAAAATTTAGCTTGAAGTTAATTTCACTATATAATTACATGATTTATTGATTGTTTTAGTTGCATTTAATTGATTAATATTACTCAATAATTTATTACTCTAGTTAGTGGTGTTTATCGGGCCGGGCGGCCTGTTGGGCACGCCCGGCCCGGCACGTGCCGGGCACCTCGGCTCGGGCCGTGGCTGGTCGTGCCAGCGGCACAGCCGGTAATTCTTTTTTTTTTTTTTTAAATTTAGCCGTTGGTGGTGTTTAGGGGTAGTTTTTGCAATTTTTTTTGCAAATAGCCCCCCAACGGCTATTTTTATAGCCGTTGGGGGGTTTCTTGAAAAACAAATTGCAGATTTTTCCCCAACGGTCAAAATAGCCGTTGGGGGGTTTTTTGTAATTTTTTTTTACAAATTAAAATCTTTTTTTCTCTATAAATACCTCAATATTTCTTCTATTATCATTCATCATTCTTATACACCAAATTCATTCTCAAAAATCTCCTAAAATTTTTAATTCTCAAGAAGTCTCAAGCAAACCAAGTAGCAAGTTTCAATCAAGTGATCAAAAAGTCTCAAGCAAGCAAGTCTCCCAAACAAGATCCAAGCAAGTTTTCTCATTGAAGCAAGGTTTTCTTCGCTATTTCGGTTTCAAACTCCATCTCTCTAGCTAGATATTTCACTCTCTCTCTCAAATAGTTCAGCGGTTAACAGGTATTTATAATTTAAAATTTTTTTGAGAATTTTAATTTATTTTTTTGGGAATTTTATTAAAATGGATCCACACTCGTCTGGCGCTTCTTGCTCTCAAGCCACGGGTTCTTTTACTCTCTTTTTAACTGATGAAGAATATCAAAATCTATGTCAACTCTTAGAACAACCTCCTCAAGTACCATTTTCTGTATCTCAGGAAGAACCAACTGATACAACCATACCCGAAACACAAACTACCACATCTACTAGGGCTGTTAGATCGGACATATGGAAACATTTTGAAAAATTAATAGAAAACAATGTTAGGAAAGCTAAGTGTAAACACTGTCATAAAATTTATTCGTTTCCTTTAGATAGCGGAACGGGTCATCTTAAAAGACACCTAGAAAAAAATCACCCACCAAATGTACCACATCAAATACAAATAAGCACATTTGGTGGATCATTAGGTATACGTAAATATGATCCAATTAAAACAAGAGAACATTTAGCAAGATTTATAATACATGACGAACAATCATTTACCTTTTCGGAAAATCGCAAATTTGAAAGATTTTGTAAATCAACATTTACTGACGAATATAAAAAAGTCCCACGTTCAACATGTACATCCGACATGTTCAAACTATATAAAGAACAGAGGGACACTTTAATAGATATTTTTTTCTTCTTTAATTTTTAGAGTTGCTATAAATGCAGATTGTTGGGAAGCTAAAAATAAGACTAATTATTTATGCGTAACGGCATACTATATAGATCAAGAATGGTGCATACAGAAAAGAATAATAGGTTTAGGGTATTTGAATTTCCTCACAATGCACATAATTTATCACAATCCCTTCTAAGTGTTTTTTCAGATTTTGGAATAGATAAAAAAATATTTACCATTTCTTTGGATAATACTTCTGAAAATACGGCCGCAATTAGAATTCTTAAAAGTATGACAAAACCAATTCTAGATGAAAAATTATTCCACGTTAGGTGTATTTGCCATATACTAAACTTATGCGTTCAAGATGGATTAAAAATAGTAAATGATTCACTAATGAAACTTAGGTATACATTACTTTTTATTAAAGATAGTGGGCCAAGAAGACAAGCATTTAAACAAATATGTAAAAATCTGAAAATATCATCTAGAATTGTACTTATAGATGTTAAAACAAGATGGAATTCTACATATAAAATGTTAAACATAGCTATTCAGTATAAAAAAGTAATAAATACTTTTAATGAAATGGAGTCACCAATGTATAGTTTAGATAATAATGAATGGTACCAGTTGCATTGCATTTCTAAGTTTTTAGGCAAATTTGAAAATGCATCTAGAGCACTGTCAGGAACTTATTACCCAACTACACACATTGCATTATATTATCTAACCGAAATTAGTTCGGTTTTTAATGAATGTAGAAATCACTCTATACTTGAAAGTATTGTTGAACCTATGGAAATTAAATTTAATAAATATTTTAAAGATTTTCCATACTTATTATATTTTGCAACTGTTGTGGATCCCCGTTGCAAGTTAGATGGACTTGAAATATTAATAGATTTATTTTATACAAATATGTCTTATGAAAATAATGTGAGAGATTTAGTTAATGATATTAAAACATGTTTAGATATTATGTATAAAACATACGAAGATATGTATGGTGTGCCAACACAAACTACAAAAGAACCATCAACTAGGAAAATTCGTAATCCAATAATATCATCTGTATTTCACAGAAAAAAGGCAAGACAAACTAGTAAATATTTTAATAAATTACATTATTATTTAGAGAGAGTTAACTATAAAGATAACGCATCTCCTGAAAATTATTAATTCTTTGATATTTTGGCATGGTGGAAATCACAGGAAAAAACATATCCCGTACTTTCCAACATGGCCCGTGATCTACTAACTCCTCCAGTGTCTACTGTAGCATCGGAGTCTGCTTTTAGCGCAGGTGGTAGAGTGCTCACGGACTTGAGAACCTCAATGGCGTCGGACACATTGGAGATGTGTGTTTACTTGAAGGATTGGTACGACGCAGAAGATAGAGAATAAGACTTAACTAATGAAGTTGTACTAGAGACCTTAGGCTTACCAGAAGAAAATGAAGTTTGATTAAAAGTATTTAAATTTGTAAGGATTTTTATGTATATTCAATTTTTTTTTTGTAATTTTTAACTCATAAATCTCTTAGAAAATATATTAAGAACAAGTTGAGGGTGACGGCTAGGGTCCTCTCTCCTCTCTTCGGGCTTTGTATAACTTCTAAAGAGATTTATAGAGTAATTATAAGAATGTAATGAGATTAAATATAATATAATATTTGTTTTTATTGTTATTACTTCTTGTTAAATCTAGTTAAATGAAGCAACATAGCTCCTCTTTTTTTTTAAAAAAAAAAAACCCGGGCCGGCCCGGGCACCGCACCGGCCCGCCGGGCCAAGCCCGGGCCTAGGCCTGGGCAACCGTGCCGTGCCCGGGCCGGGCCGGGCACGGCCCGATAGGCAGGCCTAACTCTAGTCGAACTTAACATAAACCTGACATGATTATTAGACTTGTCTTGAACTAGTAATCAGTTGAGTAATGTTGCACAAAACTAAGTGTTCATGGAGCTAAATGCTACACGGAGTTAAAATGGATATCATACGAGGGGAATCAACTCTTAGGCCCGTGGGAGCCGTCTGTGGGATCCGCCTCTAGGGATTCATAGGGGTACTTCCAGAGTCCGTAGGAATCATTTCTTGAACTCCTGGGAATAACTAAACATATTGGTATAGACCTAAGTACTACATGGAGTAATATGCACATCATGCGATGAGAGTCACCTCTTAGGTCCGTGAAAGCCACCTCTAGGGACACTATTTGTCACGCCCCGCTCCCGATATACGGTATACGAGCACGTGTAGCAGGTACTGGCAACATATTCAGTTTGAATATCCTAAAGTCTCAATTATAATATCACAGCCACAAAGAATAAATACGCATAGATAAATAAACTGACATTCATTGATCCATGAAGTCTATTACATAAAGAAAAACAGAAGGACGATACTGGATAAGTTAAGATAATATCCATTAAGGAATGATAGGTTCAAAAATATGAAAAGACTGCATTTAATACAAACTAAGTACATGATAACTACTGATTTTCGGTCACTTCAGCAAAATACTCCATGTCTTCCGCGGTAGGATCAACAGGGTTCAACTCAGTCACTGGACATGCATATCCAGGTCGTCAGATAGCGACCAACACAATAAATACAGAAAAAAATATGATGTAATAATTATTTCTAACATGGTAATAATGCAAGTCTTAGAAAAACATTAAATTCATAGTTAACGATAATATTAAGTGACATAGATTAAAGCAAATATCTTTTAGTATAGTCACAATCATAGAAAGTTTATTTAGGATGTCATAATTGGAAAAACTAACTGATGGGATACCACTGCTTCGATTGTTTCCTGTACAGACCCAGAAAATGGTCACATGGATTGTCCGGTGCTGAATCGGACCTGCCGTCAGGCAAACAGGAATTATAATCAGGTATGATCCAGCAAATCATCACGCACCCATGGTGTGCGAAATATTCAGTTGTACAACTTAACAAGTTTACAGTCGAAACAGAGTATATTTCTATCATTCAGTTTCTCCCCCAACCCAGTGTCATTTAAGTATAGTACATGCAGGTCTAAATTCTGGTTTTCATAACTTGTATATTGAATTTCGGATACAATATTTCAATTAGATTTTGTTAATTTGTTAACAACATAATTTATAGAATCCGTTTTATATTTTATTCAATAAATCAAAATTGGTTATATCAAGGATTTACCGATTTACTGATTTGAGATATCATACAGATATCGGCCAGGCCAGTGTATGAATGCTGGGAGATTTTCCGTGCATTGCACGTTCCTTAATTAGAGAACCAGCATACAAAACTTTTCTAGATACCGATATAAAATGATATCACAAACAGTATGTTTCCACGATTATAGCCTTTTTCATGATTTATTAAAAACCTAACTATATGTTGTAATTTAACAAGTAATCATTTAATTTCTAACATCATAAAGAAATAACAGAAAGGTCAATGATTGCACTTGTAATAACACATTTAGCTTCTACAAATTAAATTCTAACAATATAAAGAAATAGTATTTGTAATAACAAATTTAGATGATATAATTGAAGTAATAGTTATATAGAAAAATTAGCATGTTTAGTGAGTCCAAAAAGAACTCACCTCGATTTGCGAAGGTCTACCAATTAGCAATCACACGAAACAATCTACACATAAAATTATAATATATTTGTTAAAAATTATTCATCATAAATTCAGGTAATTTTTAGGAAATTTCTAATTTTCATAAAGCACTTAGTATTGATTTTAAAGTTAAATAATATTAGTGTAGAAAATTAACTTCTAATGTTGTCCTAATAAGCTGTTAGTTACATATTTTGTAAACATTTGAATTGGTTAATTCTCATCAACTACAACCTTATTTGCTTGGCAAGAGGCCTATAGGAGGTGTAGGGTGGGCTCAGCTGGACATATGTTGTATTAATACTAATCTTGAAGTGTATGTCAACAAAGAAATATTAATATAATTCAACTCTTATGTGGTTATGTTTTTATTTGATTTTATGTTTATTGGATTTATTGGATAAGTCTAGCATATAAAGATTTCATTTAAATGATAAATTATTTTCTTCCTATTTTATTTTATTTTATATTTATTTTTGAGAAGAGTCTCCTAGTTGATTTATAGATAATATTTTGGCCTAAAATTGTAGGATCACCCTAAATTCTATTTGAAATCAATAAATGGGTTTGAATCCATCTTATTGGGTTTATAAGATGGTGAATATCTTTTATTAGGGCCGTTAGATAGTGTGTGAGCTAATCCTAGGGTCCAATTAAATAAATATAATAGGAATTTAAGAAAGTAGTACCAATCTCAAATAGCAGAGCAAGAGAAGGAAGAATATAGAAATTCCTTTGTCAAAACTTCGGCGAGGCCAACGACAGCAATCCGACGAGACGCTCCAACAAAGTGAGAGAAAGAGAGAAATTTTTAGAGAATAAGTGTAAGATTGAATTTAGAAATGAGGTTGGGTTTATATAGTGTTGGATTTAGAAGTTATAAAATGTGAAGGGTTTAGAGAGTTATGGAATTCAAAGAATTTGAGGGGTTATAGAATTTAAAAAGTTTTGAGGGTTATGGAATTTAAAAAGGTTAGAAGAATGAATGAATTTTGAATGTTATGGATGAGGGAAGATGAATAGTTTAAATTATTATGTTTATTTGTTTATTCATTTAGTTATGATAAAAAAAAATTAAAGATTATTACACTATTCTAGGGTCCTATACCAACTAGTGACATGTTAGTTTATCAACATGAGAATATAGCTGAATATAAATTGAGATTTGTGTTATAAGGTGTAAATTGCATAGTATGCAATGGGAGTCACCTTTGAGATTTGTGGGAGCCACATGTAGGGATCAATGTGAGTATTTCTAGGATCCTAAGCCAATTGATGATGTATTAGTATTCCATCATGAGAATTACATAAGCCGAAATAAGTACAAAGCTAATTAACACATAAAGCTAAGTGCTAAATAGAGTAAAGTGCACACCATGCGGCAGGAGTCATTTTTTGGATCCGTGAAAGCCACCTCTATAGTCATCGGAGTATATCTATAGTCCTATGTCAACTGGTAATGTGTTAGCATACCAACATGAAGATCACATTATTAGCTAAGAAATCTAAGTTAACCCTGTCATAACTTATTCTAGTTATATGTTGGAATCTGCTTACTCGAAGATAGACCCCATAACTATTCTAATTTATCATTAAGATGCATATCTTTATTCATAACTATATTTTTAATCTTGTGCACTTTCATGATTTTATCATGATAAACTTCAATCACTTCCATGTTTTATCTATAAGCACGTGCTTGATTCATTTCTTGCTGGATCTGACCCACTCCTGTATTACCTCTACAAGCCAAGGTGTTAGCGACTTCAAGAAGAACCTGCTGGCTGAAGATCCTTACTCTTAGGAGCAAGCGGATCCCCATAGATCGTTGGAGACTCTCTTGATGTAGCCATCGCTTGCTTTCAACCATTGTATCCGGCCTTATCTTGTTAATGTTATTGAGTTGCCCCACTTTTATTATATCGTCATTTATATTAGGCAGCACACTCTTGTAACAATCTATTTGTGATAACTTTCAAGTTATTTTGGATAATACAATATAATATATATAAATTGTAAAAATGCAGATCCTTCCTATTGTGCACTCTGATTGTGTGGTTCTTTATTATAAAGCACCTCGTGTACCTAATTTTGGAGCACCCGTCTTTAATTCTTTACCTATAAATGGTTTGAGGTGTAATTTGGAATGTAACCCAAAAAAAATAAAAAAAAAGAAAACCCAATTGATAGTTGTAGAAGAAAATTTGAGATGCTAAATTCTAAAAGAATCACACTACCAAGGTTCTTATATGCTCAAACTGATTAAAAAACGGCCTCAATGTGCCCAAAATCTAACTCAATACTCCTCATAGGGATCACTAAAACCATTAATCCCAAACAGCAAGCTCAAAAATTAGCAAATTGTACTGCCGCTCCTAGTTTGTAACTAAACCCTAAGCAGTGTAGCAAGATTATCAACACAAAATCAAATCACAGCTCAGACAATTGGTTAGAAGCTAGAATAATCAACCACTAAGAAAATGCGAAGAAAAATCCAACTCAATCTATCAAGAACTCAACATTATCGATAAATATCATCAAAATAATCTTTAAGAATTGGGGGGGAAATGTAGAAATTCGAACCTATGTAAATTGTGCAAGGTTAACTCCGCTCCATGATTAGAATTCGATCTCAGCAACGAAGAGATAGGAATTTGAGAGTGTGAGAGACCTAGCGAAAACCCTAACGAGCGTATAACTAAAAATAACATAGAAAATCAATGCTTTTTTTTTCTTTCCTAAATAAAATAGTCTATTTTGGATTCGGATTGTGGGGAGTTACGGCACAACTCTATTCCTAGTGAGCCCACTTTTCCCAGTGAGCACACTCTCTTTTATGGAAAAAAAAAAAAGAATTTTTCCAACTGAGCACACCAATATTCATAAAATACCCTCCATTTTCTCCTCTTCTGCCTTGACGCTGCCTGCCAGGACCTCGCTGCCGCTCTCTCAAGTCCTCTCGCCGCCGCTTGCCAGACATTGCCGTCCTTGCATTTTGACTCCTTAATCCGGGCTAAATAATCAAGATAAAAAACAATTGAGCTGGAACTATTAGTCCGGATCAGAAAGTCTGTATTCGGACTGGACATTCCGAATCAAGTCTGGATGATAAAGGAGCGGAGCAGGAGAGCAAAGCGAGGGCGGAGCGGAGCAGAGGCGGGGTAAAAGGTGGAGCCGGGGGCAGGGCGAGCGGAGGGCGGACGGGGCGAGCAGCGAAGCGAGGGAGAAGAAGGCAGATAGGGTATTTTGGTCCAAAAAAATCGATGGCAAAATTATAAAATGGTAGAAGTTTTAAGTGGGTTCATCAGGAAAAATGGTGTGCCCATCTAGAAACTCCCGGATTGTTTGACGCCGTTAAGTTGTAATGTTCCGACGAGACATTGCAAGTTTAACGTGATCGGGGACGTCGTCACGCACGTCTGCTGGATATTTCCATTGGTCATCCTGAGGCGTGTCTTTGGGCCACAAGTCAAAGAGACCCAGCAAAGCTACGGTATTCCAATAATACCCTTCTCGTTTTATTCGTTTGTGGTCGTTGAGCTGCTCACAAGTCTAATTAGCGAAGAAATCGGTAAAAAATGCGTTGACAAATTCGCTCAGATTAAGGCCTTGATGATGATATGGTACTAAAGTACTAATAAATTTGGTTTCTTGTTTCCAAATGAAACAAAGGCAGAGCTGAAAGCTTTTATAAAATGTCAAATTATATACCTTAAACATTTTTATTTGAATGACTTCCATCAATACGATTTATATGTTGCATAAATTATGATAAATAAATTAGAACAATATTCGTTGTTCTCTCTATAAATTTATATAGATATGAATACCAATTAATCTTTTCAATGCTTTGTTTGAAAATTTAAAATAAGTTGTAAGATCATAAAAGCATAGAAATTTGCTGTATTATTGGATTAATTATCATAACTATCTCTTACTATTGGAGGTGTATTGTTGATGCTCTATTAAATTTTTTTTCGATAGAGACACCACTAGTATGGGGTTTTAGTGTAATAAAAAATAGCAAAATTTGTTGCACTTGTACCCTCCTATCAAAGGATATGTCTGTGAATTTTTCATACAAAGGATATTAGTGATTCACTTCAATGGTATATAAATAGTTACTGTAATTAATTTTTTACTTTATTTCAAATTATTTTATTCTATAACCTTAATTTTTTTGGATGAGAAGAAGTATCGTAATTATTTTATGCAATAATCAAGAGATTTATAAATTTTAGAAGGGGTATTTACTGGTTTGTCCCTCATATCTTTATATATTATGATTTAGTCCACAAAATCTTCATATTTAGGATTTAGTCCCCAAATTTCCTAAGTTACTACAATTTAGCCCCCCTTCCTAACTTTCTTTAATTTTTGACATGATATTACCATTTTACTTCTCCTCTCTCCTCCTCCTTTCTTCTCTTTTTTCTTCATTATTGCTTCTTTCTCTTTCTTCTCTCTTCCTCCTATTTTCTTCATTGGAAAAGGAGAGGAGGGAGAGAGAAGGAGAACATAGGAGGAATAATGAAGAAAATGATAAGAGATGAGGAAGAGAAATAATTAATAAGAAAGGGTAAAATGGTAATATCAGGTCAAAAATTAAAAGAAGTTAGGTAGGGGGACTAAATTGTAGTAACTTAGGAATTTTGGGGACTAAATCATAAATATGAAAATTTGGAGGACTAAATCATAATATATAAAGATTTGAGGGACAAACTAGTAAATACTCTATTTTAGAATTATCAACGAATATGCTTTGATATCCCCTAGCTACATCGCTACTAGACTGTGGCCATTTTCCATTATTATCAAGCTAACCATACTAGTATTCAAAAGAGTAGATAGATATATGCACATATAAACATCCATATTAGAAAGCTAAATTAGGATATATTCATTATTAGTGAATATCAATAGTATTTTATACTAATATTTTTAATTGTGACAAGTTTTTTCTCAGTAACTACTTTAAGCACATACAAACAAAATAAAGTGATGAATTATTAATCTAACAAAATAACTGAATCCATATTTTTTTGGGCAAAACAAACATATTATTTTGTTAAGCTCATTTTAAGGAAACGTGCCTTTTCATTTTCTTGTTTTTTTTTAAAAGATGTATGGGTACTTCTGTCAAATCACAAGATGAGAAAGGTGGGCTCCCGAGCCAAGTGGTGTGCCCAAGTAGAATTATCCCTGATAAAATCTCTTTTGCTCTCCCTCGTGGAAGCGTTTTCAACCCTTTGACCGCAAAAATCCCCAATTTTTTTTTTCCCTGCCTGTTGATTTGATTCGTCGGAAAAAGATCGCTGTCGTCGTTGATGGATCACGGATGCAAATCGTATTCTTATCAGTCGTCGATGATCACCGTTTTCTCGCCGTCCGATCTAAAAAATCTGTTGTCTCAGCCGTCCGATCTCGCCTTCTGCCTCCGATCGACGCCCTGGTTCCGAGATCTCTGGATCGGCCTCTCCAAATAACGACATAACTAGGTATAGATTATAGTCTTGTAATTTATTTCTTGTTTTTATTTTATTTTATTTTATTTTTACTCTGTTGATCAAGTTAAGGTGTTATTTTCTGTGAATTGGATGTTAATTTGGGATGGATAGCATGAAATTGATTAAAGAATGATGAAAGACTGTTTCTTTTTTAAGGTAAGAATTTGATTTGAAGGATTGGTGGGATTAAAGGAGGCAAACTGAAAAGATTTTGGTTTTTCATGAATTGAAATTAAGCAGTGTGTTTTCCTAGAGAAATTTTTATTTTGTGGTTGGAATGAGTTTTGAGTTGATTGGATAATTGCATGAGTTTTTGATTGGGGAATAAATAACTAGTAATTACCACAAGTAAGTTCAACTTCGATGGAGGGCTAAATTGAATATTCGGTAATTTGGATTTTTTTCTATAATAAATGCCGTAGGCAGATTATGATTAATTACAGAAGTTAAATCCTGCCCTCAATGCTGCTGGGAATCGAAATCCACTTGGAAGCATGGTTGTTACGAGTTGGCTAACCCGGTTTCATGTGTATTTTGGAATTGATGTGGAGGAAAATCCAATTAGATGAGGCTAAAGATAAATTACGGGTCACAATCTTTGGTGGAAGCAGACACAGAAATGATGAGAAAAAAATGTTTGGGACTTGAAATTTTTGTGTTGTAAAATGAAATGGCAAGGTTAGGTTAGAAAAAGCAATGAGGGCTCTTCACATCGTTTTTAATTCTTAAGAGATTAAACAATAGAAGAAATCAAAATATGCAGAAATAGACATGTTATTACTTACATAGGCGATCAGTTGCGACATCGAGGGTATGGTTTGAGTTGGAAGATTTGATGACCTGGAAATTAGTAGGTTGAAATACCTAAGACGTGGAGTCTAGTAGCTGAGTTTCTGTTTTGTGGGACGGAACTCTCTATGTCAGGATCCTACATGGACTTAGAAGGCATATTTTCGCAGGAGACATTGAGTTTAAATTCGAGTCAATATCAGACTCATATTTTATTTAATCCGAATCTTTTAATTAGAGTTTGATTATGTTTTTTTAATTCTTATTTGGTTTTAGTTTATTTGCACGTGTTATGAATGCAGATAGTTTTCCTTTTATATGGTTTATAAACTTATTTTTATTTATGAACGAGAAATTGAATTTTGAAAATCTAATCCTTGGCATGTTGATTTGTTAATGATTCTCGAATCTTTCCTCAAGCGTTTTGTATGAGCGGGTGAAACAATTCATCTGGATGGGAGGCCTGAATGCCTTATTCTTTCCAAAATCAGATCCACCTAATTTTACACCATAAACTCAATTTCATTTTTCTGCTAAGTCAATTCACTTTTTTGACTCAGGATCCACTAATGATTGTCGAAAGTTTTACCATTCTTGACAGTTTCTTGTTTTGAGTCACTCGTTCATGCTTTCTTACTTCATTGTGGGACCATTTGATTTGAGACATGCATGTTGGAAAGGGTTACTTGACACTTTGGTCGTGATATGACTGTTATTTCTGTGAAGGATATGTTTTATTAGCCTAGTGTCAAGAATGATGTTGTTGGAGTTGTATTGCTGAGTTTGTTAGGTTGCTAAGGATAGGAAGTAGAATACAAGTTTTACCCACATTTACCCATACAATTTGCAGCTTGAAAGTATCAACTTGGACTTCATTTTAAGTTTTTCTTGAACATTTAGGAAGCACGATTCAGTCTTTGTTGTGGTGGTTAGGTTTTTCAATATAACACATTGTGTTCCTTGCAGAAACACTATGAATGCCTCATACATTATGAACCTGTTTGCTAGAGAAGTAGTTTGATTGCCGGGTTTTCCTAAGTCGATTGTTTTCAACCTAGATATTCGACTCATGAGTCATTTTTTTTAATACAAACTTTTTGGAAGAAAATGGGCATTGTGCTCAAGTTTTCTATGACATTTCTACGTATTGACGGCTGATTGAGGTGACAAATTGGAGTCTTGGAGATTTGCTTCGAAGTCTATTGGGTCAGCATTTGACTGTGGTATACGATCGACGGAGTTTGTATATGATAGTTCAGTTAATAAGCTTGCCAGTTTGAGTCTTTTCGAGGTACTTACTTGTTACAAGTTTAGAAAATTTATAAACTTTCCCTTTTCGTAGGTGGCCAACCTAATATCTCAGCTGAGTCATTTGCACAATATTTGCATAATCACATTCGTCGAAACATAGATGTTAGCAAATGATAGCGTTAAGCATGTCACGGCTTTGCACAAACGAGTATAAGAATTGGCAATTAAAGATGATTTGATGGTTAGAGCGTATCCAAAGAGATTCTCGCTAGGAACTTCGAAGAAACTTCCTGCTTGACATACAAGTCCATATAGAGTTTTGAAGACGTTTGGTTACAGTGTTATGAGCTTGAAATTCCCCAAGAGCTTTACATCAATCCATTTTTCATCAATGAGGATTTAACTTCATATCACATGCAAGCTAATTACCCTTCTGTTATTCCCCATCCATTTTTCTTTTGCAAGTCCGTAGCCTTTTCAAATCCATCTGTACCACCAGCAAGTTGAAATCACATTGATGAGATTGAAGATATTTTAGATTGCGACATGTTAAGACATTTTCACATTATTGTGAATGACCAGATCTGTCTGTTCTGCAGGCTGAGTCAGTGACTTGGAAACATCCTTTCGTGAATCTTGATTCACATAAAAATTAGAAATTAGTAATACCAGTGAACAGGTAGACCTACTTTCCACGGACACTGGTATTGTCAAATTGAATTTCTAGTTTACTTGCCTCTACCAAAAATTTGTGTTCTAAACATCCAGTCCCAAAACACCTCTTTTTTTTTTTTTGGGTACTAAAAATTGTGCAAACCCTTATTAACTTGAAAAATATGCAAACCATTATTAGCTTAAAAAATATGTATAGGATGAAGTATGTTAATGTACCTTTGAATGAGCAAATTATTTTCTTCGACAGCTTTAGCTCTTTAGTCCTTTTTTAAAATATATTATCAATCAAATACATATTTTTAGATATGCTCATAACACACCTGTACTATTAAATTCTGAAGATAGGAAGTTTCAACTCTACCCGTGTGCTAGCCTCAATATAAATATATGGGTACCAAATATATATGGTAACAGAGAGAAGTGTAAGCCTTCTATTAGAAAACATGTGCTGAGCATGTGCAATAACTGTAATTAAAAGGAAAATAAACTTATAGTGCTACTGACCTCTTGTCTTGGTGTTAGTCTTGGGATGAGAATCGGCGGGCCAAGAGCTGGCCCTTGGCCTATCCATTTTCATTCTTAGTGTTAGACAATTGCCATCTCTGATACACAGTGCCTGTGAAAGAGCAATACCTCGTGTTTGTATGGGCAAAACGTGGGTTCAAAATTATGGTTGCAATTTTCTCGGTGCATATATTTATGCTTATTTATTTATTTCAATTTCTACGAGCTATATTCTCCTATGTTATGTGTTTTTTCCACATATCTTTTTATCTACATTATGATATGGAATCGTATACTTGTTATTGCTAGCCTCATTCCCATCTCTTTAATTTCTCTGTTCGTTACTAACTTAATAGCTGGCTTAAGGTGGATGTAATGTCAAAACATATGAGTAGGTCTGAATCAAGCAGTCCCTTCCTTTCACATGACATTATTTTACTCATTTTTTCCTGTCAGCCTGATGGTTATTTTCTTATTCTGTTAATTATAGTAATTTCCTTTTATATGCTCTTAAAGAAGTCATGTTAGGAGGTTAGAGAAATTTGAGTTTGCTCCTTTACGTATGGATGCGTGTTTTCATTGATTATGTTGCTAAATGAGTAAAATATTTAATATATAGCTAGAAAACATTTCTACATGTCATTTGCCATAAAAATGTTTCCCATGTTATTGGTGGTGTTTGATGTAGTATAATTGCTTTAAATTTATAATACTTTAAGAAGTATTCCAGTATGCTATTATAGCATCTCATTTTTTTTATTTGTGGAATATTACTAAAAGTTTTTATATTCTTTTTTGGTATTAAATGAGGCTCCAGTTGCATTGAATTATTCTCATCAGAAACAAGATTGCTATCAAGGTACCAAGAGTTTAGTTGCTTTAACAAGAAATATCTATTATTTTGATATGCTTTATTTTTGCCTCGGTTATAGAGGTACTAAAATTGCTATAGAGGCACCAAGAGTTTACTTGATCATTGTGAACTATAGTTTATGTGCATCCATTACATATAAAAAGTTCCAAATGCTGCATCTTTTGTACGATATTCTATTTCACTATGTTAAGTAGGCACAGTTCACAGGTGTCCAGAAGGTCTGTCATGGGAATTTGATATGGACACCATATTTCACAGATGTCCATCCAAGAATGTAGATAACAAATTATGTAGCAGAAATGTATAAAGAAATTGGGTCAGAGGCTCAGCACAAAATAACCTTAGATATTTATCTGATACAGTAATACTAATTGGTGTGCCCGAGGTTTCAAAATTTCATTATTTCAAAATATCTGAAATTTGAAGGGTCCTGGTAAAATTTCTATCGTAAGAGTTAAGAAAGCTTCTGGTTTTGTTTGGATTTTCCGTATGCATTTGCTTTGTCAAATTTCTGTTTTACTATGTTCTGTGAGTAGGAAAATGAGGAGTCAAATCTCGTTCAATACATTGTAGTTATTTCCTTATTCAATCCTCTATTTTGGAGATTGATGTTTTACTTTTCTGTTGTTTGATTTGAAGAAATCCTGCCAAGCAGACTGAGTAGAAGATTTGGGACTTCTCGAGTTTATATTTTATAATTGTCTGGAAAAATAAAATACAGCTAGCAACTTCTGAACCTTTTATCAACCAATTACGGTGGCAGTTCATTTCGTTTCCCAGGACAATCATTTTGCAAAATCATTTAAATTCAAATATGCAGCGTCCTAAGGGTCAAGGTTGGGCTGCCTTCACTTGCAAGCAGCAAGGAAAACAAGGGACTGGAACAGGATGCAATGTGGATCCTTACCCATCCATCTCAGAAGTGGCATCCTCTGGTTCTGCTAAACGATGGATTAACGATAGTTGTGGATCAACAAGGTCTTTTTCTTCTGTTGTCCGTCCTTCTGTAGGATTTCCTCTGTCCGTGAGTCACGAGAGCCTGGTAACAAATGATGATAATACTGGCACAAAGCATCATATTGATCAAAACACAAGAGATTATGATGCAAGACCAGTTAAGATGCTTAAAGATGTCCATATGTGGGCTGATCAAACTCTAATCCAGGATGTTTTAGCAGCTGTAAATAATGACATAGGCCAAGCTTCTGTTCTTTTAAGAGCAATGGTTTCGTCTGAGTCCAAATCAGAGTACCCCAGGCCTTCTGGTCCATGTTCATCTACGGTGAGCTGCACATGTGACAGTAAAAAGAAATGCTCGGTAGAAAGCAATTCAGTGGGAAACAGATTATCAGAAGGGGATCATGAAGTGGTAGTGCCTACAAGCTTTTTTCATTTGCCTGTTGAACCTGAGTGGGAAGAAGATGATATTTACTTAAGCCACAGGAAAGAGGCTGTTAGGATGATGAGGTATGTTTATGCATATGCAAATTACTGTATTTGGTTACTAGAACATATAATTGTCTCAGATAGATTTACACAACCTGGTTTAGGTGGGAGTGGAAATTCTAGATGCAACAGCTGCATGATTTACAATAGTAAAAATCTACTTGATGTACATGTTCTAAAGTCTTAGTGTGAACCTTGAGTTTACTAGACTTTAATTTTTTGTGGGACTTGTGTCATGTACCTGGGACCTTGCCTGGCTTTTCTGAAAAGGTACTCAGTGAAAGCATGGCATATGCATGTTATTAGGTTTAGGCTTGAATCATTATGCTAGCTATGCTTTACTTCCATGATGTTTGTTTATCTGGCATTCTCAAGTTTATTATATATGATGTAGGTACAAGTACAACATTAAAATATTAACCATTCTTAGATTTGTTATTTTGTTGTTATCATGCTTATCTTATATTGCACTGTTCTGTACTGTCTTAGTTGTTTCTGAGGAATTGTATAGGATGGTATATACCGTGGGTTCATGACTGTGGGTTCATGACTGTCGCACCGATACTTAGAAGGAGCTGAACATATATGCATTTGATACAGAGACAATCAAATATTTGAGCCAATGTGTCTCGGATACTCCTTTTGACAATACCCAAAACTATTTTATATACCCTAGGCATATGGAAGACACACATCATAGCTTTATCTGAGATTTAGTATGAATGATGTATTAACAATTTGCATTTTTATCATTCTAGTTTTCAAATAAACTAATAAAGAATGTGATTGTGCACTCAATTGATAACTTAGAGAACTAAGAATATTTCATATATCCCAAACACTGAATATTAACACATATAGATACACATCATGTATAATTTTATTAATGATGTATTCACAAATAGTGTTATCCTTGAATTATACGATTTGCCTTATCTGTGTAGGGTAACATATCATATCTGTGATGTCCATGTATTATGGTGTTATATCATTATATAGTTTTTGCCCTATCCGTCATGTAAATTTATTGTGTTATTATGCCCATATCATATCATACCAATATCCATATCCATGCCCATCATTCACAGCTTCGTGAAACCACATTCTATTATTACTAAACAAACCAATGATGATCGTGAGTTCAACTAGGGCATGTATTCGTGAAATCTGTGTGTAAATTTGGACATGTAATGTTTTGTATACACAAAATTGATGATTTCAGTATTGACAAAAAGCTCCCTATTGTTTCCTATTTTAAGTAGAGTAGCGGGGAAGACCCTCTTAATGTTATTTATTGGTCCAAGTAATAATTTTATGATTTCTTAATCTTTGTGGAGGGCTGGTTTTAATTAACATTGTGGGTGGATGCTGCTCAATACCATTAGTACTAATTATATATTCTATTAGTTACTTCTCTTTGTTGAGTTTTTTCTCTTTCCTTTTCTTCCGCCACTCTTTTCTGCTTTCAGCTAGCCTCGAGGAATCATATTTAGCTAGTTTATAAAACATATATTCTTGTCCTTTTCCAATAGAGCATAATGTTGTAGCACACTTTCTTGCACATACTTGGTCAAGAAACACATAATGCATAAACGGCTTACGTGAAAATTAAAGGATTACGTGGATGCATTCAAAAGTGAATCTACTAGCATGTGTGAGTGCGTTGACAATTCCCAAGTATCAACAATTTCAGACATTCAATTCAATCTATGGGTTCTGACTGAGTCCAGAATGGTAATAGATTAATTTGCTCATGCTACTTATTTGCTCTAAAGCAAGTCATAGCAGCCATATATATATATATATATATATATATATATATATATTGTTGGTTGCTATTGTTTCTGCCATAGCCCATGGTCATGGCTGCAGAGAGTAGCAATGACAACAACTAGCCTAACTTGAGTCCTCACTAGAGAACAAATAAAAAATCAAAGGGTAAAAAGAGCAAGAGTTTCTCTACAAGGCAAGTAATTTTTCATTGGCTGCTTCACGATTCATCACTGTTAACGACTTGCCATGGCTGAGACACAACCACTTATGGCTGTGGGGTAGAATTACATATCGAGCAAAGGTTCTTCAGTTTGAAGTGAGTAGCAGGTTTTTATCTGCTATGTTTAAAATAACAAATGTATTCAGGTCAAGTTGAACTTGAGTAGCAGGTTGATATCTGCTAGGTTTAAAATAATAAATGTATTCATGCCCATGTCACCAGGTTATATTGCAGGGATGCAGGCACAAAAGCTGCATAGACCTGATTACATAGGGTGCCCCATTATGTAGTGCGTCCCATTACATAGTGCATCCACATAATTTGGGCGCATGATGCCTATCTGCTGCAGTGATGTGGTTGAATTTAGCTGTCTTATTAACCTTATTTTCGAACATTGGCAGAGCATAAATGCTTTCGAACTCCAACAAAAGGAAAGGTGACACAATGGTGAACCATTGTGTGTTGATAGATTTTTTTTCTTACTTTACATGCATTAGATTTGGTCCCTTATTGGCTTAGAATGATTCTGGTTTGGTGATTGATGAGCTGGTCTAATCTAGTTTGATCTAATCTTTTTTTTTTTTCTACAATATTGTTTCGGTCATGACTTATGACTCGCTGCTCATTGCTTCATGTCGTCATACAATATTCATTCCCCACTCAAGATAAAACTTAGATGTTGTGGATATCCACAATAAGGTAAGTTAATGTGATGTAACTAATTATTAGAACTAATAAGCAGTAAAATTGTAAGCCCAAATAAGCGGAATAATATTCTAATAAGCAGAATAATATTCTAAGTTCAAAAAAGAAAAAAAAAATCTAAATTGAAATCAATTAATTAATAATGAAACCTATGCAGAATATTTTGCATTTTCTTATTATTCATTTTCCTCTCCAATTAAAAACAGGGTGGCATCTCAGCATTCACGTGCTGCTAGTAATGCCTTTTTGAGAGGCGACCATGTTTCTGCGCAGCAGCATTCCTTGAGGGCCCGTGATGAGTGGATGGCTGCTGAGAAGTTGAACGCCGCTGCTGCCAAGGAAATCCTGCCCATCAGGAACAACAAGAATGGCATATGGAAGTTAGATCTGCATGGCCTGCATGCATCTGAGGCTGTAAGTGCATTGAAGGACCACTTGCAAAAAATTGAATCAGTGATGATGCACCGGTCAGCTAGTTCTGATGCATCACTGAAGCTGGAATTTGCTATTTCACGCTCTGCATCTTCCGACTGTTGCAGTGGAATTGACATAAATAGTGGTACCAAGAAGAAGGATTTACCCGAGCAGAGGCAGATGATACTGCACGTTGTAACAGGTGGGAAGTTTAACTCAATCTTATAATAGTATTTGTTGGCATGTAAATGCATTTAAAATGGGATTGAACTCCGTATCATCATTAATTATTGCTGAGAACAAGTACCTTATAAAATGGTTATCTGGAAAACTTTGCTTATTGCTGAAAATAAGTATTTTATAATGATTGTTTACCGACTGGTAAAAAAAGCTCTTTGACCAAGAAGAAGGATTTACCTGAGCAGAGGCAGATGATACTGCACGTTGTAACAGGTGGGAAGTTTAACTCAATCTTATAATAGTATTTGTTGGCATGTAAATGCATTTAAAATGGGATTGAACTGCATATCATCATTAATTATTGCTGAGAACAAGTACCTTATAAAATGGTTATCTGGAAAACTTTGCTTATTGCTGAAAATAAGTATTTTATAATGATTGTTTACCGACTGGTAAAAAAAGCTCTTTGCATTTAAATTGTTTGCTAATGGGTGAAAACCAGAAATCAGTAATTAATTGGGGATTGGATTCACTAACTTGTTGGGTTTGGTTACTTTGGTAGTTGGGAAGTGGACAACATGTGAAAACAGTAAATTTTCTGTAGACTTGCGGCACTGTCAAAGGCAGTTATAGCAGTCTAAACGCTTGATATAGAAATCTTGGCAGTTAATTGGGATAGCATAACCTATACCAGTGGGTTTTATAGATATTTCCTATGTGCATCTGGTGATAACTTTATTTTGAGGCTTTCATGTATTTTTAATGATTTTCAGTTTTTTAAGAGTATATACCTTTTCTACATGGCGGTTCTTATGTTGGGAAAATTTAAATCTATGTTTTTGGCAGGCACGGGCAATCATAGCCGAGGTCAAGCTTCTCTTCCATCTGCAGTTAAAACCTTCCTCATTGAAAATGGGTAGGTTCCACCAAGCATCTAAAGAGGTCTGTTGACTCTGTTCATTTATCTTCTTTCGCTGGCTATTTAACCATTGTTTTTTATTGTAACAGGTATCGCTTCGATGATGCAAGACCTGGTGTGTTTGCTATCCGCCCCAAGTTTCGTCCCAAGTGATCTAAGAAATTGTCAATTATTGTTTTTCTGTAATGATTTATTTTTAAAATGTGTTCTATGTCTATCCATCTTATTTCTTGGAATTTGAATTATATTTTGTATCATGCTACTCTTTTAATCAGAAGATTATTTTGTCAGTTGTTTAGTTTTGGAAAAATTCTGCCATTTTCATCAATTTCAACTTTTACATTTTAGTTTGCGCTGTCCTTGAAGCAAAATCTCTTGCTCTTTGCATGCATAAGATTCTGTACAATATAATTTATTTACAATATCTCTTTCTTGCATTATGTACTTTAATTAAGTCTGATGGTTTGAGTTGACATATTTGAGTGATTTACAGGTACAAGTATAAACAAGGGTTTGTTCTCTATTTAGGGATGATAATGGACACGTTTATGGGTCAATTTTTGGCCTACTCTGTACAAAATTTTGAATTAGCAAAATAAAATTTTCATTTTTAATTCAAAAATTTGTATATAACGGACCCATGGACTCATCCATTACCATCCCTATCTGTTCCTTATTCTACACTAGAAATTTCAGAGATGTCTGGCACAGGTTTAGTATGTTTGTGTTCCTTGAGGGTAAAAGGAGGGGAGATAATTAAATTTTGCACATGTTCCTTTTAATGTTTGTTCATAATTTTTTTTCTCTTTTCAGTTTGCATTTGTGCTTAAGACTTTCTTATTCAACAGGAAGTTAAAACCTTCTTTGATTGACTGTCTCTCGGTGTAAAGGTAAGAGTTTATAATTCCGTGTATGCATTTGGAGAAATTCATGGTGCTATCATACTTCTGCTCCAACTTATGTGAATCATTTCCTCAATTTATATGTATGTACTTTTATCTGTACATATTCCTTTTTAATTATTTCTTGTTCATTTTATTACATATTTGCATATCCCACTTAACTATAAAAATGATTTGTAGTTAAAATTGCAAATGTAGCTCAAGGACATTAATTAAAGTTTCTATTCCTTGACTCTCATTCGTTGGAAATTTTCAATTCAGAATTTGTTAGCACATCATCCACCTAAAATCTCTCAATATATTGTACTCCAATTCTTATTAATATGCACATACTTTTGCATAAAAAAATAACATGAGATCTCTGAATATTGTGATTACCTTTGGCTTAGAAGGAAAAAAAAAAACGTAACCTATCTTAATAAGGAATAACTTTACAACTGCTTCTAATTACTCTGCTCAGGTTTTTTGCAAATAAATATATTGAAATTTCAAATCCCTAAATGCAGAAGGATGTGCAATTTACATGTTGATTAACCGTTCCCCTTAAGATGTAGCCTGGGGGAAGAACTAAAACTAACGATCACCTACTAATTATAGGGACAACCTAGTCAATCATATCCTGCACTGATCTGGATTTAAACAGGAGTTTTTCTGGATTCATTATCTCATTTCTGTGGTATGGGTTTAATTGCCAGGGAAGAACCTGCATCATATTTCTAATTTTGGTTATTCTGGTTCATTTACTCTTTGTTGTCTTTACTTGGATCTCCTTTACATTCTGTTTCATTTTGATTATTCTCATCAGAGTTGTTGGAGGAAGATTATCCATTGTTTGAATTGCTAATCTGTAGAAATCATGTAGTCTTGCCCTTTAGAATGTAGGGAGCACGATAGTGGGTTATGCAATCACTCTCTGTTCTCTATTGAAGGAAGGGATATGCATTATAGTTTTTCTTTGATGGTGAAATGAGAGCAAATGCCAAGTTATCTAATGTAGGAGAGGCTGTTCCAGTCTATATAGGCTCGTGGAACATTCATCTTGACATTAAGCATCTCGCCTACTCAATAAGGAAAAATGGCTTGGTAGGGGGGATGAGAATGAGCGAGTTCAACGGTCAGTCGTTAACCTGTCCTATTCCAAATTTTGAATTAAAAAAAAAAAATAAAAACTTTATTTTTAATTTAAAATTTTGAATAGGATGGACTAAGGATTAACACTTGGACCTGTCCATTCTCATTCCTTAGTAGCAATGAGTTTATTAGATAATTGCCACATCTTTTTATTTTTTTCTCATGCACAGTATGTGTTGCCAGTTTGCAATAAATAGTTTCTTCATCAAAACATGAACATCTATTTCTACAGCTAGATGGGAGGAATAGGAAGGTCCAGAGATTTGAAAAATTCGGATTCCCAACAAATGGTAAGTGCCTTCACCTGCATTGTTACAACTTCTTATTTGTATGCATGGTGAGTGCCTTCATCGTGTAGGGTGTTCGTTTGCATATCGAAGCTCCGTGATTCCTGGTTATATAGCATCTTAAACTGCAGAATATAGGAAGGAACAGGGCAACAATCATGATAGATGGATCATGGTTCGAATGCCCAGTTGAAATGTTAAGATTGCAGATCAACAAAGAATGCTTCTGTTCTTTCTTTACTGCAACATCCCTTATTTAATCAGAGGTATGGGACGGTGAATTTCTTTTTCTTTTTCATATTAAAGCAGGAAGAGATACTATTTAGGTTTTTTTTCCATCTGATCACATGTTGAAGATCCTCCAGGAGATGTACTGAACTCAATCCCTTTGGTCATCTAACTCTTACAATTTTTATGAATCATTCCCTGACATTAAAGATGGACTTTCTAATGAAAGTATTTCCACCGTCTTTTTTGCGCTCATATTTTAGAACTGTATATCTTCAGATTTTATGTTCTTTTCTTCAATGATATGTATTTTAACTGTCACCTCTTATTTAAAGTGATGAGAATTTCGTTTGCCATTGCAGGAAATTTTGATAAATGAACAACTTTGTTGCTGCAGCTTTGTTAGGGAAGCCATTCTCATCTCAGGTCTGCATTATTATTTCTCGAAGAAGTAATGAACTAACATTAGAAATAATAAACAAATGTTATCGGCAATCGCCAGCGACTTACAACAGAGACGAAGACAGGTGCCCTCACGTTTCTTTGAAAGTCCTTACGGTGAATTATAGCCTACTGCATTCCATTAGCAAGAAAATAACATAACCAACATCGAGAAAATAACATAGCCAACATACTTGAGTACGTGCCTGATAACCCAAAATCACAAAATACAAAAGTCTACGTGCCTGATAACCCAAAATCACAAAATACAAAAGTCCTAAGCAAGACAACGAGTATAAAATGCAATAATTCAAGTATCTAGAGAGGACACAGGATCACTTATAAAATGCAATAATGCAAGTATCCAGGGGGGACACAGGATCACTCTGGTTTGCAGCCAGTAATATTTTTTTAATATTTTTTGTAACATCTATGGTTGTTCGTCTCCAATGCATTGAGCAAACTTTTACTGTCTCTGAAAAATTTTGACGTCAAAGACTATATCAAATACAGCAAGCA
The DNA here is from genome assembly GCA_036321105.1 of Dracaena cambodiana. NCBI lineage: Eukaryota > Viridiplantae > Streptophyta > Magnoliopsida > Asparagales > Asparagaceae > Dracaena > Dracaena cambodiana. The sequence goes on from JAYEPQ010000009.1 coordinate 5,995,656, forward strand.
ACGCAATTTTTTTGGAGTAGGGGTATTTAGATGAGTAGGGATATTTAGACGTATCTCATTTTATTTATGAACATCCTTCGCTAAAGAAACAAAAGTTTGGACCGTCTTATCAGCAAATGATCTCTGCCATTCCTCGGCTGATCCCAATGTCTCTTTGTTGTCGAGGGCAAGTTTTTAATTCATATTTGATCGATTTGAACCCGCAGTTGGAATCTATTTCCAGTAGCGCTACGTCGAATTTCATCAAAAATCAAAACCCATTCCCTCTATAGGTTATTTATAGGCACCATGTTCTGCTTGTCTTATATCAACTTCACACCTACCTCATGTGATATGTAGAGTTATCAATAGTTAGAGAAGTGGTACATAATCTGCTCACTTTTTGTGATTGTACATGACTAACATGTCTCCCCTCACATGACTAAGTCTCCCCTCCCGCCTTCCAACGAAATGTGCCAATCTTTCGAAAGTAGACCTATCCAAGAGTTAGACCTATCCAAGAGTTACGCTTGAATATAACAAGATACATACATGCATCAACATAGTGTGACGAATTTTTAAAAAATTTGTCATCACGCTCTCTCCTAACCCCCCAACAAGGTGCCCTCACGATTCTTAATGCGATAACAAGTTTTCAAATGACAACAGAAATGAGTACTTATAAAATTAGGGATTATTAATAAACTAATTAATTGATTAATTAATTTTAATAAATAGGCCCTTTCTTCTCGTAACTTTCATATTAAAATCTCTTAATTGTAATTGAATTCAAACTTAATGACATAAGAACCGTGAAATTGAAGAAAATCTTAGAAAATCTTTAGAGTGAATCGTGATTGAATTCTACTGGGACTTTAATTCCAAAACCGTGGCGTATCTAGATTGTGTTGACTGAGGTAAATAAATAAATAAATAAACACTAATAAAAAAATCACCCAAAAACAGAAAAAACCTCCCACAAAACAAAGTAAACAAATCCCATATCACACCTTTATTCAAGGGCACATGTTTTTCTTTTCTTAGTGAGTCCTAAAAATTGGGAAGGAGAATTATTTTTTCTCTAAATTTGGGGTTAACTAAGAAAAACATGGGGGCCTATATAGTAAATAAGCTATTTTCTTGCAACTTTCATATTAAAATCTCTTAATTATAATTGAATTCAAACTTAATGACATAAAAATCGTGAAATTGAAAAAATCTTAGAAAATCTTTAAAGTGAATCGTGATTGAATTTTACTGAGATTCTAATTCTATAACCGTGGTGTATCTGAATTGAATTGTGTTGACTGATTTAAATAAATAAATACTAATAAAAAAATCACCCAAAAACAGAAGAAAAACCTCCCACAAAACAAAGCATACAAATTCCATACCGCACGTATATTCAAGGGCCCATGTTTTTTTTTTCGAGCCCCAAAATTTGAAAAGGAGAATTATTTTTTCTCTAAATTTAAACCTCAGTGAGAAAAATATAAGAGCCTCACTGAGAAAAACATGGGCATCTAGTAACTCTCTTTGTCCGATTACTCCTGCGCCTTCAACAATTTGTTTTAGCGAACAGCCTATAATCTCGGTTTTTTTTTTCCTTATCAATAACAAACTCTTTTTCATAGGCCGCTAGCTATAAAAGCAAAACCCTAACCCTAGGACTTCGCCATCTTCAATCTAAATACGTCCTTTTCTTCCCATGGACATCGACAAGCAAATCAGCAGACAAGCACCACACAATGGAGGCAGTATGTGCGACGACATCCTGCTCCAAATCTTCGCTCGCCTTCCTTTCAAATCTCTCCACAGGTTCAAGCTGGCGTCGAAGCAGTGGTTCGCTCTCATCACTCACCAACTCTCTCCAAAATTCCTCGGCTTCTACTTCCATCTCAGCAGATACAGCAGATGCATCTTGACAAGTAGAAGATCACCCGGTCCCATATTTCGGTCAGTAGCCGGAGGCGGCGACGGCGGTGCAACCACCGATACCTCCATCAACACGTCCCTGTCCTTCTTGCCCAGTCGTGACATCTGGATCATCCACCACTGCAACGGCCTCGTCCTAGTCCTCATCCACTGCTCCGAGGCAAACCGAGAGACCATGTATGTTTGCAACCCGGCCACAAAGTCGTGGGACTCTGTACCCCTGCCCTTCGCTGATTCTGTAGTACTGGTGCCCTACAATTTTTACAATATCAGGTTGGCTTTCGATCCTTCGATCTCTCTCTCGCCATTACAAGCTGGCGTCTCTTGTTGGCCGTATGAAGGATCGACACTCCTCTTGCCTAGAAATGAGCACGTATTCTTCAGAGGAGGTTTGACGTAGGACGGAAGCAGAATTAGGGTTAGCGTTTTGAAAACTAGGGTTTTCTAGAGGAATTGAGAAAAAATAATAAATTGGGGAAACTTTTGGGATTTGGGAATCCATCCAGACCCACGCCCACTCTCCACGAATTCACGAGAAAAGATTTAATTCAGCGAAATTCACGCCAGAAATTTCTCAAGAATTTTTCTCAAAATATTATTCATCTCTTCAAAACTTCATACAACCCCTATATATAGGGAAACCCTAACAAATAGAATCTTAATAAAATCCAAACTCCTAATCAAATCAAATATCTAATACAATCCAAATCCTAATCAAATCAAATCTAATCTAATCTAATCCTGATCAAATTTGATCTCCATCAATTCTCCCCGGCTTCAAAATATGAACCTCCGGTGAATGACGAAGATGATAACTATCGAGCAAATCCGGGTCGAGCTGCTGGACTTCGTCGGTGCGCAACCAAGTGCAATCTGAATCCGGACGTCCACGCCATCACACCAAATAACACTGATATCCACCGTCAGCAGTCGAAACAATCTCATCATCCAATATGTTTTCAATCTGATCTACATGTTGCTTGCGTGGAGCAGGAGGAGGCGGTGTACGGATGGATAAATGTCGATGTCCTGGCGAAGCAGATGATGGTAGATCTGGAATAACCGCTGGATAGTCAAATGGAGCACGATATGGAGTCAGGTCCTCGACGTTGAAAACTGGATTGATCCCGAGATTGTGGGGGATCGCAAGCTCATAAGCATTAGAACCAATCCTCTTTAGAATTCGGTAAGGACCCATACGACGAGCATGAAGCTTATTCAAGGTTCATGGCGGAAACCTCTCTGGACGCACTCTAACTATCACCTCATCATCCACTGCAAATTTCTGCAATCTTTTGTGCGAGTCTGCTACAGACTTGTAATTATTATTACTAATTGCTATTTGCCGACGAATATAATCATGCAAATTATGCAAATGCTGTGCAAAATACTCGGCTGAAGCACTAGGCCTATCACCTATGGGGAGTGGAAGAAGGTCTACAGGTTTCTAGGTTTATATCCTGTAACTACCTCAAATGGACTCATCCCAGTAGACCTATTGACTGAACTATTATATGCAAACTCTGCTATAGGCAAAACAAGATCCCACGTCGCTAAATGGTCACCCACTAAACATCGAAGCAAGTCACCTAAACTACGATTGACAACTTCTATCTGACCATCTGTCTGCGGATGATAAGCAGTGGAGAACTTAAGTGTGGTACCCATTTTCTTCCAGAGAGTTCGCCAAAAATGACTTGTGAATCGAACATCTCTGTCAGAAATAATTGATTTAGGAAGACCATGCAAATGAACTAGCTCTTTACAGAATAAGTGTGTAACATGTGAGGCATCCGAAGTCTTGTGGCAAGGAATAAAATGTGCCATTTTGGAAAACCTATCCACCACGACTAATATTGCATCATGCTTCCTAAGTGTGCGAGGGAGTCCTAAAATGAAATCCATGCTAAGATGCTCCCAAGGTGCAAAGGGTATGGGTAATGGTGTGTAGAGCCCTGTATTCTGCTTCCTACCTTTAGTTACCTGACAAACTCGACAATGAGACACAACTCGTGCAACATCACGTTTAATGCTTGGCCAATAAAATCGGTCCTCTACAAGAATGATAGTTTTATCTCGACCGAAATGACCAGCAATCTCTCCTGCATGCATTTCCCAAATCAGATGATCACGCAAAGAAGTATTGGGAATGCAAAGACGGGTACCTCGAAATAAAAAGCCATCAACAATGGTGAAGGTATCTACCATAATAGGAGGATCCTGAGTCAGAGATGAATAGATGTCACCAAAGTCCCGACAAGTAGGATAGTCTTGAATGATACGCTCAAATCCGATAACTTTTGCACTCATCGTCTGTAAAGTGCAAAGTTTCCTACTCAATGCATCAGCGGCTTTATTTTCAGTTCCTGCACAGTGTTTGAGTACAAAATTGTACTCCTGAATAAACTCAAGCCACTTGATGTGTCGATGCCCTACTCTCTTTTGGGAATTGATATAGCGTAGAGCTTGATGGTCTGAGTAGAGCACGAACTCTTTTGGTAGCAAATAGTGATGCCAATGACGCAAACATTGCACTACTGCATAAAACTCTTTATCATAAACATCATAGCGTTGTTTCGTCTCATTCAATTTTTTGCTAAAAAAGGCGATAGGATGATTTTCTTGGCTTAAAACACCTCCGATACCTACGCCTGATGCGTCACATGCCACTTCAAAAACCTTCGAGAAATCTGGAAGATGAAGAACCGGAGCAGTAGTCAACTTCTCCTTAATCTCTTCGAAGGCATGAGCAGCAGATTTAGTCTAGTGAAACTCCCCTTTCTTAAGACAATCAGTGATCGGAGCCATAATGGTACTAAAGCCCCTAACAAACCTCCTATAAAATATGGCCAGACCATGGAAGCTCCTGGCCTCATGGATCGTACTAGGAGTTGACCATTCTCTTATGGCCTTAACTTTGTTAGGATCTGCTGCTACTCCGTCTTTAGAGACGATAAACCCAAGAAAGTGAACAGATGATGCTAAGAACACACATTTCTTCAAATTGACAAACAGTTTCTCCTTTCGGAGAGTCTCTAAAACTTGTGTCAAATGAGAAAGATACTCTTCTTGGGTTTGACTAAAGACGAGAATGCCATTAAAATAAACAATAACGAACTTGCCTAAGAAATGACACAATATCTGAGTCATAACTCTCATAAATATGCTGGGTGTGTTAGATAAACCAAAAAGTATGACCAGCCATTCATATAATCCGTCCTTAATTTTAAAGGCAGTTTTCCATTCATCACGTTCGCGGATACGAATTTGATGATATCCGCTTCGAAGATCTATCTTCGAAAAGATTGAGAGCCAGCCATCATATCTAGTAAGTCATCAAGTCTAGGAATGGAAAACCTATATTTGACGGTAATTCTGTTGATGGCGCGACTGTCAATACACATCCTCTAGCTACCATCCTTTTTAGGTGTGAGTAGAGCGGGAACGGCACAAAGACTCAAACTCTCTCTAATAAAGCCTTTCCGCAATAACTCATCAACCTGTCTTCTCAACTCAGCGTGCTCAACAGGATTCATCCTATAATGAGGTAAATTGGGCAAACTGGAATCAGGTACGAAATCAATGGCATGCTGAATATCTCGAAGGGGAGGGAGTTCATCAGGTAACTCATCGGACATGATATCTTGAAAATCAGAGAGAATCTGATGAATCTCAGGATGATAAATGACAGGTGGATTAGAAGACTCTCCTAAAGCAATTACCGCATACACTAGTCCCTCCTCTAAACTCTCCTTGAGGAACTGTGATCGACTTACCAAGTGAAGAGACTTTTTATGCACCTGTCCTCTGACTTTTTCGCTCTTCGGTCTCTCTTCACTAGACTTAGGCGGCGCGGGTTTCAAAACAATTTTCTTTCCATTAAATTTGAATGTATATGTGTTTGATTTGCCGAAACTCGTCACGTCTAAGTCATACAATCATGGCCTACCAAACAAGATATGTGCGGCGGTCATATCTAACATATCGCATCAAAGCTGGTCCTAATAGCTCGACATCTGGATATGCACTAGACAACGCTGGGTAATAGATTGAGCAGTTTTATCTACCCATATTACATTGTATGGTTGTGGATGGGGTTCAGCTTTGAGGCCCATTTTCTCAACAGCTGATCTTGAGATTATATTCACACAACTACCCCCGTCAATCATTGCGCGATTCGTGGAGATCAAATTTGATGGAGATCAAATTTGATCAGGATTAGATTAGATTAGATTTGATTTGATTAGGATTTGGATTGTATTAGATATTTGATTTGATTAGGAGTTTGGATTTTATTAAGATTCTGTTTGTTAGGGTTTCCCTATATATAGAGGTTGTATGAAGTTTTGAAGAGATGAATAATATTTTGAGAAAAATTCTTGAGAAATTTCTGGCGTGGATTTCGCTGAATTAAATTTTTCCTCGTGGATTCGTGGAGAGTGGGCGTGGGTCTGGGTGGATTCCCAAATCCCAAAAGTTTCCCCAATCTATTATTTCTTCCCCAATTCCTCTAGAAAACCCTAGTTTTCAAAACCCTAACCCTAATTCCGCTTCCGTCCTGCGTCAAATTGGTATCAGAGTCTAGATTTTCTTCTCTATCACCATCTTCTTCTTCTGCATTTCCATCCTTTTTCATTTCAGTTTATTTTTTTTTTTAAAAAAAAATTAGATTTGAAATAAAAAAAAGAGAGAGAGAAAAGAGAGAAAAAAAAGAGAGAAAAAAGTAAGAGGAGAGAAAAAAAAAAAGAGAGAAAAAAAACAGAGAAGGGAGAAAAAGAAGAAAAAAAAAAAAGAGAAGGGAGAAAAAGAAGAAAAAAAAAAGAGAAGAGAGAAAAAAAATAAAATAAAATACAAATTCTTCTCCCCTCTCTCTCTACTTGCCCTGCACCTCTTCTTCCTCTTCATCCAAACCAGCAACAACAACATCAGTAGCAACAAGCAATAACAGCAGACTCGTTAAGGGTTTTCTTTCAATTCGGAGCTCGTTTCAACTCCGATTCAAGCGGTTTTCGATCCGTCGTGATTTTTGGGTATTTTCTAAACTTTTTTGAGATAAAATTTTGAGTTGATTATATATGGGGTTCATGTTCTATGGTCGTTACATCAACACAAATGCTAAAAAATCGCAAATTGAGCGAGATATGTATGCTACTATACCCATTTTTTTCGGTTTCGATGGTCGACAAAATTATCAAAATTGGGAGAATCATATCCAAGATTTCTTTCTAACTTCTGATCTGACTTCAGCACAGAAATGCTTTTACGCCCGACAAAAGTTAGATGGAGAAGTTTATACTTAGAGTAAAGAGTATAAATTATGTTTAGATTGGAATATCTTACGACGTCTACTTCGTCATTGGTATACTCAACACCACTTTCCAAATTTGTCATCACACCGGTTTCAATCATCTGAGCCTAAAACAATGACTAGTGATGAAAAACTTCAATGTATGATCGATGAGCTTAAGAAGTGTAGCCGAATACTTGACAGTGTTAAAAACACACTTAAATGCAGGGATGAAAAAAGTCAAACGGTTAGTAATGATAGCATCGCTGACAAAATTGAAGCAGATATTCCTATGTTTGGTGAATGTATTTTGCAGCCTACACCGAATACAGAAGTTCATGTTGAGCCATTACTAGTACCAGATGGAACTTTTTTTTCATCCACAGAAGTTAAAGATGGTTCAGATTTCTGAAGATCCTTCAATAGAACCAACTGTGAAATTTCAGCCGCCTGTGAATACTTCTGATGATCACACTTACGAGAAAAGATTTAATTCAGAGAAATCCACGCCAGAAATTTCTCAAGAATTTTTCTCAAAATATTATTCATCTCTTCAAAACTTCATACAACCCCTATATATAGGAAAACCCTAATAAACAGAATCTTAATAAAATCCAAACTCCTAATCAAATCAAATATCTAATACAATCCAAATCGTAATCAAATCAAATCTAATCTAATTCTGATCAAATTTGATCTCCATCAAGGTTGGTGTCTGGCAAGTGAAGAGACAGTTCGACCTCGAAAGCTGCTACAGGATCCTCAATGTTGACTGCAGTGCTTTCTGCAATGGAGCCCTTTTCGTCGCTTTTTCGAGCTTGATTTCTGGCCGCATCGTGCGGGTGGATTTGTTGAGCGAGGGTCATTGGCTGATTGATTTTCCTGAACTTGCCAAGGGACCGGTGCATCAAGCTAAAGGCGCTATCGGTATAATGGGGGACGAGTTATATTATGGCGAGCTTTATGGTCGGGAACTTAGAATATGGGCTCTTGGAGGAGAACCTCGAGATTCGTGGGTGTTGAAGCACGAAAAGACTGTGAATCTATCGAAAGAAGGACTCTATTGCATGAATCAGATTTTGGCGTTTCATCCAATTATTGAGGCAGTTTATCTTCTGATGCATGAGAGAGTGTTTGTGTATGATCTGAACTCTATGAGTTTGGAGGAAGCATGCACACTTGAAACAGATGATGAGTATCTTCCAGCCACGATATTTCCTTTTGTCCCTTGCTCTCGTGTACTTAGGCTTTAAAATTTTCGAAACTCTAGTTATCTTCAAGTTGCAGTGAATGTATGCTTAGTTCAGTTTGCAATTTAACAAAAACAATATTCGAAATTGTAGCTTGAAATCTTATATTATTCAAGAAATTATGTCATGTATGTGCGTTCAGGTGTTTATTTGAAATGAGAAAACCACGAGAAAACTATAGAAAGTAACTTTGAGCCAGCACAAATACATAATGTTTTGGGTTCATTGTATTTATTTTTAATAATGTAAAACAATTCTATTTCATATAGTTCAAGTTGTATTTAGCATGATCATACTCCTCATTGTGAAGAGGTTACCTTGTAGATTTTGTTTATTTGTTGGGGAAATATGTAATTGCATCATTCCTAATTTAGTATGCATTTTTTTTTTTTTCTTCTTTCTACATATATAAATTTTTTCTCAAACTCCTTCCCTCTCTTCCCCTCTCCTCCCAGGAGATATGTCAGATAGTTTGGATCGGCCTTTACAACTAGGTATGCAAATAAAGAGGGGCGCATTTAGAATTTCCCATTCTACACTTTATCAACCAAATTCCCAGGCCATAAACCTCTTGGGGGATCAAAGAAGAACCCAGAAGAGAGAGAGAGAGAGAGAGAGAGAGTAGAAGTTGGAAGAAAATGATGAAGATCTCGCAGACCCCAAAGACGGTGATGATCACCGGAGTCAGCCGCGGCCTCGGCCGAGCGCTGGCCCTAGAGCTAGCCAGGCGCGGGCACACGATAATAGGCTGTGCGCGTACACAGGATAAGCTCCAGGCCCTTCAAGCCGAGATCTCATCTCAAGACCCCAACGCCTCGTCTTCCTCCGTCTCCTCGTCTTCCTCTAAACATCTCTTCCATGCTCTCGACGTGGTAAGTGATTTTTAATCATTTTGACGTTTGTTTATGATAAAAAGTTGGGATTTCTAGGGTTTTGGAGTGGTTTGGGGATAGATGACGGGTTTTTGGGGGACATTTGAGTGCCCACTCTGATTCTTAGACGAGTGCTGGATTTTGTGGCCAATCGAGGTTGTACGGTGTGGGAATTTTTTGTATATCAAACATCAATATTTTTTCTTGGGTTTGAAAGAATTTTTATTTATTATTTTTTTTTTTTTGGAATTGAGTTGATATGAGAGATGATTTTGGTTCTAAGTAGCATGTAGTTGAACTGTTTGAAGATATGCCTTTGGAGAAAAATCAATGTCTTAAATTATGTTTGGATTGGAATTGTTTAGCCATTTTAGTTTTTGAATTTAAATTTATTTGGAGGATCTCTCTCTCTAATTTTGTATTGTATTATCACTAGAGCACTTCAATTGCTATATTTTTATTTAAGCATATGCTTTGGGGAAAAGGTGTTGATTGATTGGAGTGAGCATACAGAAACAAAAATTAATTTCTGATGTTTAACTTTTATTTAAATATTAATACAAAAATTACAAGATTTTCTCTAAAAGAAACTAGGAAAGGACCCTTGAACAAAACAAATTCTCAGAGTACCAATATCAAGTCCATCATCATCAAGAGCTACTTTGAGGAGATGTATAATTTTAGGCTCGTAATCCAATTTAGAGGTCGAGAAGTGGTGCAAAGGATTGAAGGGAATATATGACAACATTCTCAGGGTACTTCGATTGAATAGGGTGACGGCGATGACTCTTATTCCTATCAACTTGCTTACAGGAAGCCTAGTCAACAATATTCCCATGAAAGGATATGAGGATGGTTTGCTGCTTATCTCCACAATGGACATCTCCTCATCTTCACACAATGCTTTAAGCCTCTTCTTGGCTTGAATTTCACTTGTTGTATCAGGCTTATTGGACTATATTGAATGTTCGTTGATTGGACGTGAGAATTGGAAATCCTATCTATGAAGAATTAGATAAAGCTACCATTTTTGGCTTTGAGGCGGGAAAATTCTTATACTCTTAGTATAGTCACATTGAAAATCAAATAAAGAAATCAGATGAAGACAAACTACAGTTCAGACACAAGTTGTTCTTGGTACAAAGATATAATGGTGTCTCAACACTATACAAACAATCCAACATGCAACGTGGCATTAAAGCTAAACTAAATCCAAATACTGGATAGTTTTTTAATCTAACAGAGGCAATTGAAGACTAGGATTTGATTAGATTTGATTAAGATTTCAGTTTTAAATTTGATTAGGATTTTAGTTTATTTGATTTTATCTTGTTTGCTCATTGTGCACATAAGTTTTTCTATATATTGCCCTGTAAATTTTATAAATGATGATATTGAGAATTGTTACTCAAATACTTGTTTATTTTCTTTGATTTGCTAATCTACTATCAAATCATTTCTTGAGTAGTTCATGTGAGAGTGAGCATGTGATTCACCTAGATGTGAGGCCTGAAGCTTATCCATTTATTTTAAACCATAATTTATTACCCAACTCCCAACTGCGGCCCAGAACCCCCTTCCATCCTGCATTGGTGTGTCAGTGAATTTTATTTGTTGCTGCGTTTTAAATAATTGACGGTGGAAGTAAAGATGAAAATTTTTTATGCTAATAAAATGCAGGAAATTTGGTTATACTGTATGTTATGGCTTTGTTTTCTAGTAAGTTATTGAAACATTAGATTCAGTTTTTAATAAATTTCTATCGTTCAAAAACTATGTTTATAGACAATTTATAGTTTATATTGTGAACATATATCTCATAATGGAATCCCTTTAGGCATTATTTTAGCTGCAGCTTGTGTATTTTATTTTGTTGATTGATTTAGTGACTTATCATGCAGAGGTTGGACAGCAGTGTCCGGGATTTGGCAAAGCTAGTTATGGAGACAAAACAAATTCCTGATATCATAGGTTTGTGAATTCTTATATGAACTGCCCGCTTGTGTGATAATGCCCTTTCGGTCATAGTTAACTTAAAGCAAAAGGCGTGTTGTTACTGTTGTTGTAAGACAACATCTTTTGGTAGTCTGTTTTTTATGAATTTTTCTGATTACTGAATCCAGTATGGAGTTTCTGCTGATGGCTATTGCTTCTGCATTTTTTAGCCAATATTGATATTCTGGATAGTGGAATGTAATCTGATAAGGTATATACTGTTTCTGTTTCTAACTGGGTTTGGTCCTGTCAATAACTATAAATATTGCCCATCAGTTGTTGGATTTATCATGGTAGGCTGATGAGGTTAAACCATTTGTACTTTCAGTTAGGCTGGTAATTCTTTTTTAAACAGTTTTAGGATTTAACTTATAGTTATATTGGCATTTCACTCTCTTGATTTGGCTGAGAAGGGGGAGAGTCTCCTGAATTGATATTGCCATTGAACGAATTTTGTGATTTCTAGGTTCATGTGTTTTACTTAAAAGTGTCTCTATTCCGATTGTGAAGAAGTGTCTATATCATATGATTTTTTATTCGTTGTTCTTTTTTGGGCATAAAGATTGTGATAAACTGTATAGAAGCTCCATCATGTGGATTTAGTCCCACTTCTTTGGTATTCTGCGGACTCACCTTAGGAGCATTTTCTGCCTTGAATTTTTTATCTGTTTAAGCCTATACTTTACTTGTAAAGTATTTGTTAAATCCTTTTCTTTTTGCATGTGATGAGGAAGCCTTTGTTTACTCGGTTAATCTATACTTATTTTAAGTATTACCGTATCCTTTGTCAACCATTAATGGATGATTTTAAATCTTGAGCTTGTGATCATGTTTCTGTGGTCCGTATATATGTTTTGTATACATTTCATTTATTGTATGATAGAATGGCTAAACTAGGTATTTCAAGTTATGCATGGCATTTTAGCTCTTTAAAGGCCAATGATAAACCCCATGGGCTGTAAAATGTCTTAATCTCATCCGTTCAATAATTTTTTTGCTTGTATGAATTGTGGAGTTCAATTCCAGCTGGAATATTTTATTTGTTTTATTCTTTAGTTCTGTGCATAATTCAGGATAACTGAAATGAAGTGCATGATTGTAGTAAACAATGCGGGGACTATCAACAAAAACAATAAGATATGGGCTGTTTCAGCTGAAGAATTTGATATGGTTATTGATACCAACATAAAGGGTATAGCAAATGTGCTCCGTCACTTCCTGCCACTCATGATTGAAAGAAAGCATGGGGTCATTGTTAACATGTCCTCTGGATGGGGAAGATCTGCAGCTGCAGAGGTAGAATTCCCCCGTGTTACTGTGTCCAGATCATTCATTTTCCAGATCATTTCGTTTTCTTCGGTTCTTTCTACATGACAAGATCTCGAAACTTGTCTATGACAATAGTTAAACTTTCTTGCAGGTGGCACCCTACTGTGCTTCAAAATGGGCAATTGAGGGTCTTACTCGTTCTGTGGCAAAGGAATTGCCTCCAGGTTTGGCAATTGTTGCTTTAAGTCCTGGTGTGGTGAATACCGATATGCTTGCCTCATGCTTTGGAAGTTCTTCTGCCCTCTATCAGACTCCTCAAGCATGGTATTTACTATTCATGCATGCGTTGCTTTTTTCATTGGTATTTGAATGCTGTCCATTACTGACCAGAACATCAATCTTTGATAGTTCATCTTTTCCTGCTATTATCAAATTATAATCGTTATATAACATTTTAGATACTGCAATCTAAATCTGATTGATTTTCTCGTATTAAGGCATCTGATCTATATGCACGGAATAAGTGCTGTTGTGGGTCAAAATGCATAGAACCACCTGATTGATATTCTTCATGGTAGAGAACTTAGGATAAGAAGGAAGCGGTTTCAAATTTCTCTGTGTAGGTGTAGGGGTTAATTTTATGTTGATTGCATTTATTCCAGGCTAATTAGTTTCCTTCAACATTCTTGTTAGATGGTGAGATTTTCTTTGGTTTTTGCCCTTTTTCTCCCTCTCACTCAAATAAAAAAGAACAAGAAGAATGCCTCATAAAATTTAATGGTTGAAGAAACCTTGACTATAGAAAATGTAGTGATCTCAATTTCTTTGCAATCTTGAAGAAAATTTAGAGGCAACAGTGACTTAATTAGCTTTGTAACATTAACACCATTTCATGGCCTGCGTTTCTTACAAGGTTGACCTCGAATATTTCTCTTTTAAATCAAGTAATCCAGTGCACCCTTTCTATTAACTGTTCTATTTTTCTGGCTATAAATAGACGAATATGATCCTGATAACATGTACCTAATTGTTTATATAAAAGCTTTTGTAAACAGCTGTTTTTTCATTATATAAATCTTTTGTTTAGGCATATAAGTTCTTACTCCCAATGTCTCATCACTATTTTGTTACTCAATGAAATCCCATTTTGCACTTTCTGTGAAAAGTTAGCTTGATGTTTCATGATGAGAGCATTATTCTTTGTGAAGAAATTGCACCTTTCCTTCTAACTCTTAACCTTTTGAATTGGCCAGGGCTCCACAAGCAGCAAATATGATACTTAACCTCTCAGTAGAAGACAATGCTGCTTCACTCACTGTTTAGTCAAATCTGGAGCATATCACTAGCTTCTCAGGGAGTCTCTTTGGTGTTTGTACCAGTATTTTATTATTCTGATGGGGTGAGTTACAATAGATTCTATAATAGACGCAAGTATTACTCTTTGAATTCTTTGGTAGGAAAACTTTGTCTGGTTTTGGTGCAGTACAATCACAAATAGGGTAGATAAAAATTAAAATAGGAAGAAATGAGGTATCAATTAGGCCTCGCACCAAGGTGATACCTCATCTACTCTCAATGAATCAACACAAAAAAAAAAAGAGATTGAGGAGTTTTTACCAAATCACTGTGCTATTATTTATAAATACAAACTACATGCACCACACATGTAACTAAACCAAAATCTAATAGTAAAGATAAAATCTTAATCAAATATAATCAAATCTATTAGTATCCATAAATAAATGCGGACATTTTAGTCAAATCTAATCGAATCTAATAAATTCCCAATCAATTCCGGACCTTCGTTTTGTTTCTTTCAGTTCTGCTCGGCTTCAAAGATGAATGCGACGATAATAAACGTCTAATATGTCCGAGTTGAATTGTTCATCATTCTCGCACGAAGCATCTTACTCAGGCCATTGTGATGGTTAAGGAACTGGAATGTGTTCTACTCTGAGCCAAGGTGGTGATGGAATCGGCTTCTATAATAGATTGATTAGAATGGAAGATGAATCTAGCTAGCCTTTCCAACAAATCAACAAATCGAATGTCATTGGTAGTTTGTTGCAGCTATCAAGACTTTTCCAACCTATAACATATCATTCACCTTTGACTGATGTCTGCACGGTAGTTTATTAGTGGCAGTAGAACTGGTAAACATTGTGTACTTGCTATCGCAAAAGATAGCGAGTCTAGATTCGTAATTATTACTCATCTTGGACTAAAATTTCCTGCATTCTTTCTTTTATATCTGAAATAGATTTGTAAATATCATCGGTAAACATGATTTGTTAACAGATTTTCTTATGGAACTTTTATAGGAGATGTGCAAGTTAAGACTACTGGTTTGATATGTCTATCATCTAGGAGAATAGAAGTACTTCTGTAGGTCTCTTCCTGAAACCATTGTGTATCTATACTTGGCTGAAAGTTTACAGTTGGTTCCGCTTGAGTTTCTTAACAATTGGCTCATCATGAACTTCTAACTTATGTTTCAATTTTGGCAATCATGTTCCTTGTCTTTTGTCTTTGTTTTAAGCTCAAGCTTAAACTCTTGTTCGGTCTCGACTTAAGATGATGGAAATAGACATGGTGATACATAATTTGAAAGAGTGTTGAGCATACAGACCACGAAGATGACATTGCAAAGGCTCCAATCTGGACATAATTTAGAGTATCTGTCCCAAGTATTAGCTTCTCCATCCAATTTAAGTCAAGTATAAAGATACTTCTATTCTGATATAAGATTAAAATGACAGAATAAATTTTCAAGATCGTTACCAATCTTAACAATTATATACCGATCATCAAAATTGTGAAAAACCAGTATAGGAACACATATATCATGCTCAATTCGTAATAATCTAGCATTATTGGTCATGTATCGACCATGAAATACGAAATACGAAATCCATATATAATTAAATCAATTTAAAAAATTTTGCAAAAAAGTGTTCAGGAAATACACATTGATCTTAGCATCTCGAATTAAACTTGAATTGGAAGAGACTTGAAATTTAAAATAAAATCCAAAACAGGTCTATTTTTTTTCCTGCGAACAGGTCAGATTCTGGAGCGTTTTGCTATAATTGAACCAATTTCACTTTCAGGTTTGGGTTTGGTCTTGCACTCTAGTGTTTGGATTGACCCGAATTGGATCTGCATTGATATACAAGGGACCCAATATAATTTTGTCAATTTTCGATAGAACGCATCTTCTAGATCAGATATGACCTAGGGAAGAGGAAGCTCGAATAGGTCATCTACTGTGACTAAATGGGGCACGTATCTTGCATGAAAACAATGGTGGCAGCTGGCGGAAGGAGGACAACAAGGTCAGTCTGAGGGATCAAAGCTGTCAAAGTCGATGTTGATCAGGTGGCAATGGCCGCCTTCGGCATGGTCAGAGTTTGTTGGTAGTCTTCAACGATAATCAGGCGATGGGCTCTCGACTGTTTCACTCGATCCGGTCTATCAGAAAATTGGCAGTTAGCAAATCACTATGCTAAATAGTGTTTTTTAAATAATTAAAATCTTCTTATTCTCTTTTAAGAGTCTGTACATAATTACTTATAAAAGCAAACTACATGCACTGCAAATACAAATAAAACAAAAATAAGTATAATGAAATTTCTAATCATATACAGACATTTATTCAAATCTTATATAATCTAATAATATACCTAATCAAGTTTGGACCTTAATTCAAATCTAATAAAATCCCTAATAAAATTCGATCCTTTTATTTGTGTCTATCGGATTTCCTTCTTCTCATTTATACTATATTTTGTTTAATTTCGAAGGCACAACAACATGCACCACTCACCAAGAATACCATGCTAGCAGCTACTGGCTTCTAGGCAACGGAAACTGTTACTGTAAAATCTGATTGTTAAAAAGTCTTGAGAACTTTCAATTTTTTAGTTTCCTTAATTTATTTAAAATTTAAAAATAATATTTTTACAGCATCTTTGTGTGCATTTGCATCATTTTGAATTCCTTCTTGTATCCAAGCAAGGGTAGCTCATGAAATATGAAATACGATGCTCTGCTTCCCTGTGGCTGGCGTATACACTCTTCCTATACTAGAAGATGGACATATAATGTTTCAATGATGGCAGCTTATACGCGTCTCAAATGGCATACTGCCATTTTAAATTGATTCTGCATATTTAATAACCATATTTGAGGTACAATCTAAAAGAAGGGCTGGGTGGAGTTTTCCTTTTGGGAGGCCAGAAAATTTCCTCAGAGATATATAGAGGCACCACAGGAGAATGAGAGTTAAAATTTCACTCATCGCTATGAATCCCTTTGTAAAATGTGGGAGCTTGGATTACAAAGTAATTTGCGGCTGTTGTACTACTGTCGAGGGTTTACATCCATGTAACCAAGCAAATTAAGAATAACAGTCGAGGGCCCGAGAGTTTCTGCTTCTCTCCTTTCTGAATTTCGTTTTTTATTTTATTCCAAACTGTAGTCTATGCGTATGATTTCCATGGGCATTGAAGAGAGTCTCTTATGTTGTATCAATTGCCATCTCTTGTTCTAACCATATCATGTCATGCTTCGTTTCTCACAGTAATTGTGTGATGTGTTAGAGAATGGATATGCAGGTGAGAAAATGTTATGGCCGAGAGCAGTTCTGATTTTTTCCTTTTCCTTTTTTTAAGATGTAAATATATTTCTTCAGAATTTGCTTGATCAATTTGCACTTTAGGATGCTTCAGCTTAGGCCAACCTTATAATTATTGGAAATTTTACAAAAACCAGTGATGGAGATCAGGATTTGATTTGATTTTGGATCTTATTAGGATTTGGATTTTACTAGATATTTGATTTGATTAGGAGTTTGGATTTTATTAGGATTCTGTTTGTTAGAGTTTCCCTATATATAGGGGTTGTATAAAATATTGAGGAGATGAATAATATTTTGAGAAAATTCTTGATAAATCTTTGCGTGGAATTCGCTAAATCAAAATTTTTTCTCGTGGAGAGTGGACATGGGCCTTGGTAGTTTCCCAAATCCCAAAAGTTTTCCCCAATTTTTCATTTTTTCTCCAATCCCTCTAAAAAAAATCCTAATTTTCAAAACCCTACCCCTAATTTCACCTCCATTCTGCGTCAAATTGGTATCAGAGCCTAGATTTTTTTCTCCATCACCCTCTTCTTCTTTCACATCTCAATCTTTTTTGTTTTTAGTTTTTATTTTATTTCTGAAAAAAAAAATACAGATCTGAAAAAAAAAAGAAAAGAGAAGAATACAGATCTGAAGAGAGACAAAAAAAAGAAGCAAGCCCTCATCCTCTCCCCCTCAACTCCACCCCTCCATTACTTTCTTCATCCTCCCGACCTGCTTCCCACCACCGAGCAAGAATCCAAAATTTCTTCTCCTCTTCTTATTCGTTTCTATCCGCAACAGCCAATAAAACCCAACCACCAGATCCACCCCTTGTCTCTCCTTCTTCCCAGTTCTCAGTCAACACTCACATCTCCTTCTCTTTCCCTCAACACCATCTCCTTCTTTCTCCTCCAATCTAGGCTCTCCACCGCCCTCTCCGCCTCAATTACACCGCCCATCGAAAACTCTGTCACCTTCTCCCTTCTCTGGCAAATCCATAGCAGCCCAGCCCTCGATCACCACATGGACCCACTCCAGATCCACCCGCGAGATCCTCACCGCCGGCATCGCTACAGCCTCCGCCTTCCTTGCGGCCCGCTCCGCCTTCGGCACCACCAGCTCGACAAGCGCCCCTCCGTCACGGTCCAGCCCCACATCCTCGACAAGCAGCCACAACCTCGCCACCTCGACCTCGACCTCCAGCCCCACATCCTCGACGCCCTCGGCTGCACGACATTGCTGCACCAAATTAGCAAGCGGACCTCCACCGCTTTTGCCTCCGCTCGTCGCTTCCCCGCCAGCGATGCCGCCGCCATCTTCAGCCAACGAGCAGATCGCCCGCCGCCCCTCCTCTCAGCTGTTCCGCCACCAATCGTCCTCTCTCCCAGTTGCAGCGAAGGACCTACCCCCTTTTTTCGTTCGTTGGGACTTGGTTCGGATCTGAATTGGATCCAATTACACAGATCCGCGTCCAAGAGAAGGAAAGAAGAATTTGGGTTTGGATTGAATCGGGTTTGGATAGTAAATCCGTAGACAAAACAGATCCAAACCACATCAATTCAAGTTGGGTTTTAATTGGGCTTCATATCCGATCCGCAGCTTCAGATCCATTCCACTTTTGATTCAGTTCAGTACAACAGTGCAGACCCGTTTACAGTGCAGACCCGTTAAGGAGTGATTTGGAGCCCGTTCGGAGTCTAATTCGAGTCAGATTCGAAGCATTGTTTTCCTGGATTTGTTTCTAACAATTGTGGCAGGATTTCAAGGCTCTTCAGCAGGCGAACCAATTTCGGAAAAACTCTAAGGGACCACTACAAGTGCACGAACTTCGGTATTTGGGTAATCTCTAAACTAATCTATTTTCTTCAGTAAAATTTTACAATTATTTTGTGAAATTCTGCATAAGATTGTTAGTTAGAATTACTAATAATTATTTGCCAACTCATTGCTTGCTGCATACACACATTTTAGGATCCATTTCCTTGCATTTTAGAAACTAAACCTTAGAAAATTTTATTTGATCATATAGTGCACGCATATAGAATTTGCCTGAGTCTAGAAAATTTCATTGCATACGCTTGTTTAATTGTATGCTTCTTCGTAACGGTAAAATGACCACCCCAAGTTCTAGTAATATGGATGAAAAGTTAGAAATCATGATGAAATAATTAAAAACTATCACTGAACAAATGGAACAATTTAAAATTATTAATAAACGATTGGACACAATAGAACAACAAATGGAAGAACAAAATAATCAAATTTATGAGAATGGATATAACGAAAGGAATTACGATAGAGGACCAAGATATCGTAATGAAAAGAATAGAGATGAGAGTGTCCTTAGAACTAGGCGTGTTGAAGATGATATCACACGTAAAATAAAAGTAGAAGCTCCTACATTCGACGGCACTCACGACCCTAAAGTTTTTAGTGACTGGCTTGCAGACATGGATTACTATTTCGATTGGTATGACATGCCTGAAGAGCGCAAAATATGATTAGCTCGGATGCGATTGACAGGGCCCGCTAGGATATATTGGATATCGGTAGAAAGAGAATGTGACAGATATTTGGATGCGATAGAAATTTGGAATGACATGAAAACTAAATTTAAAGAGAAGTATTTTCCAGTCACATTTAGGAGTCACCTATTAGATAGGTTGCACAGTCTTCACCAGGGAAGCATGACGGTCCAAGAGTACATGACTCAATTTGATAAATTGACACTTTGGTGTGATTTGCGAGAGGACCGACACCAGGCGATATCAAGATTTTGTTCTGGACTACGCGCAGACATACAACGAGCCATGCATATCCATTCTCGGAATATAAGTTCTTTTGCTCAAGTTTGTCAATTAGCAGAAAATATAGAACACTCTCTCAAATTTTCTATTGACCGCAAGTTTACTCTTAAAGCCGGGGAACAGTCCAGACGTTCTTCTGAAGATAATAAGAGACCTAATACCCAATTCAACAAAGACTTTAAAGGTAAAACCGTGATATATGAGTCATCTAAACAGGGCACGAAAGACATAGAGTGTTTTAGGTGTCACGAGTATGGCCACAAAACTTTACAGTGTCCCACTAGAGCTTTACTCGTAGAAGGAGAACATAATGGTGATGATGATGATATTGAGAAAGAAGTATATGAACCAGTAGGAAACGCTAGTGAGTCAGATGAGGAAATAGTCATTTCAAATGTGCGCTTAGGCGTCGTTAGGTGTCTTTACACTAAAACGAAAGATGAAAATTGGCGTAGATCTAGCGTTTTCACCACATACATCACACACGGAGGAAAGAGTTATTGCGTAATGATTGACGGGGGTAATTGTGTGAATATAATCTCAAGAACAGCTGTTGAGAAGATGAGCCTCAAAGCTGAACCCCATCCACAACCATACAACGTAACATGGGTAGATAAAACTGCTCAATCTATTACCCAGCGTTGTCTAGTGCCTATCCAGATGTCAAGCTATCAGAACCAGCTTTGATGCGATGTGTTAGATATGACCGCCGCACATATTTTGCTTGGTAGGACATGGTTGTATGACTTAGACGTAACGAGTTTCGGCAAGTCAAACACATATACATTCAAATTTAATGGAAATAAAATTGTTTTGAAACCCGCGCCGCCTAAGTCTAGTGATGAGAGTCCAAAGAGCGAAAAGGTCACAGGCCAGGTACATAAAAAGTCTCTTCACTTGGTAAGTCGATCATAGTTCCTCAAGGAGAGTCTAGAGGAGGGACTAGGGTATGCGGTAATTGTTTTAGAAGAGTCTTCTAGTCCACCTATCATTTACCACCCAGAAATTCATCAGATTCTCACAGATTCTCACTGATTTTCGAGATATCATGTCCGATGAGTTCCCTGATGAACTCCCTCCCCTTCGGGACATTCAGCATACTATTGACTTCGTGTCTGGGTCCAGTTTGCCCAATTTATCTCATTATAGGATGAATCCCGTTGAGCACGCTGAGTTGAGAAGACAGGTCGATGAGTTATTGCAGAAAGGCTTTATTAGAGAGAGTTTGAGTCCTTGTGCTGTTCCCGCTCTACTCACACCTAAAAAGGATGGTAGCTGGAGGTTGTGCGTTGACAGTCGTGCCATCAACAAAATTACCGTCAAGTATAGCTTTCCTATTCCTAGACTTGATGACTTATTAGATATGATGGCTGGCTCTCAAATCTTTTCGAAGATATATCTTCGAAGCGGATATTATCAGATTCATATCCGTGAAGGTGATGAATGGAAAACTGCCTTTAAAATTAAGAACGGATTGTATGAATGGTTGGTCATGATTTTTGGTTTATCTAATACACCCAACACATTTATGAGAGTTATGACTCAGATATTGCGTCCTTTCTTAGACAAGTTCGTTGTTGTCTATTTTGAAGATATTCTAGTCTTTAGTCAAACCCAAGAAGAACATCTTTCTCATTTGATACGGGTTTTAGAGACTCTCCGTAAGGAGAAACTGTTTGTTAATTTGAAGAAATGTGCGTTCTTAGTTTCCTCTGTTCAATTTCTTGGGTTTATCATCTCTAAAGAAGGAGTAGCAGCAGATCCTGACAAAGTTAAGACCATAAGAGAATGGTCTACTCCTCGTACGATCTATGAGGCCAGGAACTTCCATGGTCTGACCACATTTTATAGGAGGTTTGTTAGGGGATTTAGTACCATCATGGCTTCGATCACTGATTGTCTTAAGAAAGGGGAGTTTCAATAGACTAAATCTGCTGCTTACGCTTTCGAGAAGATTAAAGAGAAGTTGACTACTGCTCCGGTTCTTCATCTTCCAAATTTCTCGAAGGTTTTTGAGGTAGCATGTGACGCATTAGGCGTAGGTATAGGAGGTGTTTTAAATCAAGAAAATCATCCTATCGCCTTTTTTAGCGAAAAATTGAATGAGACGAAACAACGCTATGATGTTTATAGAGTTTTATGCAGTAGTACAATGTTTGCGTCATTGGCGTCACTAATTGCTACCAAAAGAGTTCGTTCTATATTCAGACTATCAAACTCTATGCTATATCAATTCCCAAAAGAGAGTAGGGTATCGACACATCAAGTGGCTTGAGTTTATTCAGGAGTACAATTTTGTACTCAAACACTGTGCAGGAACTGAAAATAAAGCCGTTGATGCATTAAGTAGGAAAATTTGCACTTTACAGACGATGAGTGCAAAAGTTATCGGATTTGAGCATATCATTCAAAACTATCCTACTTGTCGGGACTTTGGTGACATCTATTCATCTCTAACAGAGAATCCTCCTATTATAGTAGATGTCTTCACCATTGTTGATGGTTTTTTATTTCGAGATACTCGTCTATGTATTCCTAATACTTTTTTGCGCGATCATCTGATTTGAGAAATGCATGCAGGAGGGATTGCTGGTCATTTTGGTCGAGATAAAACTATCATTCTTGTAGAGGACCGATTTTATTGGCCAAGCATTAAACGTGATGTTGCGCGAGTTGTGTCGCATTGTCGAGTTTGTCCGGTAGCTAAGGGTAGGAAACATAATACAGGATTCTACACACCATTACCCATACCCTTTGCACCTTGGGAGCATCTTAGCATGAATTTCATTTTAGGACTCCCTCGCACACTTAGGAAATATGATGCAATATTAGTCGTGGTGGATAGATTTTTCAAAATAGCACATTTTATTCCTTGCCACAAGACTTCGAATGCCTCACATATTGCACACTTGTTCTGTAAAGAGATAGTTCGTTTGCATGGCCTTCCTAAGTCAATTGTTTCTGACAGAGATATTCGGTTCACACGTCATTTTTGGCGAACTCTCTGGAAGAAAATGGGTACCACACTTAAATTCTCCACTGTTTATCATCCACAGACAGATGGTCAGACAAAATTTGTCAATCGTAGTTTATGTGACTTACTTCGATGTTTAGTGGGTGACCATTTAACGACGTGAGATCTTGTTTTGCCTATAGCGGAGTTTGCATATAATAGTTCAGTCAATATGTCTACTAGGATGAGTCAATTTGAGATAGTTATATGTTATAAACCTACAAAACCTATAAACTTCTTCCCCTCCCCATAGGTGATATGCCTAATGCATCAGCCGAGTCTTTTGCACAACATTTGCATGATTTGCATGATCATATTCGTCGGTAAATAGCAGTTAGTAATAATAACTACAAGTCTGTAGCAGACTCGCACAAAAGATTGCACGAATTTGTAGTTGATGATGAGGTGATGGTTAGAGTGCGTCCAGAGAGGTTCTCGCCAGGAATCTTGAAGAAACTTCATACTCGACGTATGGGTTCTTACCGAGTTCTAAAGAGGATTTTTTCTAATGCTTATGAGCTTGCGATCCCCCACAATCTCGGGATCAATCCAGTTTTCAACGTCGAGGACCTAACTCCATACCGTGCTCTATTTGACTATCCAGCAGTTATTCCAGATCTACCATCATCTGCTTCGCCAGGACATCGATATTTTTCCATCTGTACACCGCCTCCTCCTGCTTCATGCAAGCATCATATAGATCAGATTGAAGATATTTTGGATGATGAGATTGTTCCGACTGCTGATGGTGGATATCAGCGTTATTTGGTGCGCTGGCGTGGACGTCCAGACTCAGATTGCACTTGGTTGCGCACCGAAAAAGTCTAGCAGCTCGATCCGGATTTGCTCGATAGTTATCATCTTCGTCATTCACCAGAGGTTCATGTTTTGAAGCCGGAGAGAATTGATGGAGATCAGAATTTGATTTGATTGAGATCAGGATTTGATTTGATTTTGGATCTTATTAGGATTTTGATTTTACTAGATATTTGATTTGATTAGGAGTTTGGATTTTATTAGAATTCTGTTTGTTAGGGTTTCCCTATATATAGGGGTTGTATGAAGTATTGAGGAGATGAATAATATTTTGAGAAAATTCTTGATAAATTTTTGGCGTGGAATTCGCTAAATCAAAATATTTCCTTGTGGATTCGTGGAGAGTGGGCGTGGATCTGGGTGGATTCCCAAATCTCAAAAGTTTTCCCCAATTTTTCATTTCTTCTCCAATTCCTCTAAAAAAAACCCTAATTTTCAAAACCCTAACCCTAATTTCGCCTCCGTCCTGCGTCAACCAGCCATAAAATGCCTGCTGCATTCATATCATGGAGTAATTCACATTATTCTTAGCGTCGGTCATTATCTATTATGTTTATGTCGAGAGTGAATTGATTGAGAAAATTGTATCTTTCCTTCTAATCCTTTCCCTTTTATGTTGACCAGGGTTCTGCAAGCATCAATGACGATACATAATATCTCGGTGGAAGATAATGCCCTCTTCACTCACGGTTCGAAGGAATTAGGAGTGGAACACTAGAATCTCATCAACTGTTAGTTTTTCCTAGCTAGTATTATACTATTCGAAGGGGGGGAGTTGAGAAATATATCATGTCATAAAAGGCCGACATTTTCTTTTTCATGTTTCTGATGCGATAGTTTCCTGTGGCTTCTTTATTTCGACTTTCAATTTAACTTTGGATATGGTCTCTGCTGACCAGGAGCAGCTATTGGCATCTCAGTTAGACAAATCGTATTTCTCAGCTACTTGCATGTCATTAAACATGCTCATTTCTACTGTAAAACAACTAAGATGTTGAAGGAAACTCAAAAAATGAATTTTGCTCAAATTCATCGAAATGTGGTGGCATCTGTAACATTTCTATTCACAGTGCCTGATTTGTGCTGAAGATTGAATTTGTTGCTTGTGAGCTTTATGGATGCAAGTGGCAGAAAAATCAATATTATGGTATTTATCTATTCATTTATTCTTTCAGCTTGAATTCCTTGATGTGATAGCAGATTTACTTCTTTAACTTCTGTACATTTGTAGAGGACATCACACACATGTTGTGATTCATTCTGATGTATTTTATTGTACATATTTGAGTGTCGTACTAGCATTCCTCTATTGTTTGCAATCTTATAGTCACCATCTCTTGAGAGGTATTATGATTAATGCTTATAACCACCTGATCGATTACGCCTACTTTTATTTCTATCTGCCGGTATCTTGACAGGACCATCACTTGTCAGGATTGCAAGAAGCGTAGAGCTTGCGCCCGCCCGGTTGGGGAAGGAGTTTCCATCAAGCTGCAGAGAGGTTCGGACTTCGAAAATGATGGCACGCAAATGCATTTATGCTTCAACGTGCAGTTGGTGTAGATCCTGAAAGTATGGAGCCATTCACTCTCGAAGAAAACATACCACACAGAATTTTGTGGCATATCTAGCACGGAGTAGCTTCGACAGGTAACCTTCCTGTCATTTATATAAGCTCTCATTGCAGAACATGATCTGTGGGAAAAATGGCCTTCTCAAAGTTCAGTTATAGCAACACTAGCATATATACAACAGTGGCAAAGACTCCACACGACGACACGGATGCATGTCACCGTGACCTCAGCTTCTTCACTTCCCATTCCGATTCAAGAATCATCGGCTGCTGCAACGGGCTGCTGCTCTTCTACTCGCTCTCGCCCCAGGTGTTCCATATCTGTAACCCTGCAACGAAGAGATGGCTCACTCTCCCCAGAGCAAACAAGCCGAGCCTACTCTCTTTGTTGGTTTTTGATCCTTGCCTCTTCGCAGGTTGGCGAACACAAGGAGCTGAGCTCGAGGTCTTCTCCTCTGACACGAGCGAGTGGGTAGAGTCCACCTGTCATGAGTTATTTTGATGGGGACCTCTACGTACCATCGCATTCACATTGTACTGTCTGCATTCATCTTCGCTACCCTGGCGTGTCAACAGATCGAAATGCCAGAACCAGCAAGGACTGGTGCAAGGACTGGTGCGCATTTAGGCATAAGCGGAGGCCGCCTCTGCTACTACTCTGGCAGTGGCGACACTGAACTAATCATTTGGATGCTGGACGCTAATCTGGATACTTGTATGTGCGCATCGAAGCGCTGCATTTGCCTCCAAGCCATAACTGAGCAGGAATCAAGTACACTTGGTTCAGCACGGTTACTGGCTTGTATCGTACGAAGAGAATCGAGGAACTAGGGGATTTTGGTACTGAGAACGAGAGAGGTTATCTAGTACAGATTTGGATATCTCAGTTACTCAAAATTACGTTGCAGATTGCTTATAAAAGGATTCATCAAGTGTCAAATTTCAATTGCTCTAACCAATTCTGGACATTAATAAAGGCATTATAACACCAAATTGAGGGTGGTCAAAATTTCTTATCTATCTATAGACTCTCAATGACTCACAAAGAACACACACTGTTATCATCTTGAGTTTGGATATTTTAGCTTGCATCTTGTCTCGATATCCACATCTCATAAATTCAACAGTATTTCCAACGCAATTTCTGAGAAAAAAATCATGCATGACTCCCGTTTTAATGGGGGTTTTCTCCCAAATTTCATAAATTATGACTCCACATTGGAAAATGTTGTTTGAACTAAAAACCAGATGACCATCAAGCTTCCATCACCATCAGTGCTATATATAGCTCCTTAGCTTCAATCTCCATTGCATACCGAGAGAGAGATGGACCAAGTAGATGATTTCTACTTCTCAGTTCTAGCCGACTTGGACGAGCTCCTCCTACCGATTTCGGATGAGAAGTATGCAGACGGGCTACAGCTCCAAGAAGTCCTCTTCTCCTCTGCAGTTGCTGCCATTAACCGCTACGGTTTTCCATTGAAGAAGGTTAAGCACGAGAAAGGTGAAGCAATGGCGCCAAAGATGCAGCCTGCACGGATCAAGACAGAGCGAGGAGAATCTAGTTCCAGTATCAAGTCGGAAGCATTCTGCAAGATTTGCATGGAAGTTGCACCAGCATCGGCAATGTTCCTCAACACCAACTGCTCCCATGCATTCTGTCGTGATTGTTTGAGGAAGTACATTAGTACAAAGATCCAAGTGAACATATCGACAGTCAAGTGCCCTGAAGAGGGCTGCGTGGGCCTGCTGGAACCTGAACACTGCCAGGAGATCATTCCGAAAGACGTGTTTGAGAGATGGGGGGATGCTCTGTGCGAGGCAATGATTCTTGGTTCGAATAATTTCAGTTACTGTCCGTTCAAGGATTGCTCGGCCCTGATGCTGGCCGATCGTGAGTTGGGGGTGGCTAAGCACAAATGCCCCAGCTGCGGGAGGATGTTCTGTGCAAAATGTAATGTTGCTTGGCACTCGGGAGTGAGCTGCGAGGGGTTTCAGAGGCTGGGACCTGACGAGAGAGGGAGCGAGGATCTGAAGCTACTTGAGATTGCCAAGAGAAAGAAGTGGATGAGGTGCCCAAAATGCAACTACTACGTGGAGAAAACTCAAGGCTGTCTCCATGTCACCTGCAGGTTAATTATTTTTATTCTCTCAGTTAACTCATACAATTTTGTTCATTCGTCAAAGTTTTTTAGTTTGAATTCAGGTGCATGCATCAGTTCTGCTATGGATGCGGGAAGAACTGGACTGAAGATCATGCAAGTTGCCACAGCGTGTGATGCATCGAGGAGCCGCCGCCGAGAGGAGAGATCGAGATTGAAAGCTATAATATGGTTTCGATAGAATCAGAATGCTAAGTTTTCTTTGGTTGTTTAAGTTGGCTGTAAGAGAGTAAACGTTATGCATGGCTGGTGTCATTTAGACCCTGAAGCTAGCTTCATCTCTTGTTCAACTTCTAAAAATATGGCTGGTGTCATTTTGAATCTGAAGCAAGGCTACAACTTGAATTTTCTAAACTCTAATTTGTATAGTGTTTGGATTGCATAAAAATAGAGTTACGAGATAACAACAGAGCTAGGAGTAGCGTTGCCAAACATCCTCTAGTCTAGCTTTGAACTTTGAAGATAGATAATTAAGCTTTGTTACCCCCACGAGTTAGAGATGTTCCTTAATTTGGATCGAGATGCACCGAAGGATTGCGAGGGTTATGGAGTCCCAAGTTATTGATATCCTAGCAAACATTCTGCAACGACACCATTGATGCCAGAGGGCAGAGATAGATGAAGAAAATTGGCCTAGATGGGAAAGGATAAGGAAGTGGTGCCATAAATATATGAGAAAACGGAAAAATTCATTGACGGGCGGTGAAGAAGGGCAGAGATAGATGAAGAAAATTGGCCTAGATGGTAAAGGATAAGGAAGTCGTGCCATAAATATATGAGAAAACAAAAAAATTCATCGACGGCGGTGAAGGGAGTTTCTTCACCGTTCTTCACCGCCACTTAGATGGCCCAATAAAATTATTATACGTGGCGCTACCTAAAATAACAAATAAAATAAATTGCTTAATCACTTTTTGAGTGACGCCATATTTAATAGTTTTATTTGGACCACCTAAACGGCATTGGAGGGAATTGCCTTCGTTACCAGTGAATTTCTCGTTTCCTCTAAGTATAAATCTTTTTTGCCAATACGTTCAGCACGAAATACTGGCTGTAATGTTTATCCAACAAAATTGTTAAGTGATTTTTGGCCAACCTTGAATAATAAAAATGATAATAACAATAGTAATAATAGTTGTTAGATGTAAAAGACAAAGTATTGTGGAGTGTTTTTAAAGTATGTGTTTTGCTGATATGTATTTTGGAGTGTTTTTACTATGTGGGTTTTAAGGTGTTTAAGTAGTTTAGTTTCTCATGGATTTTCATTGGTTCCATAAATATATAAAAGACAATAAAAATATCCTTCTACAAAAATTATATTTAAATTAATATAATTTTACATGAAACAAAATGTCGTCTTTTTAAACTGCTAATACATCTCATTATATTATCCCTTGCTTACTCACTCCGTAATTGAATTATTTTTTTCTCTCAATATAGGAAAACTATCCTTTGGAATATTACTAAATTTATTAAAAATTTACATCATAACTTTTTCAGATTTTGATTGAAAAATTAAATAAACAAAAAAAATAATGATATGATAATTTAGAGAATTTAATAGAAAAAATTAAAATTGAAAGATAATAAATCATACTCACCTGAATTGAGAAGAAAATCCTAATTTCTCCAATAGAAAAAGAGATCGGATTGGAATCGAGTTGTACTGTAAAATCCTAAACTTTCTCTTTAATGAAAATTGTTAGTCTTAGTCCCACATCGGTAGGATACAAGTATGAGGGGGGGCTCCTTAGGCTATAAAAGGAGAGCCCCTCCTCCCTTCCATAACACACCATTCAAATAGTCTCTTAAGACATTTGTATCTTCTCCTCTCTTGTAATATAAATTATTTTCTCTGTTCACATGGTATCAGAGCCTGGTTCTGTCGAAATATGCTCTGTGGTTGAGTACTGTTCGGGTACTATTTGAGTACTGTTCGAGTACTGTTCGGGAGTACTGTTCATCGCGATACGGTTAGTAGTTTCCATTCTGTTTCTTGGGTCTTGCTTCTATTTGAGGGTGTTTTACCTTTGGTGGCTGCTATTACATTTGGTTAGAGGATCTAGGGGTCCTCGTTTGCTCCGTTTGTGGTATTTTGGAATTTGTAGTGCTTTGGGATTTTATTGGAATTGTTTATTGCCTGCTTATTGGTTAATCTTCCATGGCTGAATCTAAGAATTCTGATATGTTGTTTATGTCTGCAAAAATTACTACTTTACTATTAAACTGGACAAACTATAGTGATTGGAATAAAATTGTTAGGGTTTATATTTTGGGCATTGAGAAGGAAGCCCATTTAACTGATGATCCCCCTTCTAGTGATGAAAAACAACTTTTAGCTTGGAATAGAGCCGATGCTCGACTCTTCTTTCAAATTCGGAATTCTATTGAACCACGGATTCTGTCTTCTGTTAGTCACTGTAACACGGTCAAAGAAATTATGAATTATCTTGCATTCATGTTCTCTGGTAAAGGGAATATTACTCGGACTCACGAAGTATGTAAAGGCTTCTATCGCTCTCAGCAACAGGGTCGTCCCTTGAAGGATTTCTTCTTGGACTTCAAGAGGATGTATGAGGAAATGAAAGTACTCATGTCTCCGCAGGCAGATCTCCCAACCCGTATCAAGAATCTAGAACTTCAGGCTATCATCAGTTTTCTTGAAGCTCTTGACCCTTCTTATGAAACTATTCGCTCACAGATTCTATCTAGTCAGGAGCTTCCATCTCTTGAAGATGTGTTCTCACGGGTTCTTCGGGCTGATAGTTTGGTTCGTCCGTCTGTTGATCCAAATGCAAGTGCTTTGGCTGGGCGTGGTCCCTTTGAATACAAGAATTATGGGTCAAAGCAGGGCACTAGTATTCCGTACATGACTTCTGGCAGTATTATCTGCAATTATTGCAAGGAACCTGGTCACATTAAGAAAAATTGTCGAAAATTACAGAATAAACAGCAGCGTGATCAACAGCGTGGTCTTGCTCATATTGCCCAGACACCTGATCAGTCTGATTTTGACCCATCATCTGCAGGGGCCCTAGCTACACGTACTTTGTCCTCTGGTCTTGCTACTACTTCCACGAAGTGGGTCATTGATTCTGGTGCTACCGACCACATGACAGGTAACCATCATTTATTTTCATCTTATACCCCCTATGCCAGCTCATCCTCCATATTCGTCGCCAATGGTTCCTCGGTCCGTGTCCTTGGATCAGGCACTGTTAAACCAACTACATCCATTTCCCTATCTTCTGTTCTTAATGTTCCCGACCTAACATTTAATCTTCTGTCTCCCAGTAAACTGACTCGTCATTTGAATTGTTTTATCTCTCTATTCCCTAACCATTGTTTAATTCATGATCTTTCGACGAAGCAGATTATTGGTAGAGGCTATGAATCTGGTGGGCATTACATCCTTGATAATCAGGTGTCCCGTTCTATTGCTTGTTCTAGTGGGTCGTCTGCCTTTGAAGTCCATTGTCGTCTAGGCCATGTGCCCCTTTCATCTCTTAAACGGTTGTATCCTCAATTTTCGTCTGTGTCTACTTTAGATTGTGAGTCGTGTTAGTTTGCCAAACATCATCGTGTTCATTTGGCACCTAGAGTAAATAAACGGGCTATGTCCCCCTTTGAGTTAGTTCATTCTGATGTTTGGGGTCCTTGTTCAGTTTTGTCTCAGACTGGTTATCGATATTTTGTCACTTTTGTTGATGATTATTCCCGAAACACTTGGCTTTACTTAATGAAACAACGTTCTGAATTGTTTGCTCATTTTCGTAATTTCTGTGCTGAAATTCAAACCCAGTTTAATACTCCTGTGAAAATCCTTCGAAGTGATAATGCAAAAGAATATTTTTCCGCCCCATTCACTGATTATATGCATAGTCATGGCATTCTTTACCAATCCTCATGTGTTGATACCCCTGCTCAAAATGGTGTTGCTGAAAGAAAGAACCGTCATCTCTTAGAAACTGCCCGCGCTCTCATGTTTTACTCCTGTGTCCCTAAATCTTTTTGGGCTGATACCGTGTCTACGGCCTGTTTCCTTATCAATCGCATGCCTTCGGCTGTCCTTAGTGGTGACGCTCCATATTCTGTTCTGTTTTCTACCACTAGGCTGTATCCTATTGATCCAAAAATTTTTGGCTGTGTCTGCTTTGTTCGAGACGTCCGTCCAAGTGTCAGTAAACTCGATCCCAAGTCCTTGAGGTGTGTCTTTCTTGGTTATTCTCGAGTTCAGAAAGGTTATCGGTGTTACTCTCCTGACCTCAGTCGCTATCTTGTATCAACCGATGTGACCTTTCATGAGTCTTCTCTTTTCTTCAAGTCTTCGGTATTATCTAAGTCTTCCTCAGTCATTGATGAACCTGATGATGTTCTGGTTTATCGTGTCCCTATCTCACCAGTACAAGCTACTGTTCCGGAACCTGATATCATCGATGAAGCTGATACTGCCCATGTTCTATCTTCGCCAGTAACTGCTTCACCGACGGATTCCATTCCTGTCCCTAACCCAATTGTATTTGATTCTGCTATTGACTCATCTGATGACCTGCCTATTGCCCTCCGAAAAGGTACCCGTCCTCATTGCCCTCCCAAAAGATATGCTGATTGTACTTATCCTATCTCCTCCTTTGTGTCCTACCAGCATTTGTCCCCTATTTCCTCTTCCCTTGTGACCACCCTTGAGTCCATCTTTACCCCTGCCACCCTTCACCAAGCCTTGACTCACTCTGGTTGGCGTACAGCGATGGAAGAAGAAATGATGGCCCTTGAAAAGGCTGGTACCTGGACTCTTGTTGATCTACCTTCTGGGAAGAAGGCCATTGGATGTAAATGGGTGTTTGCTATTAAGACTAAGGCTGATGGTTCCTTGGAACGGTTGAAAGCTCGACTTATTGCCAAAGGTTATGCTCAAACTTATGGAATTGATTATTTCGAGACTTTTTTCCCTGTGGCTAAGCTCACTTCAGTTCGTCTTCTTGTCTCTCTGGCTGCCACCTATCATTGGGATTTGCATCAGTTGGATGTTAAGAATGCCTTCTTGAATGGTGACCTCCTTGAGGAAGTTTATATGGAGCAACCTCCTGGGTTCGTTGCTCAGGGGGAGCATAGGAAAGTATGCTACCTCCGTAAGTCATTGTATGGTCTGAAGCAAAGCCCCCGTGCCTGGTTTGATAGATTTTGTGGTGTGGTTGAGAAGTTTGGGTTAAGCCAAAGCAAGAGTGATCACTCTGTGTTCTACCAGCAGTCCGATGCAGGCATGATTCTTCTAGTAGTGTATGTTGATGATATTGTGATTACTGGAAGTAACATCTCTGGAATCTCAGAACTTAAAGTCTTCCTTAACTCCCACTTCCAGACAAAAGACTTGGGACCATTAAAGTACTTTCTTGGTATTGAGGTTTTGAGAAGCAAGAAGGGCGTCCTTTTAACTCAGAGGAAGTATGTTCTTGATCTCTTAAAGGAGACTGGAAAGCTTGGAGCTGCGCCGAGTAGCATTCCCATGATTTTGAATCCGTTCCTGGATCTTAATGATAGTATGTTTGATGAACTTCCTGATGACTTGAAGAAGAGGATTGATTCAGAGAAACTGAAGCCATTTGCATCTCCTGAGAGATATAGAAGACTCATTGGGAAGCTGAATTATCTGACAGTAACTCGTCCTGATATAACCTTCTCGGTCAGTGTACTTAGCCAATTCATGGCATCCCCAACAGTGGCACAGTGAGAAGCCTTAGAGCATATCTTGCACTATTTGAAAGGTTCCCCAGGTCGTGGCATTCTCTATACAGATTATGGGCACACTAAAGTCGAGTGCTTCTGTGATGCGGATCATGCAGGATCTAAAGCCACAAGACGGTCCACTACGGGTTACTGTGTGTTTGTTGGTGGAAACTTGACATCATGGAGAAGTAAGAAGCAAGGTGTTGTGTCAAAATCAAGTGCAGAAGCAGAATATAGAGCCATGTCACAATCAGTACAAGAAATTGTGTGGGTATTTCAACTCATGAGGGAAATTGGCATTGCCACGACATTGCCTGCGAAACTATGGTGTGACAATAAAGCAGCACTTCATATAGCATCAAACGCTGTGTTCCATGAGCGTACGAAGCATATTGAAATCGACTGTCATTTTATTCGTGACAAGATCAAAGAAAATGTTGTATCTACATGGCACGTACGATCAAACGATCAGCTAGCAGATCTTCTGACAAAAGCCTTAAATGGGACACGAGTTGAGTATCTTTGTAATAAGTTGGGCATGATTAATATATATGCTCCAACTTGAGGGGGAGTGTTAGTCTTAGTCCCACATCGGTAGGATACAAGTATGAGGGGGGGCTCCTTAGGCTATAAAAGGAGAGCCCCTCCTCCCTTCCATAACACACCATTCAAATAGTCTCTTAAGATATTTGTATTTTCTCCTCTCTTGCAATATAAATTATTTTCTTTGTTCACAAAAATAAAATACATGTTTTTTTTTCTTTTTGCGCAAATAAATAATGGCTCCTTTTTGAAGAGAAGTCAAAATGAAAAAAAGTGGGAATGGAAAAATATAAGGTCACGCGGAAGAAGTTAGAATAGGAGGCAACGTAAAAAAAAAAAAAAAAAATAGGAAAAAAATACGAGGGAGACAGTTGGAACGAGAATAGTTTTGGATAAAATTTCTAGACACTCCAAAACACCCCAATTTGGAATGTTCTAAAAAATACTTCAAAATATATATCCAAGTGTTTCGAGGTATTCTAAGAACACCCCCAAAACACTTAAAAAAAACTCATAATTAAAGAATTTTTAGAACACCTCATAACACATCACTTCAAAACACTCCAAAACACTTGCTAACTAATCTTCCAAGCATAGGCTAAGTAGTTAAGAATAATGTTTAAAAAAAAAGAGTTTCTTTATTAAATGGAGATTTTAAATTTGATCATAATTTTTTTTAGAAAAAGATTTTGTCTTTATTTCTGAAACCAAACAACCAACTAATCTTAATGTTCAAAATATTTCTATCACTAATAAAATATGTAAGGACCGGTAGTCGCTCTTTTATTTCTTTTAGTTTTATTTTTATTTTTCTCCCTCAGTTGAAATGAGAGCTGAATGTACCAAATCTTTCATACATATTCTAAACACAACAATATCTTTCATTAATGAAAGGGTTTAGTAAAGCCCTATATTAGCTGTGGCATGCATAATCTTGAAAAGCTTTCGAAGTTTTCAAGGCAGGTTTGCATTAGAAAAGGATTAATATTTAATGATAAAGACAAATTTCAAATTGCCATTAAACTACCATAAATAACAAAATTTTCAATTTCCAACTCTCCCTCTCTGTAAATGTGTCACCCCATTGCCATCAAACATCCACACAATTGACGAGACAAAAAAAAAAAAGAAATATTCAGACTCCATGGCCCTTGCTGAGAACTTGGGGCCTAATGTAGCGTATGCATCACGGCCCAGTGATTGTGGATAAAATCCCTGGACTTTTCAGATTGGGCTCTTGTAAACTGCGTAAGAAGGCCCAAAATTAAATTAATAAGTGAAAAATTAATTCAAAATTTGGAAGCCAACCAATATCAGAGCCAGGTTTCGATCCTGGGACCTGTGGGTTATGGGCCCACCACGCTTCCGCTGCGCCACTCTGATTTGTTGAGAAGCTACCTAAATTAATAATATATTTTTGAAGACATTTTCGCCCGAACTAACCAACATTGCATCCCTCTCTAATGCATTTGCTTGGGTTCTTGTTAAGCTAACACATTTGCTTTAGGTTCATACTTCGAGTAGAATAACTTGGACATGGAAACTTTACAAAAACATCTTAGCCATATTCCACTTTTTCTTAAAGATTCCCAAAGTCCCAAGTTATGTCTCGTACTGTCATGCAAGAACGGCCAAGAAGTACAAGGAAGTAAAACAAACAGTAAATTAGTGCAAGAA
Organism: Dracaena cambodiana; assembly: GCA_036321105.1. Taxonomy (NCBI): domain Eukaryota; kingdom Viridiplantae; phylum Streptophyta; class Magnoliopsida; order Asparagales; family Asparagaceae; genus Dracaena; species Dracaena cambodiana. Next base: position 6,031,179 of record JAYEPQ010000009.1, read on the forward strand.
ACTGAGTCATTGCACAGCTAAAGCAAAACGTCGTCCATATAATTGTCTGCTGCAGTCTCGTTCCCCCGTGATCCCTCACTCATAGATCAAAAGGTTAATGAGTTCTGAAACTGCATGCAGATGCAACTAAATCACTTAATATATCACTGCGTTTAAACCTCACAAGCAAGAATTTCCTTTGTGAAGCTTCTGACAGTGAACCCAAATATGTAAAAAGTAAAATAAAGAAAATTTTGCAGTGAATCCAAATATGTAAAAAGTAAAATAAGCAATAAATGAATTCTTTTTTATAAATTACATTTTCCAACTAAAATCTCAAACAAAAAAAATTCTTGCTTTCCACAAAATACCCCATCAGTAAGCTAAAACCCTAATTCCTCTTCAACTGTAGAGTGAATGAATCAAAAACTGAGCTAAGTCATCAGCGAGATCCAGTCCTGAACGAATCAGTACCGTCGTATCCTGAAGCGGATGCAGATTCCTCAGCCTCGACGTGCTTTTGCAGCCTCCTGTGAAGAACTCGAACCCGGTTCTCAGTTTGCCGAAGCTTCCGCCACCGGAAGGTGAAGTATGCTCCAAGCCCACAGTAGACCAAGATGTATGATCCCCATAGATATGGATATGTCTCTGCATGCTCCCTGATCTTCGAACATTGATTCTCCACCATCTCCTTCAATCCCACTGTCAGATTCGCCTTTATCGGCTCACCTTCATCGCCCGCCATTGATGAGCATCAAGGTTTCAGTTTTTCTTGGTTTTCTGGGGTTTCAGGGCACAAGGGAGTCGGAAAATTTTATTGAATCAGTAACTGCAACATCTGTACATAGCCGATCACAGGGAGATTTAGACGAGTCTAGGAATCTTGGTGGATAATGAATTCTACAGCTTTTATGTTTAGCTATGGACTGAACAAAAGCATTATGAAAGATAGCATAACTCGAAACGGTTACATTTAAGTGAATTGCCAAAACAAAGGAATAACATATCATTTTGTATGCTTCGATAGGCATGCTTCTTCTATTAGTTTAATTCTAACAGCTACACAAGTGAAGTGTTTAAAAGAAGTAATTTTAATAATTAGTATATAGATACTGTAAAAGTTAAAAATGTAACTGTAAATTAAACCTCAAGCATTTTGAAAAATTAGAGTGATATCAGAAATTGGTTTCCATTTTCCAGTTACCTAAAGTAGAGATATAAAAAGAGTGGGGTACCCAAAGAAACTGTCAGTTGATATCAGTTGATCGAACAGCATAACACAAGTAAGGATAGGAGATAGAAAGACAAAAGCAACGGTTGAGAGATGCATTACAAGTTATTGAACAAATGCGATCCAAAAGATAGAAATGATGTCACACCGGAAGATGTAGTTAAGATAAAGTGATGCAAAAATCTCATCCAAAAATATGATCACCAAGCTGAAGTACAAGTGAAGGATCACAAACAGACAGCATTTCTCGAAAGAAAAATTGTACCATATTATTCCAATCTTCCAAATACGTATTATTTATGGTTCTAACATGTGGTTCCAAAAGATATTGGAATACAACTAGCAAAGCATATAACACAATTATATGCTTAATTTCACTAACATCAAGCATGCTTATGTTTTTAATAATTTGAAGAAGCCGCCATGTCAGGGAAATGAGTCAAACTATTTAAAATGAAAGAATGATAGTTAGATGAACTTACACTCGCATCGTCCTCCATTACCACACTGCATCCAAGAGAAAAAAAAAAGGATCAAGACAATGAGTAAATTTATGTACATACAAATCATTTACTCTAACAACATAGCATTACATAACATTCCTGACACATACTCCATGAGAAAGCATGGAGGCACAATAAATGGAGAAATACAACACCAACAATGACAACTAAGCCTTTTATACCAAATACTTGGGATAGCTATATGAACCAAAAGAGGAACGGATCAAGCACACGGATGATCCTTCTCCACTAATTTTTATCGAGCAATATGTCTTCAATAAAAATTTAGCAACCATATCTTTTCGTACAACCTCCATTCTTATTTTCTTCGGTCGTCTATTCGCTCTTTTAACTTGTCCTATATTGATAAAACTCCACTCGCCGAACTTGTACATCCATATATCTATGTCGCACATGATCAGTACAAATGAAACTATCATAACGAGTACAAATGAAACTATCATAAGTGTTTTCAAGTATCTTCTCTTCTATGGGGATTATGCCTGCCTTAGCAAAAAATATCATCATTTCGGAGCTTGTCTCTTCTAGTGTTACCACACATATCAAACAAAACATGTGCATCTTTGCTACACACATTTTCTTTGCATGATGTCTTTTTGTAGTCTAAGATTCCATGCCATGTAAGCAATAAATGAATAAACAACGAGTACAAATGAAACTATCATAACGAGTACAAATGAAACTATCATAAGTGTTTTCAAGTATCTTCTCTTCTATGGGGATAATGCCTGCCTTAGCAAAAAATATCATCATTTCGGAGCTTGTCTCTTCTAGTGTTACCACACATATCCAACAAAACATGTGCATCTTTGCTACACACGTTTTCTTTGCATGATGTCTTTTGGTAGTCTAAGATTCCATGCCATGTAAGCAATAAATGAATAAACAACGAGTACAAATGAAACTATCATAACGAGTACAAATGAAACTATCATAAGTGTTTTCAAGTATCTTCTCTTCTATGGGGATTATGCCTGACTTAGCAAAAAATATCATCATTTCGGAGCTTGTCTCTTCTAGTGTTACCACACATATCCAACAAAACATGTGCATCTTTGCTACACACGTTTTCTTTGCATGATGTCTTTTTGTAGTCTAAGATTCCATGCCATGTAAGCAATAAATGAATAAACAACGAATACAAATGAATGCTTTTAAAAATAATAATAATAATAATAACCATGTAACAAGAAAGAGAGAAGGCTAGAGGAGCTCATATCATATAAGAAATTGGCATATTGTGAGCATTATCTAATAATGCCACGTATTAGTGTATCACAATTCAAAAAAGATAATATCCAAAGAAACCTACTTGAGGTCAATAAAAAAGAAAGTATGCTTACTATTTAGCAAATACATGTATTGAATGCATGCTTCATGAACACTCCTCGAACTGACATTTTCTCTAATGTGCCTTCAGTTACATAGATTCCAAGTCAACAGTGACAAAAGCAAAAGAACTATTTCTGTGAGGCTGGAGCCCAAGGATCAATATATAGTTCTACTTGTCAAGGAAAAGTTGGCTGTCCTGAAAGTTAATCGTCATCAAAAGAATGTGAAAACAGAAGTTTTTGTTTCCTTTTGTCTTCAATTTAAACTTTTTCTTCTTAATCTTAATTGTTTAAGTTGAAGGGAGAAAGAATAATCCTCAATCTTAAAGAGGGCTGCATAACAAACCATGAGTATGATACAAACTTTTAGATGCACAAAAATAATAAAGGAAAGAATAACTAAATCTAATTTCACATTAAACTTACATGAAGATAGGAAATCACAAACAGGTATCATAAATAAAGAAGGAAAATCACAAACAGTTATAAAAAATAATTAAGCTTACATGTAGAAGGTGAAAATAATTAAATGTTAAGGTTTCATACAGTTGTGCACTCATACAACTAGAATAACTAGAAAAGGAGCATGAGTCTACCTCACACGACCACCATAAATTAGAAAAACAAAATGACCCATAAAGCTGATCAAGGCAATCGACGTAAGTTGTCATTTTCTCCTTTTTCTTCGCCCCACATTAGAAATTGCTTCTTTTTTGGCCTTCTATGTGCTTATTAAGAAATCCCAAGGAAGACCTTAGGGTTTACTTATAATGTCAAACTACAAAAATTTTGGTATTCATCTTAATCATATTGATTTCATTAAAAATGAGCCAGCTCCCAAACAACTGCATCAGCAAAATCATGGGCAGAGCTAGGATCAGCCCAGGCAAGGCACATGCCCTACCTGAATTTATGCAACTTGCCACTAATTTCACAATTTTGTTACTAAAATGGACATAGTTCTAAATATCGGATATCAAGTTCATATCAGATGAGGGATTTTCATGTTGGTTAGCGGATATCGGACGATATATTAGAGATACGAGCCAATATCAGCCTTTTATATCATATCGATAAACCTTCCAAAACGATATATCGGGCAATATATCGTTCATATCGGCCAATGTTTAAAACAATGAAACAGGAACATAGTATCCTACTATAGAACTAAAACAAAATTCAATTGGCTGCCAGGTTAACTATATAGGCTCCACATTTTTCTTTTCCTTGCACCCAATCAACCACATGGGCCACATCTAAGTAAAAGCTAATACTAAAAGTATCTTATTACATACTTATGTTAAAGTATAAATGATAAACAAAGTGAAAGAGTAGTTTGCTGATTTTTTTATTTTTATTTTTATTTTTTATTTTGTTTAATGCATTGCTATGGAAGCCTGTATTACATGAGGGATGTTCAGTGCTTTAAATACTAATTCAGTATATGTATTCTAGTAATGTGCCCCTGAATAAAATAGAAACTAATCCAAAACCCAATTTCTCATACAAATTTTTAAACCGTTTAAAGCTAGTTCTATAACTTCCTAGTCGAAGACAAACAATTTACTTCAGCAAATGCCAAATTATGCACTTCCATCTAGAATTTCAAATATTAACTAACCCTGGGCAGTCTCGGGAGTGAGATAGATGTAAGTCGCACACCCTCTGCTCGAGCGACAAAAATGATCGCACAGCAAGGTCTTGCTGTTGATTTTGGATGAAATTAATTAAACTTTGAATTACTTATAATAGGGAGATTCTATTATACAGAGGTCATTATCGATGGAAAGATGAGCTAATGTGAGCTTATAATTTATTATAACTCCACTTAAAATCCCTAATCGCTTCAGATTTTCGGAAAAAAAAAATAAATCAAAACACAGATCAAATAGACATAAGATCCCAATGAACCCTAGATTTAATTTCCCCAAATCCGCAAGGCAATTCAATAATCACAGCAAAACTCAACTTCTAACAAATTATTCGAATCATGTGAACAAATTAAACGAATGAGATTAGCTAAAAAGGCGAACAAAAATCTTACCACATTAAAAATTGCAGAAAATATTTCACGAGCGAGTCCTCCCACGAGAATTCGCTGCCAAAACACTGAACGCTGCACTCGCATTGGGTTTGAAAATGAATTCTGCCCGGCCCATAAAGCCCATACTTCAATTCCCAAATGCACACCCCACATAACCAACAACACACCCACTAAAATTGGGAGTTTCCAGATGGGCACAGCATTTTTTCTAGTGAGCCCACTAAAAACTTCTATCAAATTACAATCTTGCTATCTATTTTTTTAGACCAAAATGCCCATGTATTCTTCATCCCTTCTCCTTCTCTTCTCAAACTAGAGTTTAGTTAACAAAAAAGAAAAAAAAATCCTAAAACCCACAAGAAATAACAGAAGAGGATCAGCGGTGGCATTGTCTAGATCGGCGGCGGCGAAGGCAGGCAAAAGGGAGAGAATAGAGGTTGGATAGTGTTGGGCTTAGAAAAGATAATAGAAAGAGAAAAGAGAAATTGGATATTTGGGTTAGAGAAGTTTTTTTAGAAGAGAAGAAAAGAGGAAGAGAAAGAGAAGAGGAGAAGCGGAAATGATTAGTCATTTTTTATTCGGGCTAGACGGTTTGGATTGACCAGTGTGATCCGGACTAACAGTCCCGAATCACTTCAAATTGATTCAGGACTGTTATAGCCAGGATCAAGTACGTGAGAGAGAGTGTGAGAGAGAGAGAGAGGAGTTTGAAGGATATTTTGAAAATATTAGTGTGCTCACTAGGAAAAACCCTCTCTCTTTTCATTTCAAAAGAGAGGGTGTGCTCACTAGGAAAAATGGGCTCACTAAGGAAAAAAGTTGTGCCCATCTAGAAATTTCCCTAAAATTGGACGTTGTACGCTAAGGGATTGATGAAGATGTCACAAAGAGCACGCAGTAAGACTTGGAAAAAATTTGGCTCCCTTTAACAGATATTTACATATTATTGAAAATAGATTAACATGTGGCAACGTCATTGAGATATAATCTATTGTGTTGCAATAAATTTTTAATTTTATTTCTAAATCACAAAATCCATATTTAATTATTAAGTTTGCGATCAATAAAACTTCATTTATTAAAAATACCATGAGACTTGTTATACTTTTAGCTATATGTCATATTTTTCGACATGTATTTTTATACATTTAAAAAAAAAAAAAAATTGTAAATCTCCTTCGTATATAAGCCGGCCAGACGCCCTGGTCCAGAAAAGCCCGTTCTAGGCCTATGGATGAAGGCCCAAATAAAGAAGCGGGCCTGGGCCTAAGGAAACGCCACAAGACATGTACATTCTCAATCTCAAACGTAACTAAACAAAGAGGTGCAATCTAACAAATAAATTCAAAAATCCACCAAGCCTGCAATACCAATCTCCTGAATGTATATCAATTCCCAGAATTTGGTATTTTCCAATGTTATGATAAAAGTAATTCAGCTAAAAAAACTTGCTGGATTGGTATTCATATTATTAAATAAAGAACATTTATATTAACAACAACAGCATGCTGAAGCTCTATACATGTGAATGTAATGCTTGACGATAAGCCACAGTAAGAGCAAAAGAAGTATACGAAGGATCCTCTTATTACAACCTCATAGATATTTGCATGTAACTCAACAAATGCAGATCGCCTCCAAAAAAAGAAGTCAGAAATACAAGCCAGAATGAGCGGGAAAGCGAGTTGCATAGCACCTCGATCCAGTCTAAATTTTGCATCTCCATCTGCTTACCAAAATTTGTTGCAGGGGGGCAGTGAGAGAAGCTGCAAGAATTAAGCTTTCCGACAATCCTAGCTGCTGTCGTGCACATCCAATAGTATCCAAGCAAACCTGGACAAAACACGAGTGAAGAGAAAGAAAAGGAATCATAAAAGTGCCTCTAATTGACAGAATAAAGTTTTCTTATAATCCGACTTGTATGATTATGCATATTTAGTATCACAAATTTCCGACAAATAACTCTACAACAGTCAAAGCTTTTATACCAAGTACCTGGGTAAGGTTTAGGGTTGGTAATGGACGTGTTCATGGGGTCAATCTTTGGCCCGCCATATAAACAATTTTGAATTAAAAATAAAAATTTTATTTTTAAGACTTTTATACTATATACATATTTAGTATCACGAATTTCCGACAAATAACTCTACAACAATCTAGGCTTTTATACCAAGTACCTGGGTAAGGTTTAGGGTTGGTAATGGACGTGTTCATGGGGTTAATTTTTGGCCTGCCATATACACAATTTTGAATTAAAAATGAAATTTTCATTTTTCTACTTCAAAATTTTGTATATGGAGGACCAAAAACTGGTCCATGGATGCTTACATGAACCAAAAGAGAATCAGGCTAGATCAACTACATGAATGATTCTTCTCCACTTATTCCTACCGAGCAATATATCTTCATTCAAGCCTCTAACATCCCTATCTTTGCATATCACCTTCATTCATGTTTTCTTCGACTGTCCATTTGCTCTTTTAACTTATCCTACATTGCTAAAGTCCACTCGTCAAATCGGTACATCTGTAAGTCTACATTGTACATGACCAAACTATCGTAGGCGATTTTCTCACATTTTCTCTTCAATGGGGGCTACGTTTACCTTAGCATGAATATCATCATTTCTCACCTTATCTCTCATAGTATTACCGTACATCTACTGAAGCATGCACATTTCTGCTATACTCATCTTTTATGAATGACGTCTTTTTAAGCCCAACATTCTATTTATATAGCAAAACTAGCTTAATAATAGTCCTATACAATTTTTTCCTTTGGTCAAATAACTACTCCTACTAATAATGCAAGCTTTGTAGAAGTAATCCTTCTAAGAGATCTTCACTACTCAAGTACTATTTTTATACCACCAAATTCTTCTATAGATACAAAATCGCTGCTCTGAACCTGATGTCAACAAATTTTTATCAAACTATCAGTAGTCATTTCCCATCTGCTCTAGGCTTCAAATTAAGATGTAGATTAAGGCAATGCAAATCTTGATTCAAACTGCCAACTGTTGTGGAACGAACAAAAATAATTACTAAAATTGCATGACATGTAAGCATTGGAGAAAGATATGGATACATTCATCAAGTTATTATATCATTTATAAAATTAGGTAAAAACATAAGAAACCCCCACAAAGTGTCATTTTTTTTAGAAATCCCATAAAAATTTTTATATTATGTAAACCCCTTTCATGGAACCACCCAACAATATAACGAAAATATTAATTGATCGATTTTAAAACATAGCAAATACTCACTCTCTGATTATGTGTGTGTGTGTGTGAGTAAATTATATTAAATCAATGAGTATTTAAAAAGGTCAGAATGTGTATGACTGCATTTTGAAATCGATCCATTAATCTTTTCGCTAATGTCGTTTGGGGGTTTCCATGAAAATTGAAATTACGTAACATAAAATAGTTAATGGGGATTTCTAGAAAAACACGATAGTTCGTGGGGTTTCTTCTACTTTAGCCTTATAATTAATCATGAGAGTTTTGTTGTTCCAAACAGATTCAAAGCTCCAATCATAAAACTGCCACCTACTCCCTACAACCAGCGGGTGAGTACAATTGGATGTATTACTGACAATCTGAATACAAAATAACGGGAAGAGGTCAACCTACCAGATTTTGCTTCTACTTATGGGAACCGAGATGAGGGAATAAACCAATTATATGCTCTGGCATGAAGTCATGCCGCGTAAGAATTCCGACAATTGGAGGCCTCTGCAAGCAAGAATGATATCAGTCTCGGGACAGAGAATCTAAGCATACCATCACATATAAGAAGCAATTATAACTTTCTTGAATGATTGTTTACCTAAGAAAAAAAATATATATATGACAATATCTAATAGTTTTTATGCAGGGACCCAACATGTTTCAATATCTAGAGCTATTTAATGAGAATATGACACAAAGATTGAAAAACAAGAGTTCAAACTAATACTTGTCATCTAATATGAACCCTTTCTAGTGCAGCTGGCCAATAACAAAGAAACAACAAAACAAAATAAACTAATATGATGGCATGTCAATTTTTTTTCTTCTTATATTAAGGCCGTTGCCAGATTAAGTACTCAAATTAAGTCCCCTGAAAATTCAAATATACTATGATGGCAGTCAATCCTTTTTGCTAATATATATATATATATATATATATATATATATATATATATATATATATATATATATATATATATATATATATATTTCTTAGATGTATTGATTAAGTAATTTACTGACTTAAAGATCCCTAAGGACATGATTATTTTCTACCAAACTGGAATTTAATGTGCTTTCTGGAATGTAGTATTATTGAAAAAACATTTTCTAGAGTCTAGACATTTGTAATTACCTAAAAAAAATTGTGAACACCGAGATAATAAGAATCTCTCAAAATCCATATTTGGACAGTAAGCTTATTGCTAATTTTGAAGTATCCTATACGATATAAGACCCTATAATATTGACACTGGTATATTATCGATATTGTTAATATTTTGCCAATGTATCCAAAATTGCCATTTCAATACGTCCATTATTGCTGAGTTCCAATACCGTAAAGGCGTAAACCGGTAGCCGATATTGATATTGATTTAGAGACTTTAAACCTTGGTAAACATTGTCCATTTTGCAAGTAACAATCATATTTTCAACATCTTGCAACATAGTTAGTTGATGGTAAATGGAAAGAAGTATCACATGAAAATGGCTCACAAAATGCAATTGTGGCCAATATGCTCTGAGTCCATCTAAGCCAAAGGGGATACCCATTAAATAAAATTATTTTCATTACTATTTCGTAGTTAAAAATGTTTGAGCTGATAAGATAATAACATACTAAAGGTCATGAAGTATTCGCCATGAGAAAAAAAAAGTATTTATGTTCAAATTCTAATTTAGTTTAGTTTAACTTTTTATTAGTCCTCAGGTGGCAACTTTTTCATGTTCAATTGCTACAGCTTCAATTAGCCTAGAGCCTTAAACCACAACATTAAGCAAGCAGTGTGATTATATATATGCTTAAGTGCATTCAATGGTAAATTTTGTGTTATTATAAGTTCGCATTTTGCTTAAATTTGTGTATAGAGTGTGCATGCTGGTGGGTGTTAGTCGTATGTCTGTGCATGTGACACATTCATATGCGCATGTGATAGCACTCACCCCTGGAGCCTTCGGAACAACACAGAGATGTCGGAGTCCAAGCTCTCGAAAAAGAACCGCAGCCTTGGCTAGTGATATCGTCTCAAACACAGTATATGGCGATGTGTTGATTATAGGGTGGAGATCCACATACATCTCCATCTCCTCTTCTTCAATATCCAAGTCTTCTAATTTCAACCCTTTCCCTGATCCTGCTTTGGCAAAATCAAAGGCACCAAACTTCTGCAATATTGCTGATGCCCCAGTGGCCACCCTCTCCCTGGTGAATTTCCTCCCTTTAAGCAGCACAAGCAAATGAGATCTCAGCACAAGTCCACACAGCTCTGGCGCATCTGAGAAAGGTGGCTCATCAACCACCGGGAATCCATTATGGCCTGTTATTTTCAACGCATGCACGATGTTGCCAACGTTCTCCACTCCGGAAAACGTAATGAGAGGGCCTGAGACCACATCTCCAGCCACCAAGTTCCTCATGTAGGGCTCAGCATGGGCCTCCATGAATGGCAGGCCCTTCATCGTAATAATCTGATCATAGACCCCCTTGTTGAAGCTATCAGCTACAGTTTTGGAAATGAGGAGGACAAGCATAACCAAAGGGAGCATTGGGAGCTCATTGGTTAACTCTAGGAGAATGACACAGACAGAGACAGTCATTCTCATCGTCCCACCAAGAAAAGATGCTGCTCCAAGAAGTGCAAAGAGGCCAGGATCAAGGTCAGAAACAGATCCTAGAAGGGTCCCTACCATGCGTCCGTAGGAAGCACCAGCAAGTATAACAGGGACAAAGAGACCGGAAGGAACAGCAACACCATACGTCAGGAGGCCAAGGCAGTAAACAGCGAGAAAAAAAATGAAGAGGGTAGACATGTAGAACTCATTCCCCGTCCCACCACTGAAGAGGTTCCTGATAGCATCATCGTTGGTGTTGAGGAAGAGGGAGGCGAGGTCATTGTAGTGACCCGGAGGGCACTGGAAATTCTTGAAGTTGCCCGATCGACCAATAGTGGGACACTGTTCTTTAAGGTTTTCGGGACACGGAGTGCACTTGGCAAGCCAAGGGAGACCATAGGCGCAGCATGAGGTAAGCAGAGAGATGCTAACAGTGAGAAGGATTTTGGATGGAGGGCCCTTCCTGCAATTAGTTATAGATGCATTACCACCGAAGGAAAGAAGCAACCAAACCAGCTAGACAATATTTATGCACAATAGCAAGAAAACCTTATAAATTATCCGAAAAGATACTGAATCATACTCGTTAATGATGCTGTAAGCGCGAAGGATCCTGTCCAAGAGATAGTTGTAGAGGCCGCCAAATATACCACCAATTACTCCAAGAACTAGAATTGCAATCAGATCAGGGGTGCTATATGTAGTAATGGTCGAACTAAGGTCAAACATGATCAATCCTCCTTCTCCGAAGAGTCCACAATTTCCACTACGGCAGTAATATATTAGACTTCTTAGTACTACAGCAACTACTGCTGTTGTGAAAAATGTTCGCCAAAGAAGAGCACTTCTCCACCTGATAATTCATGAAAACAACAGCAAAAATCAGACAATAGGTTACATTGTTTATAGGCGAACTTTGGTAGAAAAACCTATCCTCTCCTAGTTTACTCTATATCCAGTTATATTGCTTGTTATACCAATTAATCATTAATAAGTAAAAAACCATAATGAAATATGTAACTCCTGTCTTTTCAATTAGTCCGTGTGCTTAATATTGTACGCATACAATATTAAAGACATGCAGTTAAGTAAGCGGATGCTCTTTGATAGTTGATTCTTATATGACAATAGCCTCTATCCAGTGATGCTGACTACTGGGAATTCCAAAAAATTATGACGACTACTGTATACTGCATTAACGCAATTATAATTCAACGCAGAGGTTATGAAACAGAGACATAAAGGTAATGAGAAGATACCAAGATGCTGCTTCTTCAAGAGCAAAAAGTACACCACCAACAGGAGCTCGGAAAGCAGCTGCTACTCCTGCAGCAGCTCCACAGGTGATCAAGTCCCTTCGATCCCGATCGTTTTTGAAGTATCTCAGCCACCTCCATGTCAAATGGTACTTGCGTGACCCGCCTTGACCAAGTAAGGAGGCAATGCATGCTCCTGTATGAACCATAGGTCCCTCTTTACCCAATACAAATCCAGCTGAAACTCCACAAATTGAACCAAATATCTGTAGATTGGCATGGCATGTACGTAGAATGTTATGTTCTCTTTTTGTTGATGAAGCGATTTAATGAAATTTTGAATCAATAAGGTTATTCTCCCTATGATGTTTTATGGCAGCTAAAATTAGGAAGTGCTGACTGAGTTTTGAGCATAGATTTTTACTTATGTCTCAATGATCACAGTAGAAAAGGTCTAATTTTGGTTGTTGGGTAGGCAATTGACAGAGGTAGGAAGAGTTCTTTTAAGAGAACTTCTAAGAGAGATTAATTTTCTCAAAAATAAAAAGTTACTTTAAGAATTACCGTTCACAGGGGATGGAAGTAGGAGCAGAGTGAAATGTTGTGTCACACCCGTGTTGGTATGTCCTTTCAGTTTTAGGTTTCTTGTGCCCGGAAATGCACAAAAATTAAATGTTTATCATATATGGACACTTGTATCTCAATCAAATTTTATTGCGAGTGTCACTATGTCTCACTAAGGGAATGCATTCTATTTCACTCTTGGCTTTATGTGGATCCTGGAATCGAATGTGATTCTATATAACAAACTTATAATCTTTTTCCTTTCATATAGAAATTTTCCTAAGTCTAGGAGATGTGTTGGACAGCAATTGGCCAGCCATTTTCGACTATGACAAACCCCTCTCATGTTCATAGTTTTGGCAAGGAGATTGGTACTAATTATAAAATGGTTGACGTCAAGTTGAGAATCGGTCATAACTTTGTCAAACCTTTCATAGAGCCTTGTTGTATAGCCAACTCCATTTTGATGGAAAATTTAGATGATGATAACAACATCACTGTCTCAATAGTAAAGTCTCTTAGCAAGTGTGCAAGAAGTCAGGGGTTCAAATCCCACTATCATCGATTAAAAGGGGGGATTGAGAATAGGGTTGGCAACGACCTTTATAAAGAAAAAGCAATTTGAATAAAAACTCAATATTTATTATCCATTAGTTTCAAAACAGTAAAAGAAACATCAGTTTCTAGATTACTATGTAGTTTTGATTAGATTTTCAATCTCTCTCAATTTCTTTTGAAGTTTTCCTCTGTCATAGGCTTAACATTGCATCTCCACATCTAATGTTAGCATTTGCGCATCATAACAACAACAACTAAGCCTTCTGTCCCAAGTAGTTGGGGTAGGCTACATGAACAACAGCATTTGTGCTTCATAGTTCCTAAAAAATTACGAAAATTCCTCTAGAGCAGTACTTGTGGTCAGCATAACTCAGGTGGAAGTGGAGAGTTAGTAACAATGAATCTTATGCCCTGGTCAGGTAATCATCGTGGACTGAATCCATCTCATCTAGCAACTTGCATTGTCCATTTTGGTAGTGCTATTGGAATCTATACAATAAAACCAATGATAGATTGGCAATTCTATATGAAAAGCCTAAGCAGGTCCGCTTCAAAGAAGTGCTCGTGAGCGTGACGATATGGGATTTGATCTGAACGTGCAGGAAGACTACCAACAACACAAGTACCCAGAAACAGAATGCAAAAGACTCATCCAAGTCAGTGAAAGGGTAATAAATTGGTTAATTACATAGCTAGTTTATGAGATGAAGTTAGGTTATGGATACTCCTTATACTCGCAAGGCCCACGATATAATGGTTTCTTACAGCTATTGTAGAATACAAAAAACAAAAATTATGAAAGTTATGTTACTTTTCATGTATTTGTTTGTTTAAAATGATTATTATTTGGAGATGAAGCTTGGAAATTATGTATAAGGCAGGAAAAGTCATCTACATTGAAGCAATAATAGTATTTGGAGCAGTGTTCAATATTTATCAGAAATTGAGTAGTAGAAAATTGAAATATAAGACCAAAAGAACAAATATCCAGCATTACCTTCACAAAGAGAGTACTAGGTGCTAAAATGGAATGAGCATCAATTCCATTGAGATAAGCTTTCACTTCAGGTATACCAGACCCAGCTGCAGCAGGCGCAATATAAGCACAAATTGCAGCCGCAGCTGCTGCCAAAACTAGATTACAACCAGCAAAAACCCCAAATGCTTGAAAGTATCTGTACTGGAACCAAAACCCTTATATTACTGGGAATTATTTGGAAATTAGTTTATAATTTCATTTAAGAGAACTGAAGCTCCTAATATTAACAGATTATATTGTTCACATCAGATATCATCTATAAAAACCTGCAAAGTGTTAAGATTAGATAGAGATGTAAAATGGAAATCTCATATATTGCGTAATAGAATAATGACCTACAAGGTACACATATGCAGGTCTCACAATACCACACAATAAACATATATACGGTATGGGACTAAACACGCATACCATATAAACATAGTACTAACTAATCATTTGTACCAACGAATGTTGAAAATAACACGCTATGAAACTCGTTATATTGCATTATGATAACTAACGCAAGCTCAATGTTATCTATCAGTAAAAAATAACTCAGTGCACCGTAAAAATGCGTTTTTTACTTATTTTATGCCATTTTACGTTATATTAAGCTATATTACGTTATGTCACGTTAGTTGTTGTACTTTTGAGTAATTTCTAGATTGTTGTAGATTGTTTGTTATTAATTGTTAGCTGATTGTTATAATATTTTTACTTTCATTACTTGTTTCTTTGTTTGATTACTTGTAAAACTGATAGTTTATTAATTTAAAATTGCTTCTTGTAATTTCTCTTTGATCGTTGAATTTTGTTAATTACTGATTTTATAAAGCTCTCAGCTAGACCGAAATGAAAATTTCAAAAATATGAATTAAGCATTACAAAATATAAATTATAGCATTGATGATGAATGAAATAGAAATAAATAAATTTGAAATCTTTTTTCTTATTTTCTGATGACTAAAATTACGATTGCGAACTTAATATTACTTGTAAAGGTAAATATTAAAATTGTTATGAAACTGGTTAGGAACTTAGAAAGTTTCTAAGTATTATAATATGGTTTTACATTCTTTTTTTATTGAATGTTTAAATTTATTTTTGCAATTTATAAAAATTATTATATATAATTTTATATTTATTTTTACTAAATAAATTGGAAACTGCGTAACCTACGTTGTGCGTTATACTATATGTGATATAACCTAACAGAAACAAAACGTTACGTTACCATTATCGCTATTTTAAACATTGGTACCAACACCCCCTACTAAACTCATGCCAGATCAATAAGAGTTTGGAGAGATGAACGCATGGCAGAACATACTAGAAGACAAAGGCATGGTAGAACATGCTGGAAGATGGACTCGAACTTAAGTTACTTACCATTTAGGAACAAGATGTGACTAGATCTCAAATCAGACTTTAGAAGACGGGTCGGAGGACGAACCCATAGAAAGAGAAGGCACACAATCAGGAGCAATCTGCGACCAGAGGAAGAAGAGACACTGCAATCAAGAGGAAAATGAAGCTGCTGAGGTTCTTGCAACTTCGATTGGCACTCAATGAGAATAAGCGGGCCATTACTGGATTGGAAGAGGTAGAGGAAACCTAGGCAGCAAGGAGGAGGCACTGTGTGGATGACTGTGATCCATATGCATTGCACGTCGTGCGAGAAAGATCTGGCCCAGAAAACACAGGACTGATCTATGATCAAGGCTGGTTTAGGATCACAACACAATAAGTAGATGTCATAGAGGCAGCAGAGTGGTGAATGTAAGCAAATGGGGTGTAAACTTGCATGGAAGCAACATCTGTGTGGGCAGATGTCAGCAAGCAGGAGAAGCCCTATCGTGGAGGAAGCATGAAATCGAATGAAGCAAGAGGGTGCATGGAAGAAACTACGTAGAACCACCAAAGTAGGAGGGGGAACCATTTTGGGCGAGCAAGATCTACATGGTGCATACGAGTATATATCGATAGAAATAGGTATAGAAAGCTAGGGAGAGAACTATCCGTGTGATCACATAGCGTGCTAAACCGAGGATGGCATGGCTGAGGAGGACAAGGCCTTCGTGCATGAGTCGGTCATGTCAGTTACAAAAGGGTAAATAGAACATGTCAGGAATGACTTTAACAAGAAAACTGAGCGTGAGTCACGAGTGAGAATAGATTATGTGTAAGAAGAGATTGGCTCACCATTTAAATAGGGAGGAGACAATTGATCTTATTATAAGTAGGAGGAATTGAAGGAATCTCGTCGTGAATCAAGGGTTGAGCGACTGATTAAAGACGACGCTTAGGCGATCTAGATTGAAGCTTAATTGGGATCAACAACTCTCAATCTGTTCTTGATCGGCGACTCTCAATTATAGCTCACATTGGAAAGGAGAAGAGAGGAGATTGACGGCTCGCCGTCAGCTAATGTCAGAGCTCATTAGGATCCTCGACCAGCAATATCCGAAATAGAGGTGGTTCTCTAGAGCTCTAGGGACAAACCGCCAGAGGAATCGACAAGGATGGCTGAGGTGAAGCAGATAAGAAAATGAAGCACTATGATTGAGATGTTGATTGTCAATGTGTTCCGTTAGATGAGAAACGCTTCGAAATATTGGATTGAGTTTGGATCTAGAGTTTCAAGAAGTGAGAAGAGGTGATTGACGAGATCAAGTTGGAACAAGAGCTTGTTAGTAGGTGCAGGCCAGACACAGTAGAAGAGGCCTTTCTACATCTTGATTAGGCTACCACTGAAGAAAGTGAGGGCAATAGCAACGAAAGATGGGAAAGAGAGCTACCACATAAGGAGGTGGACCGCTTGGCTGCGAAGGAATTGGTTGCAAGGCGCCAGGCGCTTGGAAATTACAATATCAGAGAGTGGGACAATGTCCATGGCGGATTTGAAGAGTGATAAGGTTCAAGGTGGCTATGTGCATGAGACTGCTATGAATATAGTCGGCACCAAACAGATTCGGTAATAATTAGACATATATGCAAACTAAATGGATGAGATCTAGAAATAGAACAATTATGATCATATCATATCACAATGCATGTAGAGGCAGAAAGATGGTATGTGGGCACTCATAGAGGTAGGCTACTGCCGTCATAGTGGCTTTTGTTTGATGAGGCCTGTTCGCAGCAGAATTTCTTTACTTTCCTTCCATTGAATTAACTTAAATTACAAGAAAGTGAACAAGAAAAAGAAAAAACAAACGAGAGGATTTTCTATCTCAATCGCTCTGTTTTACAATGATTTGTAGGATCTGTGTGGCGATGGGATCTATCGAAGTAGCTCCTTTGGACTATCTGACGTCGATGGTCTTCTTGCTCTTGATGAAGAAGATGCCGGCCGACTGTAGAGTTGATCTTCTCTGATCTTGATTCGTTCAAGGCTCTATGCGTAACTCGATCTTCTCCAAAACTCCAGAAAAAGATCATTAGGGCTTCCTCAAGAGGATATTTATAGCCTTAGGATGATATGAGAGTTTCTATCTAAATAGAATTTGTTCTCATCAAGGATTCCAATCAAATATCTTAGTTTTGATTTAAATCTCTTGATTTTAGAGTTCTGATCGGACTTAATTTTGGTACTTGGGTAAGCCCAAATCTTAATCTCAATCAATTTAAAATTCTGGTTATCTGCTCACGCGGAGTTAAACTCATCAAAATGCGGAGCTAAGAAACCAGAACGCGGAGCTATTGATTAGCTCCGCGTTTTGTTCAAACGCGAGGCTAAAATAGCCAAACGCGCAGCTATAGAATTAGCTCCGCGTTCTGTTGTGGAAAATCCTATTTACTTAGAAATTTTCACTGCTAACAGAACCCCCTCCAAAGTTTTCAAAATGACTTAGAATTTTAGCAAATTTTGAAATACTTTGGATATTTAAACTGAAACACGGAGTTAGAATACCAAGTCATCTTCGCGTTTTGTTCACTTGCACGGAGCTAATAGATAGCTTCGCGTTTTAGTCAGTAATTGCTCAGTAATTACTCCGAACCTTGTGCCGAATACCAAGGGGCGGGTTCTTTCATTTAAATAGAGTCTCTAAATCTTCTTCCTCGCCTCATTCGAAGAATCCAAAAATCCAGAGCTCAGGCGACCGGGCGACTCATGTGAACGAGCGGTCTTCGTCCGGACTTCGTTCGATTTTCCATAGATTTTCATCATTAGAATGTCATCTAAGAAAAGTACGGCATCGCGCGCCTCCTCACCATCGGCGGCCGGCGCTAGCAGCGGCCGAAGGAGCGGACACAGCGGCGAACCAATTCATGCCGCGTCCATTAGAGGTAAAAAAATCTCAGCTTTTGGACTCCTTAGAACAATTTTGAATTGTTTTGGCTCGGTTTTAACCGACCAACCATTTTTGTACCGGCGAGATCGCCGTTTTCCGGCCGTAAGGCTTGGAGAAGAATGAGAAGACGAAGAAGACCTCTGTTTTTCTATTACGCGAAGCTATCGCGTCATCCTCGCGTTTGAAACGCAGGGCTATTTTGACTAGCTGTCGCGTTTCAGCGCGAGGCTATTTCCTCAGCTTCGCGTTTCAGCGCGAGGCTATTTCCTCAGCTACGCGCAGAGTTATTTTTAACTCCGCGTTTTTATACTTAGAAGATTTTTCGAGTTTTGTAAAACTTTTTTCTAACTCTTAATTCTTCTTTTGCAGTAGGGTATTCGGACAAGATCCTTTTTGAAGAGGAGTGCATGTGGCTCTACCAATCTGGTGACTTGTTGATATTTCTACCCAGCATGGAGCGTAGCTATCCCTTGATATATCTTCAAAGGCTAGCCATGCACCGATCTTCATCAGCAAAAGTAACTCTAAGGAAGCCAGAAGCATATGCTTTACAACATAGTTGCAGGTTTCAAGCTCTGGTTCAAAAAGGTAAACTTTTGAAGGAGTTACAAGAACTCTGCGGCAGCTCATTAAGTTTTCTTGAGGACCATTTCAGTTAGATGACAATCTCTGTCGCTTTCCAAAGCAATAGAGATGATCATCTAAGGGCTTGTAGCATGTCGAATTCAACTTGTGCATCTTCATTAGGATTCTTATAGCAATATCTTCAGATGATCCACTAAGAACTTTAAACAGATCATAGTTGACATTTGCATATGAGATCTTTTGCATGTGAACCAGGGAATTGAGCTGGAAAAGCACCTCGTCAGCGGTTAACGCAACAATTCGCATTAAATGACGATGAATTGCGCCGGCAAGCTCAACACTCCGTGGAGGAGACTCTTTGTCGAGTTATTGTTGAGTCGACGAATAGGTTTAAAACTTTTGGAAGAGCTATAACTCCCTCTACTTTTGTAACATTTTACTTTATGAATAAAGATAACTTTTTTGACTCTTTTATCTGTTGGCTTCAAAATTTGCTTGCTCAACAAATAGATGGTTCATAGTTTTGGTAAAACAATCCAAGGCTCAACTGCGTAACTTAGACTGTTAATACCAAAATAATCGGGTCAGGATCACCAGATTTCGGTAGAGGCGCCTAATTGCACATGCCTAGTGTTTGATTGGAGGCGGTTCAAGGCTCTCATGCGTAACTTGAACTGCACATACCAAGATGATCGGGTCAGGATCACCAGATTTCGGCAGAGGCGCCTAATTACACATGCCTAGTGTTTGATTGGAGGCAGTTCAAGGCTCTCATGCGTAACTTGAACTGCACATACCAAGATGATCGGGTCAGGATCACCAGATTTCGGCAGAGGCGCCTAATTGCACATGCCTAGAGTTTTGTAGAGACGGTTCAAGGCTCTCTCGCATAACTTGAACTATATCTCACTGTCAGAGGTAGAAACTTAACATGACGGAGTTTATGGGATTTTTAGCAAATCCCCAGCTATCAACGGATTTGATTAGTTTTTACCAACTACCGTTTGAGTTGGGCTAGCCATGCTATTTCCTTCAGCATGATGAGTTATTGAGGAATTGATTTCCTCTCCCATTTGCCTTTAACAGCATTGGGTAGTTAATTTCATACTTTTACCCCCAGTATGATAGGGTTGGCGAGGAACTTGATCTCCTCTTCCCGCCGCTTTAACAGTATTGGGAAAAAAATTTTATTTATAGCACTCAATTAGCCATTTCAATGGCTATTGAGAATAGCAGAAGCATGATATTTATCATCGTCAATATTTTTGGCACCCCCAGCCAAATCCGGCTGTTAACCAATGAGGACGATTCGATCGCAGTTGTGGTTCGGAGCATACCCAAAGGGCCAGCTTGCAAGTGCGGGCTGCCCGTACTTAGTGTCGATATTGGCTTCCCTTCTGGTACAGGGATTGCTCTGGCAGGAAACTCATTGGTTCCTACAACCAAAGTTGTCATATTTGCAGAAACTTTCTTTTGTTCCTCTTTAAGTGTGAGAATCCCGGCTTCTATCAATACCTGAATTTGGTTCTTAAGAAGATAGCAATCCTTAGTTGGGTGTCCGACGTTCCGATGGTACAGACAATAGTTTGGGTCGTTGGTTTTACCGTCTTCCGATTTTTGATTCTCCGGAAGCTTCAACATGCCCTTTCTGAGGAGCAGATGGAATAGAGTACCAGTCTGCTCCGTCTTGAATGTATAAGTTCTATTTTGTCGGGGCCTATTTTGACCTGCACCTCTCGGATTCTGAGGTCTTGGCTTCGGATCTGCAACTGATGCCATCACAACTTTCCCTTTATTTTTAGGATTCTGTGGATATGGCCTGTTATTCGTAGAGTTTCTCGTGCTACGAGATTGCTAAATCCGGCGAATTATATCTTCCGCCTGCTCTCCCTATTTTAACAGATCTTTCCAAGTTTTGAACTCTACAGCTCCCATTCTTATCAGCACGCCGGTTCTGAAGTTATGCTTACAGGTTTCCACTAGAGTTTCCTGGACCATTTCGTGTTTGCAGTACACGGACTTCTCCCGAAATCTTTCTATAAAATCCTTTACCGTTTCTTGCTCACCTTGCTTTGTTGCAAGGAGGGAATGAACCGATATTTCGGTATCATTCTCGAAGAAACGTGCGAGGAATTGTTTCTCAACGTCAAACCAGGTATTGATAGTACCTGGGGGCAGCTGCATAAACCTTATAAAGGCAGGTCCTCGCAGGGTGCTTGCAAATACTTTGGTCATTACGTGATCATTTCCCATTAGATGACCTGCCTGCAATAAGAAGTAATAGATATGCTGACTGGGAGATCTTTTCCCGTCATATGGCTCTAACTTGAGCGGTTTATACTTTTCGGGATACGGTGCCAAATTTCATTCAGGCGGGTATGGTCTTGAAACCCCCGATTCTTTCAATTCTTTCTTGTGCATTAGGGCATCAAGTTGGATTTGCAATTTCTCGATCTTTTCTCCATGAGGATCATGGAAAGAATATTTGTCATCATCCTCATGTATCGAATAAGCCTTTTCTTCTTTAGTTTCTTCATTTGTCTTAGCTGGCGGTTCCGAAGAAGTTTTAGCCTCATCGGCTATCTTCTGGGTATTTTCGATCACTTTTAGAAGCATTAGTTTGAAGTCATTAATGGCCTTTTGTTGACCTCGAATCATCTGCTCTTGGGCTTCTATCCTCTGGTCAATGTCATCAGACTTGTCCACCACATGTGACGTTGATTTTCGTGGCCGGAAAGATGTATAAGATTGTGGGGAAGCTATACCTGAATTGTCGATGTCGTCATCACAGAAACCTTTTAAAAGTTTTTTGTAATTCCGAGGAGCGACAACGCCTGATTTGAGCCGGGAAAAATAATGAGGTTCTTCATCGTCTGCATCTGACTCATATTCTTTCTCCATAATCTTTTTGCCCTTGCCGACCATATTTGAGGTCACTGCGTTTAATTCTTTTTCTTTAATTTTATATCTCGGATCATTCTTTCTCCTCTTCGGAGTATCTTGACGAGACTCAGTTATTCTGTTAAATACAGACACTCTCTTCTTGGTACAACAACAATTATCCAATACAGCAGATATGGCTGTTATGAGCTGCTCACAATGACATGTTAGAGTGTGGCTGAGCTTGAGTCATATTTCTCATTTTTGTCAAATAATTTCTGAGATTGGTGACCTTGGATGACGAAGAATCGTGGGGGCCACCTGGTTGTTGAGAGGGTCCAGGGGCCCACTGAACCTTCTTGGAATTATTAGAGTCAAGTCCTGATCCAATAGTGTGATTATCAAACCTGATTCTATATTCAGGTTGATTTACGCGGACCTGAGAATTAGCTTCGCATTTTGATACGCGGGGCTGAATAATAGCTTCGCGTTTTTGCACGCTAGCTTCGCGTTTCACGCTGACTTGGCGTCTCTGCAGAAGTTTATCTTCTGGTATATTAGCCTCGCGTGGAGAAAAATTCTTGCATGTTGGCTTACTTTTGCGATTTACGCAGGTGATAATTTCGCGTTTAGCGCGATTTTTCGATTAACGCAAATTTACCACTCATCTTCACGATTTACGCGAAGGTGAGGAGTCTCGCGATTAACGCAAGTGTTACTGGCTTTGCGTTTATCGCTAGGCTCAATTTTAGCCTCACGTGGAGAATCACACGCTGGCTCTAGGGAAATTTTATCCTCGCGGTTTATGCGAGTGTCAGAAATCTTGCGATTGACGCAAATCTTACTGGCTTCGCGTTTATCGTTAGGCTCAGTATTAACCTCGTGTGGAGAATCATACGCTGGCTCTAGGGAAAGTTTATCCTCGCGTTTAACGCGAGCTTCAGAAATCTTGCGATTAACGCAAGTCTTACTAGCTTCGCGTTTCTCGCTAAGCTCAGTCTTAACCTCGCATGGAGAATCACCATCACACGCTGGCTTTAAAGAAAGTTTATCCTCGCGATTAATGCGAGTGTCAGGAATCTTGCGATTAATGCAAGTCTTATTTGCTTCGCGTTTATCGCTAAGCTCAGTCTTAGCCTCGCGTGGAGAATCACCATCATACGCTGGCTTTAAAGAAAATTAATCCTCGCGATTTACGCGAGTCTTAACCTCGCGTGTAGAATCACACGCTGACTTTAAAGAAAGTTTATCCTCGCGATTAACGCGAGCTTCTCTGGTTTTAAGCCCAGATAAAATAGCCTCACGTGGATAATCACATGCTGGCTTGTCCTTGCGATTAACGCAAGTTGCAGCTTCGCGTTTAACGCGTTATTGATAGGCCTTGCGATTAACGCAAGCCAGTTCGCGAGGTACAGTAGCCTCGCGTTCTGCTGCCTGAATAGCCTCGCGTTTATCGCGGGCTTTGAGGGCCTTTCGCCTAGCTCTCCGATTTCTATTTCGGAGTTGGGTTCTGGTCAATCCAGTTTTCATGCCTTCTTCGGCAGTAGAGAGGCCATCCTCTGCTAGGATTTCCTGCCCAAACAACGGCTCTATGGCCGCGGTCTCCAAGGATCCCCGTTCATCGGTGGATACCTTTTTACCCGTTTCTCGGGTATTGGAGCGCACGCGACGATAGTGTCGCGTTTCGTTCAGGTTACCTGATTCAGAGGAGAGATACTTCTCATATTTCTGCTGGTCGATTTCCACGATCAGTATATCTACTTCGGATCCGATCCTATCGACATCAGATTGCGCCACGATCTCTTTTTTGGTGAAAGAGACGTCTCCCACTGTGATAGCCAGTTTATTCGCAGCAGAATTTCTTTGCTTTCCTTCCATTGAATTAACTTAAATTACAACGAAAGTGAACAAGAAAAAGAAAGAATAAACGAGAGGATTTTATATCTCAATCGCTCTCTTTTACAATGATTTGTAGGATCTGTGCGGCGATGGGATCTATCGAAGTAGCTCCTTTGGACTATCTGACGTCGATGGTCTTCTTGCTCTTGATGAAGAAGATGTCGGCCGACTGTAGAGTTGATCTTCTTTGGTCTTGATTCGTTCAAGACTCTATACGTAACTCGAACTTCTCCAAAACTCCAGAAAAAGATCCTTAGGGCGATGGTCTTCTTGCTCTTGATGAAGAAGATGCCGGCCGACTGTAGAGTTGATCTTCTTTGGTCTTGATTCGTTCAAGACTCTATACGTAACTCGAACTTCTCCAAAACTCCAGAAAAAGATCCTTAGGGCTTCCTCAAGAGGATATTTATAGCCTTAGGATGATATGAGAGTTTCTATCTAAATAGAATTTGTTCTTATCAAAGATTCCAATCAAATATCTTAGTTTTGATTTAAATCTCTTGATTTTAGAGTTCTGATCGGACTTAATTTGGGTAATTGGGTAAGCCCAAATCTTAATCTCAATTAATTTAAGATTATGGTTATCTGCTCACGCAGAGTTAAACTCATCAAAACGCGGAGCTAAGAAACCAGAACGCGGAGCTATTGATTAGCTCCGCGTTTTGTTCAAACGCGAGGCTAAAATAGCCAAACGCGGAGCTATAGAGTTAGCTCCGCGTTCTGTTGTGGAAAATCCTATTTACGTAGAAATTTTCACTGCCAACAAGGCCTAAGACCTCGATAGATCTAGTACAATGTAAAGGTTAAAGAGATTTGAAATTAAAATCTCATATATTGCCTAATAGAATAATAACCCATGAGGTTTACATGTTCAGGGCTCATAATACCCAAAAGTACACCCATAAGCGGTATGGGACTAAACACTCACATCACACAAACGAAGTACCAACTAATCATATGTACCAACACAAAGCATCTACATATAGGCCACCAATAAATACTATACGATATCTGTCTCAAAATACCGATGACTGTTCGACCGTATGGGTGCAAACAAGTACAATTTGGCTCTGATATTAAACATGATCTTCCCTTTTCCATTGCTTGCCTTTTTATTATAAAAAATATTATAGGGAACACCATGAACATATTGAAAGGCATTTATAAAGAGTGGATTATTGTGAATTTTTTGTGTAATTCTTCAAATGTTTAAGCAAGGGAAATAAATTCTACCAACTTTATGGTTTCATTTAATTAAGAGTGAAAAGTCTCTACAATATAAAATCTTTAAAAACTTTTTATTAAGTTCAGCATTAACTGGAATAAACAAATCCCACCTTTCACCAAAAAAAAAACTCTCATTATTGAAAAGTTCTACTTATGTTAGCTTATTACAATTTCCTGATGTTACAAGCTGAGACGAAAGAAAATATAAGTTTTCCAAAAGTAAGAGGACATCCATATTATCACTTTCTAAAAGGTTTTAATTTGTCTTCATGTTATACAGTTTTTATATTGTTGCTTCAATTCACCCTGTGAAAAAAAAATTCCTAACATTTTCAAGTTGCTTCACGTAGTTTTGGAAAAGATATTTTAATGTTATAAAGTACGGACACTTCAAAGTGAGTGCCTTGTCCGTATCAAATATGTACCAGACATCAAAACTTGCCTGACATTTATCGATACATATCAAATATACCGAAACTATCTGATTTTAAAAAATCTAAAAACTATATGCCAGAGTCGTCCCGCTTTCAGAATATCATAGAGATCATACGGTTGGATGTGTTCGCTTTTAAAAAATCATAAAAATTTGAGCATTATGGAGTCGTGCATTGCATAAAAAGAGATTAAAAATTCTTTTAACACAAAAGATACACTAAACTAATAAGCGTCAAATTCTTTGCAGAGATGGAGGGTTAAAATATTATTTTTAAGCTACTGGTCCCTTAGATTGGTTTCAAATTCTTTTTCTTTTAAGACGGTCACTTGATTAGAATCAATATATTAAATCATTAAGGTTATTCCCTTTTCTTTCAAAACATGTTATAATGCTTACGAGGTTTGATGCACATTATATATATCAAATATATGAATACGTGTATATTTATGCCATCGTGCCCAAGATCCTATTTTTTTAGAGTTTACCATGTCCTCATGTTTGTGTCATGTTGTATCTATATCCCGTGTTAAGGGTCCAAGCTTCATAGCTTTAAGGCACTAAATTATATATGACATAACAGTGACCTATGCACAAAGTGCATCATAAATGATCATCTCGTGATGCACTTTGAAAAGTTCGTTGTATTTTCTTGAGAAGGTAGTGTAGAGTTTACCTATGATCAAACATAAGGCTACTTGTTTGCAATAGTTTGAATCCAGCAACATTCTCAACCGCGAGGTTGTTGAAGAAACCAACAAGTCCGGTACCTAGGCCTATAAGTAGTGCAAGAGTCCACTTAAGGACCACATACTGAAATATCTGCACTCTTTTCCTCGACCTCCAGTCCTGCTTAAATAGTTCATTCTCCACAATCCTGAAAACAGAAATCCAGCAAATTTAAGACATAGAAATCCAAAAGACTAAAAATTTGTCCAAGAACCAAGAACAAGAAGCCATTACCTCTAAGACTTTGAAAAATTAAAAAAAAAAATAGCACTTGCAAGGCATAGAGATCCATAATTAAATATGAACCTAACAGAGATATTTCACCTCTGTCATTTCACATATTAGATTGAGATCCACGAAGCCTTCATCTCTACGATATAGACAAATGAGGGAACATATTACTTTATAGTGTAATATGACTGATATTGACAAATTAGGGAACATATTGCTTTACAGTGTAAAATGACTGATGGACCTAGGGTTCTCTCATTTACAATACGGGTTAAGAAAGAGAACAATGAATAACAAGAACTAGTTATTTCAACTTTGTCCCTATTACTTGAACTAGCCTAGGTTGCTTAAATTCCTAATTCCAACATTACAAGGAAAGCACATGGGTTTTAGGACGACTTAAGAAGACATTTAAAATATGGCTGACCAATTTTAACTATTAAAGTTAACCAATTAAATCTTGTTCCTTAATGACGGATCAAACAGTCAGCTTATTATTTTTCTCCATGGAACCAAACTTACATATTTAACCTAGGCACCACTAGTATGAAAAACGGTATAAAGACACAACACGATATGGGTACACAGACATGAAAATTCTTGGGGAAAAACATTCATCACATGAATACGTTACAGATACCCATATAAAATTATATGTTTGTGTGAGGGAATTAAAGTTATATTAGTTAAAACTAGGGCATAAACAGATATGATTTTATCCAACCATAATGGAATTCAGACCTGAACTGGATATGCTAAAACATTGCCTACTAAATTTAATTCAAAAAAAAAAGTATATGGTTCCCCTTCCTAAAATTTGGCACGATTCAAATCTGGGGTCTGAATATTAATGTAAATAAGAATAGGATCCGTGTAGGATTCTTATATTAATAATATTTATAGGAAAAGCTATTACTTTCACAAGCCGAGAGTTGACTGCAGGAATAAAAAAAATTGCAGCAGATTGGGAAAACTGCACTTGTAGTAATATTGGAACAAAATCACTTAATTACTTAGCAGACTCAGCATCTCTTACGATATCATTTTCCACAAGAAACTACATTAATGTAAATACCGTTCTCGCATTCAGATTGAACCATTTTCATTGATATTGGTATTATAATCATATGCGGCTTTGATGCATTTGGGACACAATATAACCTTTTGAATATGTCCCAGAAGTATCCATATCCAAGTTCCCAAGGGCAGCTTAAGCAGCTATGTCGAGAGTTTTTATTTAATTTTGCTTTAATAAATATAGTTGTGAGGATACTAAAGCCAGAATCCAACTAATAAAGTTCAACTTAACCAAAAGGCTCCCTTGATTCACGAATATATATATATATATATATATATATATATATATATATATATATATATATATATATATATATATATATATATATATATATATACAAGACAGATCATTCAGATGGAAAATCAGCTCCATTTTCTTGATGCATATAACATCGAACAAAAGCAATGAATAGTTTTGGAAATCTAGATAAAAAAGATAACTAACATTTAAAATTTAGAAGCATTATGTGCCTTAATCTTGATTCTTATGTGCGTTAACTATCACAGATCATGAGAAAGATACGAGCAAACATCTACTTACATGTCATCATTTTAGGCAAGTGCTTCAACATTATGAGATTTAAGCGTGCAATTAACATTGAGGTACAGTTTTTTATTTTCCAAGATAACCATCCATAATGGATGGTAGGTTTAGCATGGACGCAAGAACTGTATACATTGAGTTACAGTCTTAGAAAATATAATCAAAGTTTATAGAAACATATATGGTTTCAAATTACACTAGAGCACTCACGATTTTGAATAGTCTCATTTGGATCAAAACCTCTATTATGAGTCTGAACTTTATCAGCCACAACTATAACACTTCCGACGATTATTGCCTAGATTGAGAAATACATTAGCTTAAGCCTCAACTAAATATTCTAACATCAAAGTAGTTTGATCAAATGGCTATAACAAATTTCTGATTATGAGTTCCAAATTTCAGCTTTACAAGATAGAATCTATAGGTTGACCAGAGCAGCTTCAACAAAATGACAAAAAATATTAATGGGGGAAAGCAACATAACATCACAGGCTTCTTCTTTGGTGGATAGTTGATAAAACTGTAGTGAAAAAAAAAAAAAAAAACTTATGAACAGCCAGAGTGGTGACTGATTGTGTGTGTGATTAAGCTCATCAGTTCACAAGTAACTAACAGCAACAAAAATCAGAAATCAGGATTTTTTATATAAAAAAAGGAAAGGAAAGGCCATAAGCACTTACTCATAATCCAAGCTCTCAATGGGGCAAACATTGGCTCCAACAATGGCAATCTGAGATGTGGTATTCATGGTCCTCTTTCTGAGCAAAAGAGGCTCTCGCACAGCAATTACATCTTTATCATCAGACAAAGAGAAACCTGATACATTCCTCTCCATCTCCGGCCCATTCACGTTCTCAATATCGTTCGCCTCCATTCTCCGCTTCTCTTTCAAAGAATCAAGTGACAGTATTACTAGTGCTGTCAGAAAGAAATACTTGGTGACAATGGAGCAAAGTAGCAAAATACCAGCGGTAACAGCAGAGGCCCGCCCTGAAAATTAATGTCAGATGTCTAGATTTGAGCAACATGGACAAATAGTTGTTTAAGTGGTTCTGTAATTTAGCACGGTGAGGTGACTAGCAGGTGTACAGAGAAGTTGGCAGCTGACATGGGATCCTGAATTGGCCACTACTAAATAATCCGGGCCAGCCACACAAGTTGGCGGTACGTGCTAGGCCAGGATGGAGAGATACTTATCAAAATTGTGGTCCAAGCTGGAGAATTCCAACAAGAAAGGTAGGGACATATTCTCAAGACTAAAAGCCCAATATTAGAAAGGAAACTGATTTATGACCACTAGATTCATTTCGGGATTTTGTTTGCATAGCTCAATTCAGAATAAGAGGAAGAATTATTCAAGTTTCTTCGGAAAATTTGGACAAAAACTTTTATTTTTGGTATCCCCATTAAGATGCTATTCAGAATCACGCTACACCAAATGGAACCATACTTGTTTGAAATATGAAAATTTAATCAAAAATTTTGATGGAACACATTTACATATAAACTCACAAAATAAAGAAATAAGTGCACTCATTGCATTAAAACGAAATTTCGCCAAAGAAAATTGAGCAAGTTGCCTTTTATCGTGCATGGTGTTTGGCCATAGCGTCCTTGTCACACTTATTCTGTGATAGTGATTGCTTTGTCAAAAATCATCCAGATCCAATCATAACAATGCCCCTTAAATTATTAGGAATTTGTTCTGATAGAATCATTCTGAATTTGATATCTTTAAAAGAAGAGTTTGGGTACAAACTCAAAAGTATCAAACGAATAAGCAAATTAACCACATCAAGAGATAAGTTTTTAGATAAATTGATAAAAAAAAAAGAAGTAGTTCTGTCATAAACTTGGCATTTGACTTCTATCTCAAGGACAAACAACATGGCTTGTTATTTCTTCCAGCTGTCGATTCCATGTGAAGGAACCTTCGCTGGGGCCTGGCATGCGGCGATACCGTTTATACAAATCAGCCACTTCATAGCATCACATGCGAATTATGAACTAAAATTAGATGCAATATAATCGCAAGGGATTTAATGAGTTGAAACAACTACATATCTTTTTGTTTCAGTTCCATGAATCAGATTCCTAATTCTTGATCTAGGCAGTTGGATAACAATCTAAGTTTCCAGGATTTGACTCCAAATTGTACAGTTCTTATTCCAATTGAGTATACAATACGAAAGAACTATTGACTTGTTTTAATAAGAAAAGTCTACAAGAAACTTATTGGAAAAGATAATCAATTGCTAAACTTAGAAGAGAAGCTAATCATGGAAGCAAACCCAACTGTAAGGAGAACTGTTGCGCTTGAAACTACAAATCGAAATTTTTACCTCATAGATAAACATGAAATGGGCCTAAACTTTGAAAAGTTCGGATTTTTGATCTATTTTCGCAGTAATAAACTTATGGGTTCGCTTAAAATCACAAAAAGAAATCACCCAAAAAAACAAGAGAGAGCTTACCTGAAGAACTCGAGATCGAGAGAGAGAGAGAGAGAGAGAGAGAGAGAGAGTTTAAAGCAAGCAAGCTAAATCCATCAAATTTGGAGCAATTTAAGCATGATTTGATTTCATTTTATTATTAATCCACCATAAAAACTAAACAAATGAAGGTGCCCAATTCTTCAAAAATAAAAAAGAAAGAAAATGAGAAATGAGAACATACCTTGATCTCCTTTTTCAAATCAACTCTCTGAGCATTGAATAAAGATGCAATTTTGATTGCATTAATCTAAAAGTAAGCTACTTGGGTTTCTTTGGTTCTTCTGTAGTTGTTGTCCTTGTGGATGAGAAATAGGAGAAGGCTTCAGGGGCACGAGACCCTTGGGATGCATGACGAGCTCTGATGGCGACTCACTACTGTTTTTTAGAGAAAGGAAGGGAAATTCTAAATGCGCACCATATTTTACTGAGTGAGCACCACATCCTAACGTAGAGTGATTTACAACATGGGGAAAATGGTGCTCACTGTGTCAATTATGGTGCGCATTTAGAATTTCCCAGAAAGGAGTGGCGGAAATTTAGGTACAGACACATGACTTACTCCCAATGGGTTTCGGACGCCCGGTTTGGATTTGGGGGAGTTGACAGTGAGGAGTTCTCGAACTTTTTAGGAAAATTCTATCCAAGCACACCAGTTGGCTCCCCACATTTCTCGAGTTGGATTAGTCTATCAAACGATTTTCACATCAAAAATTAAATTAGAATTAAATCTCAACAAGTGAAAAAATATCATCACAAAAAATAATGATAAATTTATAATTATTTATAATTTTAGAAACGATTTTCACATCAAAAATTAAATTAGAATTAAATCTCAACCAGTGAAAAAATATCATCACAAAAAGTAATGATAAATTTATAATTATTTACAATTTTAGAATTTTAGAATGTAAGCATAGTGGGAAAAGTGGTGTGCTTAAATAGAATTTCCTAATTTTTTGATTTTGGGAGTTTTGGATATCTGTCTATTTGGGGCTTTTGTAGTTGTTTTGATGGGAAGTACTGTTCGATATTCACTAATATCCCAGTATATTGTACAGCATCTTACTATCCGATATAAAAACCTTCCATCCGATAGAAACCTAGTATCAGATACTTAGAATCTTAATGGGAAGGTCAAAAGTGTTGAGAAGAGATACAATTTGGATTGAACTCAGTCTGGAATTGACCCAATTGAGTGCTTGGGTAGAGTTTAGAGATGGTAATGGATGGGTTAGAAGCTAAATTTTGGCTCTCCAAAATTTTCATTTTAATTCAAAATTTTGTATAGTATAGGTCAAAAATTGATCCATAGATACATATATTACTATTCCCACTAGAGTTGCATTGGAGCTTTTGAAACTTACTTTCATTTCCTCTCTCTCGAAGTTCCAAGGCCTTAACAAATAAATCCATATAAAATCTAAGCTAATAATAATCACAAATATTTACATTCCTCCGCCACCTCCACCATCATCACCACATCACAACCTCACCGTCTTAAAACATCCTTCCAACTCCATATAGGACTCCTAGCAAGGCGAGGGATGACCACTTTGCTACAAATCTAAGAAACTCATACCAGTCCTCGAGTTTCCGATTTAGGTTCGTCCATTCTTATTTCCAATTAAAAAGTAGAGTTAATTGCACTCAGACTCCCTGTATTATAGGAGTATTTAACTTATTACCATTAAAGTTTTAACTTTCAGTTAGACCCCCTATATTGCAGACAAAAATATTTTCGTCTGAGCTTTACTGTCAGTTTTTTTTCTGCGGTTCAGGAGGCCTAAGTGAGAGTTATAAACTTTAGGAGAGATAAGTTATACACCCTTCATACTACATGGAGTCTGAGTGTAATTAACCTTAAAAAATAAAAAATTACACTTATACTTCAAGTGAGAACTTATGTCTAAGATTGAAAAAAAAAAACGATTAATTGATGTGGAAAAATAGATACATAGAAATACGAGGGTTAGGGTCGTTATCTTTTTTTTTTTTTTTTTTAATAGATACAACTTTTTCTGAGAAGAAAATAAAACCGATTATTTTTTTCTTTCTTGTGAAAGTAGAAGTTGACTAACTTTTCTATCAACTTAAATGCAAAACTTCTATTTAGAATTAAATTGCAATAAACATGATTCTTCAGTCTTGGAGTCACTAATCATCTAGATAATCATATATAATAAGGGATTACGTGTATGATTAAGCATACCTTTCCGATGATATTCTCATTTTGAAAGCAAAGTTCGAAAGTGATGGCACCTTTGACATCTATATTAAAACATACGTTCTGATCTAACTTTATATAATCTTACGAATCTCATCTTTATTTTAAAATTTTAGTGACATATAGTTATAGGTGTTTTTTTTTTTTTTTTTTTTTTTTTTTTTTTTTTTTTTTTTAAGTCAGAAACTATCCTTTCGACCTAATTAAAAGAAAGGGTTTTTACAAATTTATCCCTTACATCTTTAAAAATCTGAATTTAGTCCTTCAAATCTTCATATTTATAATTTAATTCTCAAATCCTTTAAGTTACTATAATTTAGTCTCAAGTCATATTTTTGGTCCGAATTTTCCGTTATACCCCTGAGTTACTTCACTTTACTCCTCCCTTCTCTCTTCCTCTTCTTATTGGGTTCCCCTCTCCATTCTTTTCCTCTTTCTCTTCCCTCTTTTTATTGAGCTTTCCTGAATTACTTCACTTTAGAAATTAATTGGGAGAAAAGAGAGATAGAAAAGAATGGATAGGAAAATCCAATATGAAGAGGAAGAGAGGAGGAAGAGGAAATGAATGACTAAAGTAAAGTAGCTCAGGGGTATAACGGAAAATTCGGGCCAAAAATATGGTTGAGCGACTAAATTGCGGTAACTTAAAGGATTTTAGGGACTAAATTATAAATATGAAGATATGGGGGGACTAAAATCTAATTTTTAAAGATTATGGGACAGATTTGTAAAAACCGCTTAAAAGAAAGATGAAATATACAAACCCTGCATCTATATTTATAGGATCGTCAGATCCAATAAAAACCAATCATAAGTGGCCACTTGTCAATCTCTCATTAGTCAATTACATAAATAAATAGGTATACATGCACATGGGATCACTGAAATCGTGGCTATCTGAAAATTTATCTACTTCATCAAAATTTATTAATGAAAAAAAATAAAAAAAAGTTTTGCCTTATTTAACCTCAAATTTAACTCTTAACTCTTTTAGAGTTTTTATGAGAGTTGGTGATTCCACTCTAAAAGTCACATCTCAAACAGAATTAGAGAAAGTAGATATTTAATATATATTTGATTCCTAATAAAATAACTAAATTTGGTGATTTTTCATCCTAATTACCATTCGCTTAAGTGGACCAACCATAATTGTTATCTCTTCTCAAACAATACTTTGCTAAAATAGTGTGTGTTGGATATTGAGATGTAACCCCTAAAGTATAAAATATTATATATTTTAATGTATATTGTGAAATATAATAATTTTAAAATATAACTTATTATTCCTTATTTTCAAAACTCCTAGTTTAGTACCTGAAATTCTAACGACATTAGTCAATAGTTTGTTATTTTCACCGCTGTTTAAATTGAATTGTATTTTTTTTTAATGAAAACTCCAAAATACCATTTTCTCACTCAGTTAGAGTGAATGTTTAAAATGAGGGAGAAAAAGTTATTTTGAGATTTTTCATAAAAAATATATAATTTAATTTAAACATGTGAGAATAATAAACTATTGACTAATATAATTAGATATTTAGGAATTTCAGTACAATTAACTTTATAAATTATATTACTTTTTATATATGATGGTGATAGATTTCATGTTTTTGCCGAGCACAGCACTAAAAGTACACCACAAATATACACCACAAATATGGACTACTTAAAAAAAAAAAAATAGTTGTCTCCTCACGTTACTATCTTTCTATTGTGAATCAAACAAAAAGACAAATGCACTCCCCTCCCCACATCACATGCCGAATGTATGATTTGTTGAATCTTGAATATGACTAATCATCTTATTATATAATACATAATGACTCATTGCTTAGGTGCGAAGTTTGACTAGAAATGAGAACTAGTGTGAAATCTATGGTTGAACAAAGAGATCTGCTCCGACCACTGTGTCCGGTCCGATCAGTTTCAATCGGAGTTTGATCGGAATTAATGAAGAATTTCGGTCGGAATTGTATATCTAAAATGACAATCGGTCGAACGTAATCGGAAGTTTGTCGGACTCCGACCGTCCGACAAGATCTCCTTCTCTCTGGTCTCCTTCCCTAACTCTGTCTTCTCTCTCTCTCTCTTGCTTTAGAGCAGGCTTCCAAAAACTCGTCGGTCGATCATAATCTAAACTCTCAAAATCCCAAGAAAATTCAAAACTT
The DNA here is from genome assembly GCA_036321105.1 of Dracaena cambodiana. Taxonomy (NCBI): domain Eukaryota; kingdom Viridiplantae; phylum Streptophyta; class Magnoliopsida; order Asparagales; family Asparagaceae; genus Dracaena; species Dracaena cambodiana. The sequence continues at coordinate 6,066,325 of JAYEPQ010000009.1, forward strand.
TGTTCTTGGATCAAATAGAAATAACGGAAGGAGAAATTTGCTTTGTCTTCTTCCTCGAGCCACCAAGAGGAAAAAAGAACAGCAAGGCAATGCAATCGACGTCAGTCTCTCCCTTCCCTCCAGCTCTCTTGTTCTTTCTTTTGCCTTTCCTTGAAAACTCCAACCGATGCCGTCGGATTCCGACCGCATCCGATCGATCCGGAGAAGGTTGGAGGTTGGTCGGTTCTGGCGAGCAACGCGGTCATAGATTCGTCTCTTCCCCCTTGTCGGAATCTTCTGACATCCGTCGGCTCCATCTGATTGTTCTGGGTGCCACGTAACCCTTTATTAAAACATAATTTATGGGGATAAAATTAAGAAAGTAGGTAATTAAAAATTTTTATTAAGAAATAGGCTAACGTGGAGAGTTGCTGCGGTCAAGTGAGCTATGATGCTTAATTCACTCGTTTGCCACGCGCAAGGGGTGATGGAATTGGTGTCGGCTCATGATAATTGCCGTCCATTGAAGAAAAATAATTATATGGGCCCTCTTAAAGCCCATAAAATTAAATGGGCGGTTTTTGTCGGCTGATAATTAATTTTAAATTCTTTTTTAAAAAAAGTTTTTTTGGCTCGCTGGTATAAAATAAAAATAGGAGATTGCTTGATCGGTTGTAATGAAACTTGATAAGGCATGCCATGCTAATTTTGAGACCAAATCAGATATGGATCAAAAAGAATTTTATATTTTCTTCTAGATAAGTATAAAAAGAGATTTTGACTAAAAAGTTGGAATTTTTCCTATACAATTTCAAGAAAGAATGATAATATAATTCAACAAATAGGAGAGATGCATCGGACTCTAGATGATATATAATCATTGTCCTAAATTATAGGGTTAATTACACTCAGACCTCCTGTAGTATGGGAATGTATAATTTATCACGCCTAAAATTTAAAACTCTCAGTTAGACTTCCTGGGTCAGGGGGTTTGAGTATAATTAAAACACGGTGATTTAGATAGTTCAGAGAGCCTAAATGAGAGTTTTAAACTTTAGAGATGATAAATTATACACCTTCCATACGACAAGGAGTCTGAGTATAACTAATCCTAAATTATATATGCTGACCTTGTACGATTAGCCGAAACAAGTATATTCAGTAGCAAGCATGACCTTTGAAAAGTTTAACTACGATTTGTTAGCTATGAAATGTTCAAATTTGTGAGAAGGATGGGATAGAAATTTGAATTAAAGAATGTTTTTCTTCAGAGGGAAATCTTTGTTATTATTATTTTTTTTTCAATTTTGTTCACATTCATCATCTTGTAAAATAGTTTGATTTTCCTTATAAAAAACCCAACCATCGTGATACATAAAGATAACATTAAACACTATAAAAATGATTGTAATTGAATATTATAATGGCGAAAATAACTAAAATAATAATAGACAGATTCTCATAAATATAATAAATAAAAATATAAGTAATAAATATGATATGAAGAAATGTTCTCTTTTTTAAATTAACAAATTTTCCAATTTTTTTTGGACAGTTCAGGAGTTGGATCCTCTTTTTCTGGCGAAGATTTTCGATTCTTTTTACTTAATTAATTTATTTATTTATTTTGAAAAAATTGAGTATCTAAAATGTATTAATCTAATAAAAATAGGAGAATATCGTTTATATAAGTTCAAGCAAAAATTTTATCTCAGAAGAAAAGTCCAAGCTAAATTTATTTATAAAATAATTATCCGATAATGATATAAAGATTCATTTAAAATTTCGATAATAATATTAGATGTGATGCTTACGGTTATTTAACTCAGTTTAGGCCCCACCGAGGCCCAAGAGGCTTCATTTTTGCTTAAAACAAAATTGCAACTTCGTATGGCTCCTTTTAGATGCATGACATCAGAATCACAATGTTCAATATTATAATATGAAGAGAAAACGAGAAATTTTCCCACAGTAAAGTGAGGTTTTTTACCATCACTTAAGTGTCCAATAAAATTATTTTATATAGATAAAACAATTCTCTTAACTGTTCCTTTGAGTGGCGCCATGTATAATAATTTTATTGGACCACCTAAGCGACGGTGAAGAAACTCCTTTCGCTAGTGAATTTCCTACTTACTCTAATATGAAATATTTTTTGTAATGTTTGGATAGAGTAAATAAGTAATTGCAATTAACAATGAATTAAATTATATTAACCAAACGGATCTGAGAAATGATTCAAATATTTAACTTATCCTTTAATATATTATCCTTGCATCTATGTGCTTGATTATTTTTCAAAGTACCAATCAGTGTGGAAAATTAATTACTGTAATTATCGAGATTTAAAGTTAATCGCGAGCATACAAAGTTATGAGGTCAAAAAAGATGGTAAATTAATATTCTCTATGGCAGATCAAGCAATATGAACTAGAAAATCGATGAAACACCGTACAAACTACAATTTTGTTTGACATCCCTCGTCTCAGGATGTCCAATGAGTTGGAGAATAGATGGGTACATGGATCAATATTTGATCTATTTTATTTAAAATTTTAAATAAAACAAGCTAAAAATTAAATGTGGGCTCATTTATTATTATCATTACTACTAGGGAGAGATGGAAGTGGTAACTCTGCATGTTGCTTTTTTGTGTATTAATAAAAATAGTAACTCTATCACACTTAGCCCAAATATAAGGGATTAACTTGCTATAATCCAAGTAAAAGGAAATGGCATTGTTGTTTCTTCCTCCATTATTCAAATCTTGTTCTCCATTTGTTATTCACAGGGGTTGTTTGGTTAGTTTTTCGAATTTGGAAAATGTAAATAGAAATGCATTTTCATTCTCGATTACAATATTTGTTTTGTTTCAGCTTAAGGTGATAAGACAAGATGGGAGTTTGTTTTATTGCCATTTCTATTGATTGGAGTTTTTGTAGTATTCTTGTTCGAATCAGTGCCAGAAGAACCTGAGATACGAGATCTGTGGGAGATTATTTGTTAGGTAGCAGATAGACTCCCAAATAAATACATAGTGATGAAAAGAGATGCTTAGGACGTACTTATTTTGTTTGAGAGACATGATGACTATACGTGTTATTTCCTACTTCACGATGTTTATGTGTTGGAAATTTATTTTACGAATATTTCTTTCCAACAAATCTTAAGAAAAGAAAATATGTACGTTTGTCCAATATATCTAAAGAGAGAGGAATGCGTGCGCTTGTCCAATATATCTAAAGGGATGGGATCATGTGGCAAATGAAAGCGTAAACAGGGAGTGTGGAGAGGCATTTTTCCTCGACGGTTATTGAAATTATTGAAATTCGTGCTTAGAAGATGTTTTCAATTTTATTCAATTTTATGTATAAAAGAGTACAGTCATTGAGGACTTGTGAAAAGATGCCTTGTTCGCTATAAAGAAGGGTGTCATCTTATGATCCTAACACAATGGCACCGGAGAAAGTCTTACTTCGGATTTTTTGGATCACTTTCTTTCTCACCGTGTTTGTTTGATGTGTTTGAGGATGAAGATGAAGATGAAATATTTCCTTAATCACCGTCTTTGTTTAATGCGTTGAAGATGAAGGTACAGAAGAAGATGATGTAGTTCCCTCTCCTTAGCCCCGTTTAACTAAAAAAACAAGAGCTTAAGAACACAGTTGATATCAACAACAGATAAAATGTTGAAAGTTACAATTTTGCATTCCAATTCATACAAGCGTATGGTAATTGATGGTGATGCGTTATATTTTTATTTTGATAAAATTTCAGAATTGTCATCATGGGGGTGCCTAAGGGTAAGCAATTGAAAAATGAGTACAAAAAAAAAAAAAAAAAATCCATAACAGCAACAAACTAAAAAGTAATTCTTACGAGGAGATGATGCAGTTTCTTCATTGCTTGGTTGAAAGGAGTGGCTAGCACTCAGTTCATTGTCATTCTCGTCACTGAAACAAGGGCAAGATGCCCCATTGGTGCAAGAAGCCCTGGCCGGTGGTGACTTCCAAGACCAGTAGAGCGAGCACAGCTAACATCGCTGCTCTGCCATTCCATGTTTCTGCGCTCCTGGTCCAGCCCCACTCCCACACTGTCACAGGAGGAGGAAGCTCTCCGCGTTTGGAGTCATATGCTGCCAATAGCTCCTCCACACTCCCCAAAGGGACGAGAGACTGCAATACAAAATTTGCACCAAAATTAAGCCTATAGAGATAGTATTTCCTTTTAAGGAAAATTTTATAGGACTACTATTAGACCAGTTTTATTATATGGTACGGAATGTTGGGTTATAAATAAACGTCATTCACAGAAGATAAGTGTAGCAGAGATACGCATGCTCCGTTGGATGTGCGGCAACACTAGGAGAGATAAAGTGAGAAATGGAGATATTCGTGCTAAAATAGGTATAGCTCCCATTGATAAGAAGATGCGAGGAAATCGCTTACGATGGTTTGGTCATGTGCAATGTAGGCCTCCAAGTGCACCAGTTCGAAGAGAGAGTTTATCAATGTAGGACAAGTTAAAAGAATGAAGAAAAGACCGAAGAAAACATGGATGGAGCTGATACACAAAGATATGGAGTCTAGAAGTTTAAATAAGGAGATATTTCTTGATAAAAATGAATAGAGAAGGAATATCAAAGTGAAATCCGGCGTGATTCTTTGTTTGGTTCATGTAGCCTACCCCAAATACTTGGGATAAAAGGCTTAGTTGTTGTTGTTGTTGTTTTGTTGTTGTAGAGATAGTATTTCCTTTTACAAAGTAAACATTAGTTATCTTATATTTCACACAATCTTCAAGAAGCACTAGAACATAAGAGATTTCTCTAGGGATGAATTTAACAGAAGTATAAAGACTAGGGGAAAAAAAAAAAACTCATGCCTCAAGAAAAAAAAATGTAATTTCTTGAGAATATCAAAGATACGGGTTGGTTCATGTAGCCTACTTGATAAAAATGAATGGAGAAAAAATATCAAAGTGATCGATCCGGCGTGATTCTTTGTTTGGTTCATGTAGCCTATCCCAAATACTTGGGATAAAAGGCTTAGTTGTTGTTGTTGTTTTGTTGTTGTAGAGATAGTATTTCCTTTTACAAAGTAAACATTCGTTATCTTATATTTCACACAATCTTCAAGAAGCACTAGAACATAAGAGATTTCTCTAGGGATGAATTTAACAAAAGTATAAAGACTAGGGGGAAAAAAAAACTCACGCCTCAAGAAAAAAAAATGTAATTTCTTGAGAATATCAAAGATACGGGTTGAGATATGGAACAGAGTACCAAACAAGGATAGAAATATATAACAATGAACGTATCAAAAGTACAATGTGAAGGAGCCCAGATTGTCTTAAATTATATTTGCGAGAAAACCACACCTAAGGATGAAGTATCTTAGTAGACGAAAAGGAGGTGCAACCAATGGACAAGTGCTCAGCTTATAGTTAAATGTATACAATGTTGGTTTAATTAGTTTCATTCTTCTTCTCAAAATAAAAGTTCATTATTTTATTATTTTCATTTCATGTCAAATTATAGGAAAAATAAATACCCATATATATTATTTTATAACCAGCCTCGCCAACTTGCCAACAGGAAAGATAATATCACCCATAAGAATCCAGTTTACTTTTATATGTCACAGGATAGTTCTTTACCTGACGAGCCTCGAGATTTGAGACTGCCATTGCTCCAACATAAGGAAGACTTTCAATTACTGCATCAGCAAGATCTGAAATAAACGTAGGCTCGCATCCTAAAGCGGGAACTCTCCCCCACTTCTCAATGCCAGACTTCAAAGCCAACTCTTTGTACTCCACATCAATTTCTTCAAGGGTTTCAATGTGCTCACTCACAAAACTGAAAACCAGGGAATATATGTTGTAACAAACAAAGAAATTAGATACACGTAAGAATAAGTGGCGCTATGATACCTAATTGGGACAGCAAGAAGGCTTTTAACTCCTTTCTGCCCAAGCTCAACAATCGTCTCATCAGTATATGGCCTCAACCATTCCACAGGTCCAACTCGGCTCTGTTGATCCAGTCATAGAATTTAAGGTAGGTAGAAATGTTGGTAATCCAAAAATAAAACAAAGAGTTATTCAGAAATGACCCAAAAAAAAAGTAACAAATGCTTCTAAAAATAAACTTAAATTTTTCATGCCAGTCAGGTCTTCCGTGGAAACTATTTACTTGTTGGATAGGATTGGTTGAGTTTGACGGGGAAAAGAAAAGAGATCTATGCATGATTTTCATTGATTTAGAGAAAGCTTCAGATAGGATATTAGTTAACAACCATGTTGTTCATAAAAAGAAACAAGTGTCAAGTAGTTATTTTGGCAGTATAAGAATATGTAATGGGATCATTGAAAGAGGATTAATGTTTTTGGTCTATTAAGGGCTTTTACAATTTTAACTTAACTCCTAGAAGTGATCAGGTTTTGTTTCAAAACTAGATTCTTATACATCTTTCGCATATTGTAGACAGACAGATAGAGTGGAAGTCCTATTCGTATTCGTTTCAGGTGTAGAGAGGATATATGAGGAGAAGGGAAGAATGATACCAGTGGATTGATCGTTGACTCCTGCTTCAGAAATTTGGCTAATATATACCTAAACAATGAAGGGTTCAGTTCCAAGGATCCATACCTAATTCAAAACCTTTCAAGTTGAAGTTTGTCAACAACATCCTATGAATAAATGTCCTTGACCTGTTCAGAATTGGCCAGAGCTGGATTGCATTGTTTTGGTTTAGTGCTATGTGGCGCATGTAATTCTAAAATTAGCCCTACCCATATTGGACATGTGTCCAACTATGACGCTTCTTGGACACTCCTCGGACATGTGTTGAAACAGCTCTTAATCATGCCCACAATATTATTTTAAGTTAAGACACTTCTCAAACAATGCTTAGATACATTCATATTTCTCACACGCTTCTTCATTAACTTTACATATTTGAGCCAAATCTTTGGCTTATTTATATATATCAAAGCTATTTAGTATAGTAGGACAACCTTAATACTAGTGAATGAAAATAGCAATGATGGTATCATCAGATTATACATTTTGAAATTGTAGTATTAGATATTTTTCTATGTGCAGATATATAGTTGTATTCCCATACCCTCTATTTTACAAGTTGACGTGTCCGTACTCATATCTGTGTTTGTGATTAAAAAGTTTTAGAGTGAGAATCAGTAAATACCACCCTAGAGTACATTAAAGGAAATCTTTTAATTGATGATTGTTATCCATGAGGATAGGCGAGTTAGATGAGGGGAATCACTAGTGGATCTGTGATCACCCTAAAATTTATAGGGCTTGACTATGCATTTCTCATTTGCTCTTAAAAATAGAAGTTAACTAGTTCCTAATAACAAGCTGACCAATAGCCAACCTCAACAAGTATCCTCCAATCACCCCTCCCCCTTTAAAATATTGACATCCCATAACCCCATGGCAAGTATAGGTGGAAGATGTGTAAACTTTAGAAGTCTATTATCTAAGTCAAATTTCTCCAAGACATTACAATTAATATGCACCATAAACATAAATTGCATATGGAGATAAGCTTAAAGTAGGTATTTTCTGGCTAAAAAGACATTAACTTGAAACTCAATGCATAGAGCATACAATTTATAAGAAAAGGAATCTAGAGAAAAAGAAATCAATTGCTGTACTGGAAAAGGATGTATATGGATTCAAGTCAACAAAAATTATGCATTACCTGGTAAGCAAGAGTGTATGCATTCTTTATTCCTCGTTTTTCTAATTCGTCCATGATCAAGTCCACACACTCCTCCATTTCTGCTTTATACGGATCCCCAGCTTCTTCCACATATGCAAGGGGTACTCCATGAGCACTAAAAAATATCATGACCTAAAAACCAGTCCCACAATGGGATTATAAAATTTAAAAATAACAATCCATGTAGTAAAAAAGAGAGTTACGTTGTTTTAATCTTAAAATAAATGAAAGGAAAACATATTAGTGACAAGATGAGAGAGAAAAATACTCTGAAGTGGAGAAAGACGATAGTAATTTAAAGAATAGCAGGGTTTAGACAAATTTAATAGCAAGCCTCAGAAAACATGGAATCAGTGTTCCAAATTCTACTCACAGTAGTCAACATCAATCAACAGCTAATATATTAATTTAAACATGGTACTGTCTATAAGCTTTCTTCAACCTCTGTTCGCAGCAGAAATTTGTTGCTTTCCTTCAATTGAATTCAGCTTAGATTACAACGAAAGAGAACAAGAAAAGAATAAACGAGAGGATTTATAACTTATCTCTCTCTTTTACAATGAATCGTGGGATCTATGTGGCAATAGGATCTATCGAAGTAGCTCCTTTGGACGATTTGACGACGATGGTCTTCTTGCTCCTGATGAAGAAGATGCCGGCCGACTTTGAATGATCTTTTCTCGTCTTGATTCATTCAAGGCTCTCACGCGTAACTCGAACTTCACAAAAACTTCCAAAAGATCCCCTAAGACTTCCTCAAAGGGGTATTTATAGTCTTAGGATAATATGAGAGTTTCTATCTAAATAGAATTTGTACTCATCAAGGATTCCAATCAAATATCTTAGTTTTGATTTAAATCTCTTGATTTAAAGTTCTGATTGGACTTAATTTGGGTATTGGATAAGTCCAAATCTTAATCTCAATCAATTTAAGATTCTGGTTATCTGATCACGCGGAGTTAATCTCACCAAAACGCAGAGCTAAGGAACCAGAATGCGGAGCTATTGAATAGCTCCGTATTTTGCTCAAACGCGAGGCTAAAATAGCCAAACGCGGAGCTATAGAGTTATCTCCGCGCTCTGTTGTGAAAAATACTATTTACTTAGAAATTTTCACTGCCAATAAAACCCCTCCAAAGTTTTCAACATGGCTTAGAATTTTAGTAAATTTTGAAATACTTTGGATATTTAAACTGAAACGCGGATTTAGAATACCAAGTCATCTTTGCGTTTTTTTCACTTGCGCGGAGCTAATAGTTTCGCGTTTCAGTGAGTAACTGCTCAGTAATTGCTCCGAACCTCGCGCCGAATACCAAGGGGCGGGTCTTCTCATTTAAATAGAGTTCTAGCTCTTCTTCTTCCTCATTCTTTCAAGCATTTTCAAGAACTCTAGAGCTCCAGGCGACCGGCGATTCAGGCGACCCGACCAATTCCGACCGAATTTCCGTCAATTTCATCAAGAGCAATGGCACCCAAGAAGAGTTCTTCATCACGCGCCACTTCTCCATCGGCGGCCGGCGCTAGTAGCGATGGCAACGACCGAGGGAGTGGCCGCAGCGGCGACGCGGCTTACGCCGCACCAATTGGAGGTAAGAATTTTCATTTTTGGATTCTTAAGAACCATTTAGGAGTGATTTGGCTCGGTTTTAGCCGGCCAATTGCTTCTTTCACTGGCGAAATCGCCGTACTCCGGCCAAATGGCTTGGAGAAGAAGGAGAAGTCCTCTGGTCTCCCTCCACGCGAACCTATCGCGTTATCTTCGCATTTTGAAACGCGAAGTTACTTTTGCTAACTGTCGCGTTCTAACGCGAGATTATCATCCTTCGCGTTTTGTCAAAACGCGAGGCTATTTCCTTAACTTCGCGCGGAGTTATATTTAACTCCACGTCTCCATACTTAGAAAATTTTCTGATCTTGTAATAACTTTTCTAACTCTTGAATTTTCTTTTGCAGTTGACTACTCAGCGGATCCACTCTCCCAAGGGCATCACTTCGGCTTCGCTGGGAGTACGGATCTGACAGCCCAATTCCGTTTCACTACTGTTCTAGCTGCATACAAGCCGGGCCTGAGGGAGTGCAGAGAGAAATTAATCAGGTACCACTGTGCTACTGCACGGGAGATTATCACCGATGCAGTTTTCGAGGCCACCAACCGAGAAGTGTTGGAGAAGCCTGCTTTTCTCTTTGGAGATGCAATGGGGCATTCAGACCAGATCCTCTTTGAAGAGGAGTGCATGTGGCTCTACCAATCTGGCGACCTGCTGATATTTCTACCCAACATGGAGCATAGTTATTCCCTGGTCTATCTTCAAAGGCTAACCATGTACTAATCTTCATCAGCAAAAGTAACTCTAAGGAAACCAGAAGCATATCATAGTTGCAAGTTTCAAGCTCTAGCTCCAAAAAGTAAACTTTTGAAGGAGTTACAAGAACTCTGCGGCAGCTTATTAAGTTTTCTTGAGGATCATTTCTGTTAGATGACAATCTCTGTCGCTTTCCAAAGCGATAGAGATGATCATGAATAAAGTATAAGGGCTCGTAGCATGTCGAATTCAGCTTGTGCATCTTCATTAGGATTCTTATAGCAGTATCTTCAGATAATCCACTAACAACTTTAAACATATCATAGTTGACATTTGCAGAGGAGATCTTTTGCATGTGAACCAGGGAAATGAGCTGGAAAAGCACCTCGTATGGCACAGTAAAATCAACAGGATAGTTTAAAATAGGAGGGCATAATAAGGAGCCGCGTTTTTTAAGAATCTCATTAGCGGTTGATCCAGCAATTCACATTAAATAGCGATGACTTGCGCCGGCAAGCTCAACACTCGGTAGAGGAGACTCATCGTCGAGTTAATGATGAGTCGACGAATAGGTTGAAGCTTTTGGGAGAGCTATAACTCTTTCTATTTTTGTAACTTTTTGCTTTATGAATAGAGACGATTCTTTTTCTTTTTATCTGTTGGCTACAAAATTTGCTTGCACAACAAATAAATAGTTCATCGTTTTGGTAAAACAATTCAAGGCTCATCTGCGTAACTTAGACTGTTAATACCGACCGGGTTACAATTATTAATCTCGGTAAAGCCCTTTGAACAGAGCTAAATGATAGTTTGGTGAAAGCGTTTTACTACTTACACCAGGATTTAACTTAGACAGAGGCGCCTAATTGCACATGCCTTAGTTTGATGGAGGCAATTCAAGACTTTTATGCGTAACTTAAACTGCACATGCCAAAATGATCGGGTCATAATCATCAGATTTCGGCAGAGATGCCTAATTGCACATACCTAGTCCAAGTGCTCTCACGCGTAACTTGAACGGAGATGGGAATAATCCAAATCATACTGTCAGAGGTAAGAGCTTAACATGACAGGTCCACGGGATTTTTAGCAAACCCCCAGCTATAAACGAATTTGGTGAGAAACTTGATCTCCTCTTCCCGCCGCTTTAACAGGTAGTTAATTTCATACTTTTACCCCCAGTATGATAGGGTTAGCGAGGAACTTGATCTCCTCTTCCCGCCGCTTTTAACAGCATTGGGCAAATTTTTTTTTTAGCACTCAATTAGCCATTTTAATGGCTAGCATGAGTAGCGGAAGCAACATAATATTTATCATTGTCAATATTTTCGGCACCCCCAGCCAAATCCGGCTGCTAGCCAATAAGAATGACTTTATCACAGCTGTGGTTCGGAGCGTATCCAAAGGGCTAGCTTGCAAGTGCGGGCTGCCCGTGTTTGGTGTCGATATTAGCTTCTCCACTGGTACAGGGATCGCTCTGGCAGGGAACTCATTAGTTTCTACTACTAAATTTGTCATATTTGCAGAAACTTTCTTTTGTTCCTCTTTAAGTGTGAGAATCCCGGCTTCTATTAATGCCTGAATTCGGTTCTTAAGAGGATAGCAATTCTTAGTTGGGTGCCCGACATTTCGATGGTACAGGCAATAGTTAGGGTCATTGGTTTTACCAACGTCTTCCGGTTTTTCATTTTCCGGAAGCTTCAACATGCCCTTTCGAAGGAGGAGATGGAATAGAGTACATGTCTGCTCCGTCTTGAATGTATAAGTTCTATCTTGGCAGGGCCTATTCTGACCTGCACCTCTCGGATTTTGAGATTTTGGTTTCGGATCTGCAACTGACGTCATCACAGCCTTCCCTTTAGTTTTAGGATTCTGTGAATATTGCCTGTTATTCATAGAGTTTCTCGTGCTACGGGATTTCTCAATCCGGCGAATTATATCTTCCGCCTGCTCTCCCTGCTTTAACAGGTCTTTCCAATTCTTAGACTCTACAGCTCCCATTCTTATCAGCACGCCAGTCCTGAAGTTATACTTGCAGGTTCTATCAGGATTTCCTGGGTCATACCGTGTCGACAATACACGGATTTTTCCCTGAAGCGTTCAATGAAACTCTTAACTGTTTCTTCTTCTCTTTGTTTCGTCGCAAGGAGGGAATGAACCGATATTTCGGTATCATCCTCAAAAAAACGTGCCAAGAACTGTTTCTCGACATCATACCAGTTATTGATAGTACCTGGGGGCAACTGCATGAACCATGTAAAGGCAGGCCCTCACAAGATACTTGCAAATACCTTGGTTATTATGGGATCATTTCCCATCAGATGACCTGCTTGCGATAAGAAGTAATAGATGTGCTGACTGGGAGATCCTTTCCCGTCATATGGCTCCAATTTGAGCGGTTTATACTTTTCGGGATACGGTGCCAAATCCCATTCAGGCGGGTATGGTCTTGAAACCCCCGATTCTTTCAATTCTTTCTTGTGCATTAGGGCATCCAGTTGGCTTTGCAATTTCTCGATCTTTTCTCCATGAAGATCATAGAAAGAGTATTTGTCGTCATCCTCATGTGTCGAATAAGCCTTTTCTTCTTTAGTTTCTTCATTTGTCTTAGGTGGCGGTTCCGAAAAAATTTTAGCCTTATCATTAGTTATCTTCTGAGTATTTTTGACCACTTTTAGAACCATTAGTTTGAGGTCATTAATGGCCTTTTGCTGACCTCGAATCATCTGCTCTTGGGCTTCTATCCTCTGGTCAATATCATCAGACCTGTCCACTGCGTGCAACGCTGATTTTCGTGTTCGGGAAGATGCACAAGATTGTGGGGAAGTTATAGCTGAATTGTCGCTGTCATCATCACAGAAACCTTTTAAAAGTTTCTTGTAATTCCGAGGAGCGACATCGCCTAATTTGAGCCGGGTAAAATGATGAGGTTTTTCATCATCTGCATCCGACTCATATTCTTTCTCCATAATCTTTTTGCCCTTGCCGACCATATTTGAGGTCACTGCGTTTAATTTTTTTTCTTTAATTTTATATCTCAGATCTTTCTTTCTCCTCTTCTGAGTATCTTGACGAGACTCAGTTATTCTGTTAAATACACAATCTCTTCTTCGTACAACAGCAATTATCCAATACAGCAAATATGGTTGTTATGAGCTGCTCACAATGACATGTTGAGTGTGGCTGAGCTCGAGTCATATTTCTCATTTTTGTCAAGTAATTTCTGAGATCGGTGACCTTGGATGACGAAGAATCGTGGGGGCCACCTGGTTGTTGAGAGGGTCCGGGGGCCCACTGAAGTTTTTCAGGGTCATTGGTGTCGATATGTTGTCCAATAACCCGATTATCAGCCTTGATTCTATATTTAGGCTGTTTTACGCGGAGCTGGATGTTAGCTTCGCGTTTTGAAGCATTTACGCGAAGTTGGGCTCCACGTTTTACGCTAGCCTCGCGTTTTACACTGGCTTGGCATTTCTGAAGAAATTCATCTTCTTTTTTATGCTTAGCCTCGCGTGGAAAATCACACACTGGCTTTGCCTTACGATTTACGCAAGAATCCTCGACTTTGCGATTAACGCTTGGCTCAAGTTTTTGTTTAGGTCTGATAGCCTCGCGTGGAGGAAGTCCATCATATGCTGGCTTATCTTCGCGTTTTACGCGAATCTTGGCACTTTAGCCAGTTTCAGAGTTAAGTTCAGTAACCTCGCGTGGAGAAAGTACATCACACGTTGGCTTATCCTTGCGATTTACGCAAGTCATAACTTCGCGTTTAGCTCGATTTTTGTGATTAACGCAAATTTGCCAATCATCTTCGCGATTTACGCGGAGCTAAGGGGTCTTGCGATTAATGCAAGTATTACTGGCTTCGCGTTTATTGCTAAGCTCAGTAATAGCCTCACGTGGAGAATCTCACGCTGGCTTTAAGGAATTTTATCCTCGCGTTTATCGCGAGTGTTAGAAATCTTGCGTTTATCGCAAGTCTTGCTGGCTTCGCGTTTATCACTAGGCTCAGTATTAGCCTCGCATGGAGAATCACACGCTGACTCTAGGAAAAGTTTATCCTCGCGTTTAACGCGAGCTTCTCTGGTTTTAAGCCCAGATAAAATAGCCTCACGTGGATAATCACACACTGGCTTGTCCTTGCGATTAACGCAAGTTGCAGCTTCGCGATATTGACAGGCCTTGCGATTAACGCAAGCCAGTTCGCGAGGTACAGTAGCCTCGCGTTCTGCTGCCTAAATAGCCTCGCGTTTATCGCGGGCTTTGAGGGCCTTTCGCCTAGCTCTCCGATTTCGGTTGCAGAGTTGGCCTCTGGTCAAACCAGTTTTCAAGCCTTCTTCGGCAGTAGAGAGATCACCCCTGCTAGGGTTTTCTGCCCAAACAACGGCTGTATGGCCGCGGTCTCCAAGGATCCCCGATGAACGGTGGATGTCCGATTACCCGATTTACGGATATTGGAGCGACGCGACGATAGCGCCGCGTTTCGGTCAGGTTACCTGACTCAGAGGAGAGATACTCCTCGTACTTCTGCTGATCGATCTCCATGACTAGCATGTTAACGTCAGATTCGATCCTCTCGACGTCAGATTGCGCCACGATCTCTTTTTCGATGAAAGAGACTTCTCCCACTGTGGTCGCTAGTTTGTTCGCAGCAGAAATTTGTTGCTTTCCTTCCATTGAATTCAGCTTAGATTACAACGAAAGAGAACAAGAAAAGAACAAACGAGAGGATTTATAACTTATCTCTCTTTTTTACAATGAATCGTGGGATCTATGTGGCGATGGGATCTATCGAAGTAGCTCATTTGGACGATCTGACGATGATGGTCTTCTTGCTCTTGATGAAGATGTCGGCCGACTTTGGATGATTTTTTCTGGTCTTGATTCGTTCAAAGCTCTCACGCGTAACTCGAATTTCACAAAAACTTCCAAAAGATCCCCTAAGGCTTCCTCAAAGGGGTATTTATAGCCTTAGGATAATATGAGAGTTTCTATCTAAATAGAATTTGTACTCATCAAGGATTCCAATCAAATATCTTAGTTTTGATTTAAATCTCTTGATTTAGAGTTCCGATTGGACTTAATTTGGGTATTGGATAAGCCCAAATCTTAATCTCAACCAATTTAAGATTCTGGTTATCTGCTCACGCGGAATTAATCTCACCAAAATGTGGAGCTAAGGAACCAGAACGCGGAGCTATTGAATAGCTCCGCGCTTTGCTCAAACGCGAGGCTAAAATAGCCAAACGCGGAGCTATAGAGTTAGCTCCGCGTTCTGTTGTGAAAAATCCTATTTACTTAGAAATTTTCACTGCCAACAACTTCCACTGATCTTACATGACATTTAAGTTGTACTCAAGACCATCTCCCACTTATAATCATATCTCACCTATATTTCCCATGAGTGAATTATCCCTGATAGTTTTCTATTGCATAACCATCAGTTTAGCAACCACCCTAACTCTTTCGATATCCTTTTCGCCCTTATAAAAATTACATAAGGTGTCCGTAGAGTACCATGTTTTCCAATTAGCCCGTCATCTGTGTTTCCTTTATTGATTAGTATTCTAGTACACGTAAAAGATGTGTTCTTTACACGGTCAGGGACACGAGTTCATAAAATGCACAAGCCAAGCACAAAGTATAAAAGGAAAGGGGAAAAGATAACCAGAAAACTAAATTGAGTTTTTGGGAGCATGTGCCCACTAATATTTTTTTTCTAAAAAGTGATGAGTGAATGTTTGGTTTGTGGGTTTGTGAATGCAATTATTTAACCATTTATGACAACACACTATTTGTCAATGACAGCACGCATATATTATATCAAATTCCTATTTTAAAATGTTTCTATACTTTCTAGACCCTTACAAAAGGGCATAAACTTTTAATATATCTCTAGTTTGAGTCTGATATGTGCTTGTGATGCTACTACAGGCTTTGACTAAGAATGTCATTTTGCTCAAAGTGCAATTAGTTATTGCTTTATAAATCCCACAATATGCCAGTGGGTTATCTTCATTATTAACCTAATCTAAGCTGAAATTATAAAGCAATTTCCTGTACTATTTCTCTAGGCTTTGCATGGAAGGCCAACTTGGTCTGGACCACTGCCATCAAAGAGGCAACCATCTGCATTCAACAACCCTTAGCAAGGACCTCTTCCATCATGGATATTTTATTTCAATGATTCTCCAGATTTACATAGAAATTTTCAAACCCGAAAAGGAAAAAAATATCATATAGAATAAAATACAAGTTCTGTAAGGAAAGCTACAGCAGATGAAGCTTATGACTCCTAATATATTAAAGTACTATACCATCATTTATGCAATAATGTATTGGTGAAATAGAAATAATTGTGGAACCAATTAAGGAAAAAATACCTCTTCAGGGAATCCAAATTTGCGCAGCTCCTGCTCGATTAAATTAGCCATGGCCTTGACGTATCCTTCACGCTGATACCATGAAGGTATTACTGTATGCTGCATGTTGACTAGATACTCGTCCTCCCTACAGAACTAAATCGATTTCATAAGGTTCAAGTTGCCTTCAAAAAGCATCATAACAGTACTACGAAAGTTTGAATTGCACCACCTGAATATACCCTCTAACAAACGAAGACTTGAACCACTAGTTGATATTGAGAATTGTGGATAAAGAGGAAGTACAACAAGTTTTGTGATTCCATCCCGTTTAATCTGCCAAGAAAACAAGGGAATTTATTAGAAAAAGAATATCTGAATTATAAACTATTAGTTTTTTGCTTATATTATATGAATTATAATTTCTCTTGGATAAATTAACTAGCGCATTTTAGTATAGCACTCTTGTTGTTCATTTAGTTTTCATGGAAATATAGTTAGAGTTACCAAAGAAAATAAAATTAATTAGAATCTTGATAGCTAGAAAAAAATTAAAAAGATAAGTGAGAAGTTGGTCTAGGAACATTTCATTCGCAATGAATCTTTGGCAAGATTTTAGCATTTATTTAAATTTTACCTTGATTCATGCTATTTGATTATAATATTGTCCAAGAAGATGAGAAGAGAAAAGGAGTAAATATCATATTGGAGCTATAGAGGCAAACCTTAGAAACTAGAGGTTCTATATAAATAGGTCCAAAACGGAGTATATCGAGTGAAAATTCACTAAACAGAGGTTCCAAGACTATAATATTGTGATACTAGATTGAGAAGAGATACCAATGAGCAATCAATTTAGATATCTAGGTTCTATCATCCAAAAGGATCGGGAGATCAATAGTGATGTCAACCATATGATCCAAACTAGCTGGTTAAGTTGAAAGAGCACAACAGGAGTTTTATGCGATTATAAAAATTATGTTAAGACTAAAGGGAAGGTTTTATTGGATTGCTATTGGGTCGAATTTGTTATATAACATGGAATGTTGGACTATTTGGAGACATCATGCATAGATGATGATTTTAATAGCGCTGCACATGCTTCGAAAATGTGTTGTAATACTAGGAGAAATAAGGTGAGAAATGAGGATATTCTTTCTAAGATAGACGTAATCCTTATAGAAGAGAAGATATAGATGCACCAATTCGATGAGTGGAGCTTATTAACACAGCATAAATAAAAGAGCAAACAGGACGACCCAAAAAAGCATGGATGGAGATAATACAAAAAGATATGAATGTTAAAGGCCTTAATGAAGACATATTGCTTCCTAGGAATGAGGGGAGAAGGATCATCCAGGTGATTGGTCTGGTCCCTCTTTTTAGTTCATGTAGCCTATCCCAAGTAATTGGGATAAAAGCCTTAGTTGTTGTTGTTGCTGACTTATGGATGACCTCCTGCAGATGGAAGATGTCTTGACATTAACCCCATTTTTCACACCCTTTTCATACATGCTGCTGAAGTTACAGTTTCATTGCCCATGGGCTTCCTATCCTCATCTCAATAAACACATGAATAGAAACTGTGGTACATATTGTGCCTCTTGTATTGCAGAAGATGATTTGGCAATTCATATAGATGATATTTCTTGTTACAAGCTTGCCAATTTTATCTCTATCTTATGCACATGAATAGTAGTCGCAATTTTGTTTTTCTTTTTTCAGATGGAACTGCAGATATGTAAGTACAAAGTGTAAAAACTTTTATAATTCAATAGAAATGCTGGTCTAGAATCTATGTGATCAGAAATTTGTAGAGCAAAATAATAACACAAGATATTACCATGCATAAATTAATAAATAAATTTCAAATCCAATTACATTGTTATGCAAATTAGAATATAAGCAGGAAATGAAATTTCATCAGTATTAAATGGACAGATGGATTTTGGTTTACCAAAATCTAACATTCTTTTGCCATAACAGTAACTACTTAACTAATGGATATATAAATTCACTTATAACTGCTCTAACGAACTAAAATGAGAAAATTATTCAAAAGTCTTACCTGTTCAATAGCTTCTTCAGTGAAAGGATGCCAATAACGCATTCCAACATATACTTTTGCTGGGACATTTTTCTCATACAGAGCCTTCCTCAACTCTTCTGCCTAAACCATGTATAGAAAACCATCGGTACTAAGAGTGGAAGACTAGGTAAAGTTAACTAGGAGTCACAACATGGAGGTGGTTTATATTAAAATTACCGCTCTTTTGAAACTTCAAACTCATCTAACACCTCTAAGGTACAAAAAAAGGTAAACTGTAGCATGATACATTAGCATCAACTGTATTAGTTTTTCTATCCTACAATTTGGAGCCAACCTTTTTTAAGCAATCTAGATATATTGAGGTGTAGCTTCTTGGTAAATTTATAAACTGGATATAAATAATGAATAATTATTTGATATACAACTTTTTAACAATTTGGATTTATGTCGACAAAACCTATTCATTTACTTCATCAACTTATAAAGTGATTCTACAACTTACATATGGTATTTATTGACCTAGAGAAATCTTATGATAAGTTACTACGAGAGATACTTTGGTGGACATTGATAAAGAAAAGAGTCCACATCAAGTATATTGATATAATTAAGGACATGTATGATAGAGTAGTGGCTAATGTCAGAATATGTGGTAGTCTAACAAATGATTTTTCTATCATAATTGGATTGTATCAAGGATCTGCATTGAGTCGGTTCTTATTTGTTATAGCGATGAATGAGCTTACTAGAGCTATTCAGAATGAGATACCTTGGTATATACTATTTGCTGATTATATTCTTAATTGATGAGACAAGAGCAGGGTTAATGCCAAGTTAGAGTTATGAAGGCACACATTAGAATCTAAAGGTTCTAAATTAAGTAGGTCTAAAACTGAATATATAGAGTATAAATTTAGTAAACGACGGATCCTAAACTATAGTATTGTAATACTGGATGGGCAAGAGATACAAATGAGCAATCAGTTTAGATATTTGGATTTTATTATGGAGAGATCAATGATGATGTCAACCACAAGATACAAAGGATACAAACCGGCTGGTTAAAATGGAGGAGTGCAACGGGAGTTTTATGCGATCATAACATTCCGTAAGGTTAAAGGGAAAATTTTATAGGACTGCTATTAGGCCAGCTTTATTATATGGTACGGAATGCTGGGCTATAAAAAAAACGGCATTCACAGAAAATAAGTGTAACAGAGATGTGCATGTTTCGCTGGATATGCGGCAACACAAGAAGATATAAAGTGAAATAAAGATATTCGTGGTAAGCTAGGTGTAGCCCCCATCGATAAGAAGATACAAGAAACTTGCTTACGATAGTTTGGTCATGTGCAATGTAGACCTACAAATGCACCAGTTCGACGATGAGAGCTTATTAGTGTAGGACAAGTTAAAAGAGCGAAGAGAATATCCAAGAAAACATAGATGGAGGTGACACAAAAAAATATTGATTCGAGAGGTTTAAATGAGGAGATATTACTTGATAGGAATGAATGGAGAAGAATTATCAACATGATCGATCAGGTGTGATTCTCTTTTGGTTCATGTAGCCTACCCCAATTACTTGGGATAAAAGGCTTAGTTGTTGTTGTATACAACTTTTTAACTATTATGCATTATGGTATAGCTGACACTATTGACAGACTTCTTACACCCATCAAATTGCTGAAACGGGTGAGTTAGTGCATGATCCTCAATCTCATACCAATATTTGGAACTTAAACATGTTAAGAACGATTGAACTCTGTAATAATAATATTTGCATAAAAATTCAAGAAGCAAAAGGTTATCCGATCTATACCGAAGGGAGAAAGAACAATCACCCAGCCTCATCCTATGAGTTAGTTTGCCTTTATCATTCAAGCTGAATTCTTAAACCATAAGATTGAATTCTTAGACCGCACTATACTTTGTTAGGATGACCACCAGCATTTTGGAAATAACAGATTCATAAAAGGCGACAACTTACCTCCTATCCAACTGCTGGACCACCTCTCTTGATTTTTGGTTGTAGCACGCATGGACTCTCTTCAGACAAACTTTGGCAACATTAGGAAAGAGAGGGACGAAGCATATAAGTAATGAAAAGAAGAGATAGGGGGAATTTTTCTTTTAGAGTTTTCCTAACTCATATATTTGAATTTAGTTAAGCCGAAAATTCAAAGATATCAGCATAGGTGACCAAGAAGAACTAGTGCTTCGATAAAAGAAACCAACGTATGACTACAAGGTTAGATCAATCTCTATAAGGCAAGAGAAGGACACTGGACATAGAAACATGTTACCGAAGTATAAAAAGTGAACTTGTAATTCCTGAAGCTGTAACGTTCGATGGAATTTATTAAAAGACAAATACAGCCAAGACGTACGCATGTGAAATGTAGGGAAATCAAGAGATGACAGGTCAAAAAAATGTGTGGCTGAAATGAGAACGGACAAAGCAATGCAATAAAAGATACAAAGAGAAATGAGTTGATTCTTGAAAACTAAAGTACAGATCCAATGGAGGTCAAGGACTGGGAGTTTGAAATAATTTGCAAAAACTAACAGGACCAATGGGTGGGGTGGTTAGGAGAATCAGGACGAAAGTTGAATGTGATACTAGAACATGGTACCGACCAGCATAAACCTAGCAGATTTTAAGACAAAGAAACAAATACAACAATTGCATTTCTAGCACAGGGAATGATCCAAATGTGGGAAAAGGAGGATTCACCTAGCACTAGCAGACCAAGAAAGGAGAGATAAAAGTGAAGGTGATGCTACTGTTGCTATGTTATTGCACCACCACTGAGAAAAATTAGCAAATAAGTAAATAAGAGCACCTAATACGGCAAAAACATCCTGTTGGTGCAAGCTACTATATAGATGCCTTATCAAGTACAGTTTTCCAGGCAATATATGGATGTCAGACATGAATGACCCGGATAATATAAACAACACTACTATCTTCAGTGAAGACTAGCCATAAAGACAATTATTTTTAGCAACCACCATAAATCTATAAAGAATGCAAATGTCAAATTTGGCCACTTGTCCGTGTTGATACGACTCATGCATAACATAGGTCCAACACATATTGGATGTGGACTTGGCATGTCCAACTTGTGGTCAATATGAAACGTCCGTGTCCAACCTGCGGTCAATGCAAAACATTCGTGTCCAATTCGCAGTCAACAAGAAGCTCATAACAATACGGTCAATTACTTCCTATTATTTCATTTTTTTATATTACTTCATATGAATTTTTTAATATAATTTACTTTGGTTGACATTTAGATATAGTTAAGTCCTTATTTTTATGTACTTGTCTGAACAAAATAGGAAATCTTGATAATGGATGATTCTAAATTCTCTTGGTTCAATTTTTTAATGAGATATGTTTATGATCTGGACTCAACCATGGCCTATGGTATTAGATAGTCATTTATTAGTATAATTCTAGTGTTCACAATTTCTCTTGTACCAATAAATCGTATTGAGTTCTTCTTGTATGGTTATAAAAAGTCCAAGAGCGGAAGAAACTAATAGACTAGCTAAACAATCTTTACTGTTTGAATTAGAAAAATCCTACTAATTGAATGTTCTTGCTTTTACTTGATTAAGCAACCTGATAATACAACTAAATTAGTGAACATTGTTGCATTTGTTCTAAATGAATATCTTATGATAATGGTTTGTAAGTTGATTATTTTATATTTTATTTATAATTATCTATATATAAAATAATAATATATTGTTTATTGTATCCTCATATCCTACTTTTTAGGATTTTACTATGGCTCGTGTTTGTGTCGTATCTGTTTCTCATGTGCTTCTTAGTCATAAGTAAACTTACAAGATCAAAGAGTGAGTTGATTGTGATTCTTTAAAAAAATTGTAAGAATGTATAAAGTGAAAAGGAAAAACAGATTTTTTTTTTTTTTTTCTTTCCTTATTGGTGGTGTTTTTTTTTGGGTCGCGTGTTGGGGTGAGGGGAGGTTGTTTTTGTTGGGGGGGGTGGTGCATGGGGTGAGTTAGGGGCTGTTGGGATTGTGGTGTTTGGTGTAAGTTGGTGGTAAACAAAAAATTGAGTAGATCTTTGCCTGTGCATCTGTTATCTGCCGCAGTGGAGAACCGCCACCAATGGAAGCATAGCCTTCTCTGCTCTTGGGTGCTCTGATGGCAGATATAAATTGTGCCAAAGGCGTCTGAAGAAAACGGAACATCCTGGGAAGTCGAATAATGTCCTGTAATTTGAAATAACAAAATGTCACCAAAGCAGGAAATTAAAATGTAAACAAATTGTACCAAAGATGATATTGAAATTAAAATTGAACATTTCTGTTCTTGCTAGTATGACACCATTAACAATTCCACCACAGCATTACAAATGTTTATAGAATACAAGTTGTTTCCCAATGTCTAGTAATTCCATACCAAGAATTGTTAAAGCCTCCAACGTCTATAACCATAGGTTCCACAAGCACTAAGAATAGATTCCATTCTCCAACAGTACACCAAAAGAATCTCAAATTTACTCCAAGCTCTATATTCTTTCTTCAATTAACTAGCTCCATCTAGAAAACAAGGACCGAAACTCTTCTCCCAAAGTCTAACAGTATCAGATATTTGTCATGGTGAACTTCTAACTAAACTCCTGATCAGCAGACTTGACACCCTGTTTTGAACCATGTCTATATCCAACAAAGTGTCAGTTCCAAATCAAACTTCCTCATGCTGTGAAAGCTTGACCCATATCATCAGTAAAATCCAATATTGCAGCAGTAAAGGATTTTGACATCTCCAAGACCTTTACGAACTATGAGTAGAAACTAAAGTTTTCAGACATCAATCATATAATAAAGAAACCATAGCAGGAACTAAAATATCAACATCACAGATCTGTTAGTTCAATTTCATATAGAATTCCACCAAAAAAAAAAAAAATGGAGGAAAAGCTACCCTCCTCCCTTCCATCTATACATATCCATTCACAAACCCATCAGTTCAATTCCTTCCAGAATCTGCCAACGGAACCGCCACTTTGGAAAGAATCAATCGCTCATCAAATTCCATCATTCAAAACACCAGAACAACGAAAAAGTGATTTGCAAGAGCAAACTAAATAATCAACACCCAGACAAAAAACACTAATAATGCACTTTAAAAAACTCGCCATTTGTTCCCCTTGGCATCATAAGTACAGATGAAGGCAGTAAATCAGCTCTCAGGAGCCAAAGGAAAGGCTAAGAAGTAGAATTAGACAAATATTAGGGGAAAAAATAAAAAGTAGAGAGGGAAAATACAAAGGGCTGGATGAATGAGTCTCTCTTTTTCCCCTTCAATATGAGTTTCTCTTTTTCCCCTTCAATATGACACAGGAACCAATCATCAACTTGCAAACAGTTTCATGATTCAAACCCTGTGGATCGACTGCGGCATTAACTGCTCATATGTCCTATACCCTTACCATCAACCACCATATGTCCTTAAAATATTGCCACCACATGAGGGAAGACCATCTGCAACCACGTTTTCTTGGCAGGCAACAAAATCTTCTCTCCATTCCCGTCTCTTTCCCTCTTCCAAACTATTCAGCAACACAATGTCAATGCTAAAAGAGTTGTTTCTGCACTAGTGCCATTGTGGGGGAAAAAAAGTCATGTAATCCACAAATTATTGATTAAGAGATTTATAAAAGACGAAACGGGAAATTCACCGGCGGTGAAGGGAGTTCCTTCACCGCCGCTTAGATGGCCCAATAAAATTATTACACATGGCGCCACTCAAAAAGTGGTTAAGAGAGTTCTTTTATTTGTTACTTTAAGTAGCGCCACGTGTAATAATTTTATTGGGCCACCTAAGCGGCGGTGAAGGAACACTACTGCCGGTGAATTTCCCTTTCTCTTTATAAAATTGGCACTATCATGTATCCACTTTTAGGATTATTTTGACATGTATTTCTATAGTTATCCAGATAATGAGCAATCCCATCTGAAAAAGCTAGAAACAAAAAGAAATTCATGTGGTTATGCAAACAGTGAGCCTTGCGTCAGCAAGCTGTGAAAACACTCTTCTTTGAGCAATGTCAATATAGAAGTCAAAGCACTTAAGGTTAAATGTTAAAAAAAAAAAATGACTGAATAGAATTACTTTCTTTACCCTTCAAATGTTCAGAAAACGAAACAAGTCTTTTAGTAAATTGACGGTTGACACAAATATAGTTACTGGTATTGGCTGTATAATTAGAACAAGCAACTTCCTAAGATCAAGTTAGAAATGTCCTTGAAGAAAAAAAGAAAGATACATATATTACAGTGATGCTCCATAAATAATCAGAAAATATATTCATACATCTATAGGAACCACAAGAATACTGTAGTATGAACTAGAGCATGACTTTACCGGGTCAGCGAAAAGATTGAACAAAAAAGGTTGCACGTCTTCTAGAGTCTCTGGACCTCCAAGATTGAGCAATAAGACTCCAACCTTTTCATTACTCGCAAGAAGTGTGCTTGATACCTCTTTATCTTTAGAGGTCATCACCACCTCGGGAGTCGATGAATGCATCTCAAACGATCGTCTATGACCAGATAAAGGTGGATCACACCATCCCGGGTAAAATTTGGCAACTAATGATTTCTTTAAAAGAGATGATCTATTCCACACTTCCATTTTAGTCCAAGGGGTTTGGTTAAGCACATGAGTTGTACATGCTGATCTTGGAACAAACCTATAATTATAGAAACCAAAAATATGAAGTCAGTTCTCCCGATAGAAACTTAAATACAAGTTATGAAGTGCTCCTCAAGAAACCAAAAAGTGATTACGTACTATAGTAGCCTTTACAGTGCCCCAACCATTTCCAAGATAACCAGCCTCATTGTAGACTGTAGAGGAACCCATCCAAGAATGTAATATGTCACACCTTTTAAGTTTTAATGGTGGTGATATCAAAAGGACGAAAAGCATTGTCCACTATAAATGTTTATTGAAGAGCAAATTACATTAACTAAACTTCAGCATAACCAAATAGGATATGCAGAATAACTGCTGGCATGTTATTACACCAAGCCGGAGTGCAAAGGATGGCATTAGAGAGAAGATATCAACTGTAGCATCTAATTGCACCACTTTTGTAATGACCTTCATTTTTTATACGCATAAATAATTCAAAAATAAATAATAAAATAATAAATATAAATTTTCACTTTCTATAATTTCCAAATTTTTAATCTTCTATAACTCCTAAACTTTTCATCTTCTCCAACCTCCAAACTCTTCATCTTCTCCATTATTTCAATAATGAAACTCCCATCTTTAATTCTCAAAATTAAACTCCCTAATTAAACTAAAACCTTTCATATTCTAAACCCTTCAAAATTAATCTAAAACTTTTCAAATTCCATAACCCCTCAAACTCTTGAAATTTCATAACACCTCAAACCCTTTAAATTCTATAACTCCTAAAACTCTTCACATTCTATAACTCCTAAATCCAACACTATACAAACCTAACATATTTTCTAAATTCAATCTACACTCATTCTCTAAAATTTCTCTCTTCCTCTCATCACGCCGAAGGAGCCGCTACCAGAGTCGCCACCGTCGGAGCCATCACTTTGCCCGAGATGAACGCATTTCTCCTATCTTTTCACATCTTGAATTATCACCGTTTTGTCAAAAGGTTAGTAATAAACGCTATCTAATAACCCTAATGATTTAAGAATAATATCCCTCATTTTATAAACCCAATAAAATGGAGTCAAACTTATTTTCTAATTTCAGACCAATTTAACTTTAAAATCAATTTTGAGTATGTTATAAATATTAGAAAAAAATCCCTAAAAATCATCTAAATTCATATTAATATGTTTTTAATATTCTTAGAATATTTTTAATGTGTAGATTACTCCATTGAGCAATATCGGGAAACAAAATCCAGGTGAGTTCATTTTTGGACTCACTAATCATGCTATTTTATATACATGTTGTTTCAATCATGTTATTTATTTTGTGTAAATTGATTTGTTATTCTGTAGGAATTTATCAATTACTTATTATATTTCTTGTCATTAAAAATCTATTATCAATTGTCATTAAATTTAAATTACATAGTATAGTTAGATTTTAGAATAATCATATATACAAATTTGATAAATCACATAAAAGTTATATTCACGGAAAAATACTGTTCGTGATATCATTTTGTGTCGGTGTCTAGAAAAGTTATTTTGTATGTTGGTTCTCTAATTAAGGAACGTGCAACGCACGGAAAACCTCCCAGCATCCATATAAATGCCTGGCCGATATCTCTACGATGTCTCGAATCAGTGACTCTTAAATATAACTAATTGTGATTTATTGAATAAAGCATAAACTGAATAGACTCTATAAATCATGTTGTTAATAAATTAAGAAAAATCCAATTAAAATATTGTACCTGATATAATCAATATACTGTACTATACCTAAATGACACTGGGTTGGGGGAGAAACTGAATGATGGAAATATACTCTGTTTCGGTTGTAAACTTGTTAAGTTGTACAACTGAATATTTCGCACACCATGGGTGCGTGATGATTTGCTGGATCATACCTGACTATAATTCATGTTTGCCTGACGGCAGGTCCGATTCAGCACCGGACAATCATGTGACCATTTACTAGGTCTGTATAGGAAACAACCGAAACAGTGGTATCCCATCAATTAGGTTTTCCAATTACATGACATTCTAGACAAAAATATCTCTGTTATAAAGTTGACTTCGTTAAAATGACATTAAGATAACCTAAATTAATTGACATTATTATTACAGACATCTCATTCCATATTTTCTAAAACTTGTATTATTATTATGTTTGAATATAACTGCTATATTTCATATTCTTTCTGCATTTTTATTTTGGTCGCAATCTGACGACCTGAGTGTGCATGTCCAGATTTACCGATGGACACGCCAAAACTGACGCAGGATCTGGTGTACTTTAAACATCATATTGAACCTCCATAACGGATTAGAGATTCCCTTCTTCCTTTTGTTTAATTTTATTATATTTTGTTTCAATTGTATCTAAACTTCATTCCAATAAATGAAAAGTCAAACTTTTGTTGAATTTTTCTATCGTAATTACTGAGTATTATTGTGGCAAATTTATTGAGGTTTTAGCATATTCAGACTGAATGTGTTGCCGGTACCTGTTACACGTGCTTGTATACCGTACATCGGGAGCGGGGCGTGACAACTTTCCTAAGGGTAGTTAACATTAGACCTTTCTTCAAAAATAAACATAATGCTTCCTACCCGGAAACTAGATAGCGGTAGGCCGGCAACATACTCGCATAGAAACATCTATGTGTTCAGTACAATATCAATGTCTAAAATAGTTTATAATTGACCATGGATTCCTCTCTCAAAAAGAATATTTACGATTACTTTGTGGATTTATGTGAATCATTATAATTTATAAACTATACTAACTCTCATCTAATATGACTATTTGAGCTAGGGATATTATAATATACGCCTCTCTACTCCTAAGAACAATTTCACCGCTCATCCTTAGACGACAACTATACCTACACATCCCAATTCTTTAAGTATGCACATATTGTCCCATTGAACAATTTGTAAGAATAGAACTAAACATTGTCAAAACCCAAACAGCAAGAAATAATGCACAGTAGAATAAACGGAAAGAAAGAAAATTTATAGTTTAATCATTAATCTAATTTTATTGCTTCACACGATATCATAAGATAGATTAGAGTAGCGACAGCTAATCAACTAACTATATGAAACCCACATTAAAAGTTTTAAAAAAATGATAATTTAAAATTATAAAAAAAAGAAAGTACCTTGCAGATAAAGAAGCTGAGTGAGTAAAATTCGAAGACCCAAGCTCCAAAATACCCATCTCAACTGCACCCCGTGTGCTTGCTTGATTAGATGATGACAGTCTCTCCCCTAAAATAATTAATGGGCACAATAATTCTTTTAATTACCACAAATTCAAGATTGAGGCAGTGATTGAGAGAGAGGAGAGAGTGAAGAAAGGAATCTTACAGTGAGAAGCTGGAGAGGGCAGGGAAAGGGCCAAGATTTTTATCCCCATTTGGATTAAGATGATGACTAATAAAAATATAAAAAAAAATTAGAGCTCCAGAAAAAAAGGGAGGTCGGATTCAAGTAAAATATCAACTAGCACGACTTTATTTTTATTTTTTTGGGGGGATTTTCTCTCTCTCTCTCTCTCCCTCTCTCTGTCTCTCTCTCTCTTTTTTTTTTTTTTTTTTTTTTGCCCCCCTCTTTCGATCGGGAGAAGAAATAATAAAAATAGCGTGGGATAAAAAAATGATCTGAAACGACTGGTCCAGCTTCTCTAGAGACTGTTGAGAGGTAGGTAATGCTTTGGGGTGGTGGTGAGCCTAAGATGGCTATCACCCTCCCTTGGTGAGTTTCATTACAAGGTGAGTTTTTTTTTTTTTTTTTTTTTTTTTTTTTTTTTTTTTTGCCCTTTTTCTTCACTTTATTTTTTTTTATAATTGCAATTTTTTATGTGAGAAAAAAAAATATATAGGATAGTTTTCTATTGGGTTAATTACACTCATATCTCTTATAATAGGAGGAGTATATAATTTATCATTCCAAAAGTTTAAAACTCTCACTTAGACCTTCTAGACAGCAAAAAAAAAAACTGACAGAGAAATTCAGATGAAAATATTTTTTCCGCGATCCAGAGATTCTAAGTGAAAGTTTAAAACTTTAGGGGTCATAAATTATACACCCTCCATATTACAGGAGTCTGAGTGTAATTAATTCTTTTCTATTTCTTTTCTGTGAAAATTGTTGGCCAGTTGATGTAGCCAAGGGTGTTTGGTTACCACTTTCAACTCGTAAAATAGGTGGCTTGCAATTGCTTTTGTTTTAAGTGGAGCTTTTCCACTGTTTGATTGCAAATTTTGCAGTTGTAATTGTAACCATTTATACACTAGCAGCAAATGTAATTGCGGAAAAAAATGTGTATGATAACTTACGGTTTGCACTTGTAAATAGTAATTGTATTATTGATAAATATAGTACTTCTCACGCATTCTGAAAATAATAATTTAAAAATTAAAAATTTTACAACATTAATTACCACTTGCAGCTCACAATTTAAACACAGTATTACAGATTGCATCAACTTCTACTACTACAATTTCACTTATAGTAATACAAGTTGCAAATTATAGTACTGCTTACAAGTATCCAAATAGCCCTTAGCATTTACCCTTTTTTTATGTTCATTGTTTTATAAATCAATGACAACTTGCTAATGATAATTTAATGTCAATATGATATCGTGCTAGAAAACATGCACAGTTGGTATTATGAAGCAAGAGTAACACTCTTTTTTAGCAAAAAAATAACTACAAATCACCTCAACGCGGTTGAAAATACATCTTTGAATAGAGAAAATATAAGAACCGTTCACTTGGGAGAATAAAAGAACTAGTTATAGTAGTTTATTACTTGAGGTTATTACATATCTTTCCCTTAAATCTTTAAAAATTAGAATTTTGTTCCCCAAATCTTCATATTTATAATTTAGTCCCCCTAATTCTTTAAGTTATTTAATTTTAGTCTCCAGTCATATTTTTATCTGAATTTTCCGTTATACTCCTGAGTTGTTTCACTTTAGCCTTCCCTTTTTCTCTTCTTCTTCTCTTTCTCTTCTTATTGGGTTCCCCTCTCCATTCTTCTCATCTCTCTCTTCCCTCCCAGTTAATCTCTAAAGTGAAGTAACTCAGGGGAACCCAATAAGAAGAGGGAAGAGAGAGAGGAGAAGAATAGAGAGGAGAACCCAATAAGAAGAGAAAGAAGAAATGGAAGACTAAAGTGAAGTAACTTAGGGGTATAACGGAAAATTCGGGTAAAAAATATGACTAGGGGACTAAAGTGAGGTAACTAAAAGGATTTGGGGGACTAAATTATAAATATGAAGATTTTGGAGACTAAATTCTAATTTTTAAAGATGTAAGGGACATATATGTAAAAACCCTCATTACTTTGAGATTTTTTTTTTTAATGAATTTTGGAAAAGCTCATTGTGTTTTACTAAAAGAAACCATGTTGTAAATCGTTCTCTATCCTTCATTATGCAAAAATAGAGGTAGCCATTACAATTAATTCTTACAAGAAATTTAATTGAATGCTCTCTTACTCTTATTCATAGAGTTATAGGTCTTAACTACGCATATCATCTGATCTAGAAAATGTAGGTCTGATTCGGATATGAAAATTAATATATAACTGGATACATATATGGATACAAAAATTAGAATCTTTTCGGAACAGAATGTGAATATAGATATGCAAAGCAAATATGGATCAATATTAGGAATCCAGAATTTAAAAAAAAAAATCAAATAACCATTTTTTTAAGATTTATTTTAATCCTTCTTACTTTCAAAAATATAATATAACCTATATATATATATATATATATATATATATATATATATATATATATATATATATATATATATATATATATATATATATATATATATATATATATATATATATATATATATATATGAACTTTTTTCATGCCCAAAATCCAGTGTACTTGTAGCTTATAATAGGATTGGATAATTATATCTAACTACATAATTAATTTTCTTGAGACTAAACTATTTGGGTGTTATAAAAAAAAAAAAAAAAAAACTAATTATACAGAATACTCAATTCTATCTGAAAATCAACTATTTATTTATATAAGACTTAAATAATTTAATTTAAATCATTTTCATAATAAAATAGTAATAATAAATATATCGCCTTAATTAACCATACTAGACAACATATTTTTATTAATATTGTGTTTTTTTAATTTCTTTTATGTTCATATTCAAACATTACGTGTATGCTCTTTTTTCTATTTTCATTCCATATCCATTTCTATTATTAGTAGATGCAGATATAAGTTTTCCTTCCTGAACTAATCCATATTTATATATGTAATTGGAAAACGATTATAAACATGACAAGTTCTACATCTAATTTATATCTAATCTGTTCCTAACATATAACTAACGTATATCTTGGCATATAGATCAAAAATTATTGTTACGCAGATTTTAATGCTTCTGATATTTTCTAATTATGCCTGGCTCCTTAGAACATCAAATCATTTTACATTTTATATATTTTTCTGCTCTTATATTTTATACATTGGGCAAAATTAATTATCATATGAAGGCTCCTGTTCTTGCTCATATATATATATATATTTTTTATGTTCGAATAACTAAAGTCAAAATTTGGATTGAAAGCTAGAAGGTTGCATAATCCAATTTCACTTATTTATTGTTGATTGTAGTTTTAATGTAATTTGGTTTGATCTTACTAAGATATTAAAGTCTAACGATTGAGGGTGAATCTTTGTATCCCAAGGAAATTTCATGCATTGAAATAGCAATTTGAATTATTATCAACACATGAACATGTGCTCAATCAATTGAACTTTCATAAGCATATCTTACTGAATATCTGGGCGGAATCTTTATTCCTATATGGTTGCGAGCTCTTTGCTTTTCAGTCTTTTCCTAGCACAAAAATATTGAGCATTCCTTTTTTTCCTACATAGGATTAACAACAAACCAATCATATAAATGCTAGAGGTTATAAAAGAAGTAATCATTCTCTTTAGGCATCAAGTTATAGACAAATTTGTATCCTCGAAATAATAGTAAAAATGAGATTTTCACCAATCTAAATATTCCAGACATCTAGCAAAGTCGATTTCTCTGCTTTCATGCCAATTTCTTAAGTAGAAAATGTTGAATTCATTCACTAATTTGAACCTTAAATTGAGCCAATTCACTAGTTCAAATTAAATGAATTAAGTGAATTGAAATTGGCTTCAAAAGTTGAGTACATAGCAAAGGAACAAAAAGAGAAGATGAAAAGATAGTCCCACATGGGATAGGGGAATGTAAGGATGTGGGTTTAAATATGATAGCTTGCTCCTTTACTTTGCTTATGTAAGAAGAGGAAAAACCTTGAGCACCACGGGCGGTGCTACGCACCGCCCGCACGCGCACGCGCGTGTGCGAGGGCGAATGGGCGTTTAGGGTGCATTGGGCGCTTTAGAGTACGTCGCGAGGAGCTGAGGAGCCTTTGATTTTTGGTGCTATACAACTGTTGAAACGGCCAACTGTTGCGACTGTTGAAATCTCAACCGTTGCGACTGTTGAAAACCTATAAATAGGGTCTGGGTCAGTGTTTCAAACTATACGTTTTTCTTTTCTCTTCTATTTCTTCTTCTGCAGACAGAAGTTCCAGAATTTCTGTCTACAGAAGAACTCTGTTCATCATTTCAATAAGTCCAGTCCTGCATAACATAAACCAGAGAGAACCTTTATCAGATTCGCCAGAGCAGAGGGATTGCGGCTTCCTTCCCTCTGCAGATCGATCGTTGTATCCTGAGAGATCGACGTCCAAGAAATCCAGAAGCGAACAGTGGAGGACGAATCGATTTTAAGGAGATAGTGTCCAACACTAGCCTCGATCTTCATCCAATCTACTTCCTGTCAGTAAAGTCTTCTTCCAGTCCTCCTGCAAGGTTCTGAACCAGGTTTTTCATAATCCAGTTTCTTATTTTTCTGATTAGGATAGTATACTAGATAAAGAAGAACAGTTTGATGGTTTTTCTTTAAACAGTCTTCTTCTACTTCAAAACTGGAAATATATAGATATAAATCTAATTACAGAATTAATTTCCTGCAAATAACAGTAACAATTCTGTTAACTACAAATCTGTCATTTTGTGTTAATCTAAAACAATTCTGTATGCTTCAATCTGCAACCAAAGAATTAGTAACCTCCACTTTACATTTATACATAAAAAATATACCAACAATCTTAAAATCGATTATTGCATGTTTTAGATTAACTTTTTAAGAATACAATTTAAACATTTTTAGTTTGAACCTACATTCTTAAAATCGATTATTGCATGTTTTAGATTAACTTTTTAAGAATACAGTTTAAACATTTTTAGTTTGAACCTACATTCTTAAAATCGAATTTCGTGCATGTTTTAGATTAACTTTTTAAGAATACAGTTTAAACATTTTTGTTTAGAACCAACATTCTTAAAACTGATTTTTGGAATTCTGTCAAAATACCATAAATTAGAGTAGTGTTATCAATTAGAACTCTGTTATAATAGTATTTAATCTTTAAACTGATATTTTGTTTTAGATTAAAATACTGTCATAATAGTAATCAATCACTAGTAATGTTAATTGCTTTTAGAGAAGACTAATTAATTCTGTTTTGTGTTTGGAGTTAGAATTATTTTTCAGTTTAGTTAAAATTTATTACAAGACATTAAGATAGATAAATTTTAATATTTGTAGATGGCTACTATATCTGATATGTCCACTGTGATAACTCCTGTCATGGTTACTCCAACTGTGCCTTCAAACCAGTACGAGAAACCAGAGAAGTTCAGTGGCTCAGATTTTAAGAGATGGTAACAGAAAATGTTGTTCTATCTCACTACAATGAATCTGGCCAAGTACTTGAAGGAGACTGTGCCTACTCTTGTTGAAGATGATCAACAATCAGTGAAGGCGGTCGAAGCATGGAAACATGCGGACTTCTTGAGTAAGAACTATATCCTCAATGGTTTGGACAATATACTGTATAATGTATACAGTTCAGTTGCTACTGCTAAGGAACTCTGGGAGTCCTTAGACAAGAAATATAATACAGAAGATGCCGGCTCTAAGAAATATGTAGTCGGTAAGTTTCTGGATTATAAAATGGTTGATTCTAAAAATGTAATCAACCAAGTACAAGATATTCAAGTGATCATTCATGAAATTCATGCTAAAGGTATGACTATCAGTGAATCTTTTCAAGTGGCTGCAATAATTGAAAAATTACCACCATCTTGGAAAGAATTTAGATATTACCTAAAGTATAAACGAAAAGAAATGACACTTGAAGATCTAATTGTACGATTGAGGATTGAAGAAGATAACCGCCATTCTGAAAAGAAAATTAGAAATCCATACAATGTTTCTAAAGCTAATGTTATGGAAAATTCCAATAAGTCTAATGACAGGAAGAGAAAGCACAATGGTGAAGACTCTAAGAGTTGTAACTCGAAGAGATTCTATGGCAAGTGCTACAACTGTGACAAGCCTGGACATCGTGCAAAGGACTGCCGTGTGCGAAAGGCACCAGATTCTTCGAAGAAGAAGAAACATCCTAATGCACATTTGGCCGAAGAAGAAAATCTTTGTGCAAATGTAGATTGTACATCTGTTGTCTCAGAGGTTAACCTAGTTGGTGGCAACTCTAAAGAATGGTGGGTGGATACTGGGGCCACTCGCCACATTTGCGCCAACAAGTGGATGTTCTCCACATATGATTCTGTGGAAGGAGAACTACTCTACATGGGTAACTCTGCAACCTCCAAGGTTGAAGGACGAGGCAATATTGTACTGAAGATAACTTCGGGGAAAGAACTTACTCTTACTGATGTACTTCATGTACCAGATGTCCGCAAGAATCTGGTCTCTGGTTCAGTCTTGAGTAAGAAAGAATTTAGGCTTGTGTTTGAGTCTGATAAGTTTATACTCACAAAGAATGGTGTATATGTAGGTAAGGGGTATATGACCAATGGTCTGTTTAAAATAAATGTAATGACCATTGCCCCTAAGTTTATCAATAAAATTGATTCTTCTGTTTATATGACTGAGTCACCTTTTATTTGGCATGGTAGATTAGGACATGTTAATTATTATACTTTACAAAGATTAATAAATTTGAATATGTTGCCTAATTTCAATATAAACTTTGAAAATAAATGTGAAATATGTGTTGAATCAAAAATGACTAAGCTTCCATTTCACTCTATAGAACGTAGTACTGAACCTTTAGAATTAATTCATATAGATGTATGTGATTTAAAATCTATTCAAACTAGAGGTGGAAAGAAGTACTTTATTACGTTTATAGATGATTGTACTAGATATTGTTATGTATATCTACTTAGAACAAAAAATGAGGCAATTGAAATGTTTATACAATACAAAAATGAAGTTGAGAATCAACTTAGCAAAAAGATAAAAATGCTAAGAAGTGATAGAGGTGGTGAATATGAGTCACCATTTGCACAAATTTGTGCAGAACATGGTATTATATATCAAACAACTGCTCCTTACACTCCACAGTAAAATGGAATTGCTAAGCGTAAGAACAGAACTTTAAAAGAAATGATGAATGCCATGTTAATAAGTTCTGGTTTACCCCAGAACATGTGGGGGGAAGCTCTGCTTTCTGCCAATTATATTCTCAACAAAATACCCCAAAAGAAACTTGAGAAAATACCTTATGAATTATGGACAGGTCGAGCACCTAGTTATAAATTTTTAAGAGTGTGGGGGTGTCTAGCTAAGGTTGCAATTCCTACTCCGAAAAGAACTAAAATTGGACCTAAAACTATTGATTGTATATTCATTGGATATGCGCATAATAGCAGTGCTTATCGTTTCTTTGTTTTTAACTCTGATCATCCAGAAATACATAAGTACTCTATTATTAAATCTAGGAATGCAGTATTTTTTGAAAATATGTTTCCTAGTAAAGAATATAATCCAAGTTCCTCTAAAAGGACTTGTGATGATATAATAAGAGAAACAGAGTCTGATTCTGGAAATAAAACCAATGAGGATGAATGTAGACGGAGCAAAAGGGCCAGGATTAATAAATCGTTTGGTCCGGATTTTCTAACATATATATTAGAAAAAGAACCTCAAACTTATAATGAGGCTATGTCTACTCCTGAAGCTCCTTTTTGGAAAGAAGCTGTAAATAGTGAAATTGAATCAATTATTCAAAATCACACCTGGGAACTTGTGGATCTTCCTCCAGGAAGTAAACCATTAGGATATAAATGGATCTTTAAAAGAAGGATAAAACCTGATGGGTCTATAGATAAATACAAAGCTAGACTTGTAATAAAAGGCTATAGACAAAAGGAAGGTATTGACTATTTTGATACATATTCACCTGTAACAAGAATAACATCCATAAGATTAATAATTGCTTTTGCTGCATTATATAATCTTGAGCTTCATCAAATAGATGTAAAAACAGCATTTTTAAATAGTGAATTAGATGAAGAAATCTACATGGAACAACCTGAAGGGTTTGTAGTTCCAGGTAAAGAAAAGAAGGTGTGTAGACTTGTTAAGTCTCTTTATGGACTTAAGCAAGCACCTAAACAATGGCATGAGAAGTTTGACCAAGTTATGTTGTCAAATGGATTTCGCTATAATGAATGCGATAAATGTGTATATGTAAAAGGGGATATGCACAACTATGTCATTGTATGTTTATATGTGGATGACATGATTATCACCGGTAGCACGGTGGCTCTAATTAAGGAAGTAAAAATCATGTTAACACGAAAATTTGATATGAAAGACTTAGATATTGCAGATATTATTCTTGGTGTTAAAATCACCAAGACATCTAATGGATATACCTTATCCCAGTCACATTATATCGAGAAGATACTCGAAAAATTTGACAAGGGAAATACTTATATAGCTAAGACACCTGTAGATATGAGTCTACATCTTACAAAGAATATAGGTGCTAGTATATCACAGTTAGAATATTCTCAGATCATTGGCAGTCTTATGTATTTAATGAATTGCACAAGACCTGATATTGCATACTCAGTAAGCAAACTGAGTAGGTTTACAAGTAATCCAGGGAAGAACCACTGGAAAGCAATAGTTAGAGTACTCAAATATTTGAGGTACACTACTAACTATGGGTTGCACTATACTAGATATCCAGCAGTGATTGAAGGATACACTGATGCGAACTGGATTACCGATTCAAAAGATATCAAATCCACAAGTGGATATATATTTACTATTGGAGGTGCAGCCATCTCTTGGAAATCTTCTAAACAAACATGTATAGCCAGATCCACTATGGAATCTGAGTTTATAGCTTTAGATAAAGCTGGAGAAGAAGCAGAATGGCTTCGAAACTTTTTAGAAGATATTCCAATGTGGCCTAAACCTGTGTCAGCAATATGCATCCATTGCGATAATCAATCAGCAATTGGAAGGGCACAAAATGTATTATATAATGGAAAGTCACGACATATACGTCGTAGGCATGAAACTGTAAGACAGCTGCTTACAAACGGAATAATATCTCTTGATTATATAAAATCAAAAGATAATATTGCAGATCCATTAACAAAAGGCTTGACTAGAGATCAAGTATATAAGTTGTCGAGGGGAATGGGATTACAGCCTACTAAAGAGTAACTCCATAATGGCAACCCAACCTAGCTGACTGGAGATCCCAAGATCTAGGTTCAAAGGGACAACCGAATTGTGGGGGAACTCGAAAGAATCACTGAGGAAAATATTTCCTATCTCATTTCTATGGTAAAATAGTGATTACCTGCAATGTGTTAGGATAAGCCAAGCTTTTAATGATCCTTATATCTTAGAAATCTAAGTGGAGTATGGCAGGATACTCTTGATAAGAGATCACCTATGTGAGTGAGAAGGGGCCGCTTCTATGAGAATGAGAAAGGCTAAGTTCTCTAAGAGCACTCACAGAATTACCAGGTTGTCCAAGGCCAAAATGGACACAACATAGAATCTGATAAAGTTGAAAGAAATCGTGTGAATATTATTGTCTTAGTTTATATCAAAAGCTGAACAGTTCAAAAACATCGTGTTCACTGGTTAACAAGTAAACTCGATAATATTTCACTAGGGAAGGTTCAAAGCCAAAAGTCACCTCTCCCGATGCGGTAACTTTCTATTACACTCTCTGGTTATTTGCATTAGAGTCTAAGCCATTTCATTCATGTGGGGGATTGTTGAATTCATTCACTAATTAGAACCTTAAATTGAGCCAATTCACTAGTTCAAATTAAATGAATTAAGTGAATTGAAATTGGCTTCAAAAGTTGAGTACATAGCAAAGGAACAAAAATGGAAGATGAAAAGATAGTCCCACATGGAATAGGAGAATGTAAGGATGTGGGTTTAAATATGATAGCTTGCTCATTTACTTTGCTTATGTAAGAAGAGGAAAAACCTTGAGCACCACGGGTGGTGCTACGCACGCGCACGCGCACGCGCACGCGCGTGTGCGAGGGCGAATGGGCGTTTAGGGTGCATTGGGCGCTTTAGAGTACGTCGCGAGGAGCTGAGGAGCCTTTGATTTTTGGTGCTATTGGATTCGGGTTGCCTCTATTGGGTTCAGAACTGAATGAATTCGACCTACACCCGCCCCGTCAGTCAAGAGTCGTTGAAGTCCAACGGTCGGCGGTCCAACAGTCACCGGCCGCCGTCAACGGTTGCCGTTAAACGGTCACAACTGTTGAAACGGCCAACTGTTGCACTGTTAAAATCTCAACCGTTGCGACTGTTGAAAACCTATAAATAGGGTCTGGGTCAGTGTTTCAAACTACACGTTTTTCTTTTCTCTTCTCTTTCTTCTTCTGCAGACAGAAGTTCCAGAATTTCTGTCTACAGAAGAACTCTGTTCATCATTTCAATAAGTCCAGTCCTGCATAACATAAACCAGAGAGAACCTTTATCAGATTCTCCAGAGCAGAGGGATTGCGGCTTCCTTCCCTCTGCAGATCGATCGTTGTATCCTGAGAGATCGACGTGCAAGAAATCCAGAAGCGAACAGTGGAGGACGAATCGATTTTAAGGAGATAGTGTCCAACACTAGCCTCGATCTTCATCCAATCTACTTTCTGTCAGTAAAGTCTTCTTCCAGTCCTCCTGCAAGGTTCTGAACCAGGTTTTTCATAATCCAGTTTCTTATTTTTCTGATTAGGATAGTATACTAGATAAAGAAGAACAGTTTGATGGTTTTTCTTTAAACAGTCTTCTTCTACTTCAAAACTGGAAATATATAGACATAAACCTAATTACAGAATTAATTTCCTGCAAGATAACAGTAACAATTCTGTTAACTACAAATCTGTCATTTTGTGTTAATCTAAAACAATTCTGTATGCTTCAATCTGCAACCACAGAATTAGTAACCTCCACTTTACATTTATACATGAAAAATATACCAACAGAAAATATCCATTTAACTCCCAAGTCAAAAAAGCCAAACCAGGTATGTTGATATGTTTCTTTTCTTTATATAGTTGGTTTCTTATCAAAGGAAGTTTCTCTAACTATATCAACCCTAATTAACATTGTTCTAAATCGAAAACCGAACATAAAGATATGGTCACGTACCTTTTTCCCCTTCTTTTTCTTCTTCTCTCTCTAGAATGGAAAGATATAAGTTGGCACACATGAAAAGCAAGAGTTCCATCAATAAACATGCCTTACTAGTTTTTGATCTACCTCCTAACGATTTCAATCATGGCATCAATGCCATGAGCCAAAGTGAGTCACCATACCTAAAACCCAATATCCCCAACATATTCATGAGTGCACACACACCAATAAGATATTAGATATCTCTACCTATTCTTGTCATTAAGTGTTGTGGTGACCACCACTTAATGTCTCAAACTAAGTGGCTCTTGTTGTGGCATTTTGCCATTTGTGCATCATCTCCTAATAAAATATCACCAAATTAAGTAATCATAAAATAATAGTTTGGAGGAGCTTGGCATGACCGCCCATTTCTTTAACACTACAATCCAAAAGCAAGATGGCAATAATAATTAGGGGTTTTTACATATCTGTCCCTTACATGTTTAAAAATTAGAATTTAGTCCTCCACATCTTCATATTTATAATTTAATCCCCAAATCCTTTAAATTATCTCACTTTAATCCAACCATATTTTTCGTTTGAATTTCCTGTTATAGTCCTGAATTACTTCACTTTAATCCTCTCTTCTCTCTTCCTTCTTTCTTTCTTTTCTTAGTGGGTTCATCTCTCCATTTTTCTCCTCTCTATCTCTTCCCTCTTCTTATTTGACTCCCTGAATTACTTCACTTTAGAGATTAACTGAGACGGAAGAGAGAGAAGAAGAATGGAGAGAGGAACTCAATAAGAAGAGGAAGAGATGAGGAAGAGAAAAAGGAGGACTAAAGTGAAGTAACGGAAAAATTGAGCCAAAAATATGGCTAAATTCTATGGAGTGAGGTAAAAGGTTTGGAAAACTAAATTATAAATATGAAGATTTGGGGGACTAAGTTCTAATTTTTAAGGGACAGATATGTAAAAATCCTTAATAATTTTATGGCAAGAAAGCATTTTATTTAGTGAGCATTAATAAGAGTGTCAGTTTTGGATTGGGTAAATAACAACATGAACCAACAAAAAGAAACTTAAAGAAAACAATAATAATCAAACAAAAGTAGGAGACTATTTTTTTTTTTCCCTTGTTTTTCTCTTTCACCATATGTCAAAATGCAACTTTTTTATTGCATATCTAAATTACTTGTTTTATGTCCCATTTCTTGACACAAGTAATCTTTTTTTTTTATCCAACTATTTATTTATGTATTGAAGAGAAAAAATTGGCCGACTATTATTTATTTATGAGAGGCTTGTCAAGTGCAGATCTAGACATTTGAATTAAGGACAAAGTTATTTGGGGATCGAGTTGTCTGAATAATTTGTCAGGGGTGTAGGGGGATGAAGTACCCCTGTGGGGGGGGGGGGGGGGGTGAAGACACGAAGCTTGTGACCCAATTTTTTTAATATATTATAGTAATATAATGATAAATTATGATTTTACAAGTTAATATATGACCAAGACATAATTTAATTAAAACCAAATTCTACCACTTGATTTACAAAAATAGTTTTTAGAGAGGGAATTAAAAAAGTGCAATATCATAGAGCTAAAATAGAATTTAGTCTTCACTTTTGGAATTTGAGGGAGACAGATTTAAAATTTGAGAGGAACAAACTCATAAAAATTGTAAATACTAA
This sequence comes from Dracaena cambodiana, assembly GCA_036321105.1. Taxonomy (NCBI): domain Eukaryota; kingdom Viridiplantae; phylum Streptophyta; class Magnoliopsida; order Asparagales; family Asparagaceae; genus Dracaena; species Dracaena cambodiana. The sequence continues at coordinate 6,107,751 of JAYEPQ010000009.1, forward strand.
GTTAATTTTTTTTTTCTTTTCTAATTATTTTTGCTCATAAACCATCAACTAAATAATATAAAAGCTCTTAGAAAAAAAAATTGGAACCAAAAAAATTAAGGAAGCATATGTTTACATGCAAACATTGTTACTTTTGCATTTCCTCCATTAATTGAAGCTTCCAAACAGGGAAATTCTAAATGCGCACCACATTTTTCTAGTGAGCACCACATACTATATGGTAAAGTGATTTACAACACAGGGGAAAATGGTGCTCACCAGTTAAATGTGGTGCGCATTTAGAATTTCACTTCCAAACATGAACCCTCGCCGAAAAAACACAACAATGCTATAAATAAACTATAACTTTCCCTTTGGGGGGGTAAAAAACTGTCTTTAATTAAAATTTTAATTAAATTTAATATGAAATCAATCCATTTGCAAAAACTCCCAAACCTTGATTGCCTCCCAAAAATAGCCTCGACGCCAAAACAACAAACAGCATGTAACGTTAAAGCAAAGGCAAAAGAAAGTTTTATTCCTCATTCTCTCTCTTTTTCTCTCTCCTTTCAATCGATCCAAAGCTTGATCCGAGTTTTGATCAAACCCCAGCGAACCCAATTGAGATTTTTGGAAAAAAGTTGCGATTTTGGACCGTTTGAGGTCATTTTCCCGTCCAATTTTGATTCTACTCGCACTTAATCCTAGGTTTCCCAATCTCTTTACGCATTCGATCATTTGAAGCAAAATCGAAAAAAGTTTGCAACTTTGATCTAATAGAAACCAAGATGAATCGAAGCAAGAATGGGGAAGAGCATGGCGATTTCTTCGCAGTTTCGCCGAGAAAAGATTTGTCAATAAAGTTGATAAAGGTGGTAACTTTCTTGGTTATATTCATGGCCGGCGCTGTTCTTGGGTTGTCACTGACTTCCCATTTCACCCCATATTTCACTACGCACACTGATGTATTTTTTCCGACCAAAATGTACTCAATAAACTGTGGGAAGGAGAATTCTAGCTTGGCGAGTTTCGTTAGCCCGAGAAATTTGATGCATGAGATGAGTGATGATGAGCTCTTTTGGAGGGCTTCATTGGTGCCCAAGAAGAAGAATTTTCCATTTAAGCGGGTGCCGAAGGTGGCATACATGTTCATGACAAGGGGGCCGTTGCCGTTGATGAGGTTGTGGGAGAGGTTCTTTACTGGGCACGAAGGGCTTTATTCGGTTTACGTGCACTCGCTTCCCGGGTATAAGCTTATTGTCAATGAGACTTCTCCATTCTATGGGCGGCAGATTCGGAGTGAGGTATGGGTTTTATGATTTTGATTCATGTTCATGTTGAATAGGTTTATTATGTGCATGACACAGTAGATTAATTGATTGGTAAATGGTGAAGATATCACATTTCTTGTTCATCTTTGTGCATTGAAGTTCAAATTGTGCTACATTGTGGAAATAGAAATGGTACTTGTATTTTTCATATATTTAGAGCTTAAAAAAAAAAGAGAATATTATATGAGTTCAAATATTATAAGATCCTGAAATTTTAACCTTTTATGGATACAATATTGATTTAGTACGTCTTGCGAATAGCATGTAAGATTTTTGAAGTATCCGGAACAATATAGAACCCATAATATTGGTACCAATTTACCAATATTTTCGAAAATTTTCAGATAAATTTTCAATTTTTTCGGTATGATATGTCTGGTATCACTGATTTCCTATATTACCACAAACTATCTGTCAAACCGATACTAATTATGCAATTTAAAATGTTAGTTTAAATCTTTCATCGCAACAAGTATCTGAACAAACACTTGAAGTTTTAATTTCTTATCCTTGGATCATGTCATTTTGCGACTTGTCATTTGTTGGAATTCAGGACATATTTCCTTTTTCCGTGGCCTACTTCCTACTGGAATAACAAGGGCTGCCTTTTCTTTTGCAGAATATTGAGTGATAGGAATAGTGGAATGCTCTGATTGATATTGTAGTGGATTGATTCAAACTTAGGAAAGGTTTAGTGTTTTTCTACATTGGTTATGGTTCATCATTGTTCTTTTTATGTAATGTAAATACTATGACATTATGTTTGCATCTTAGGTAATCCTAATGTGTATACTATACCGTATTGTAGTCAGTAGCATACTTCTGACAACATTCAGTGGCTTTTCATGTATAGCTTCTACATAATGTTTATTATTCTTGCAACGATTTCATAATCTGAAGAAAAATGTGAAAAATGTCATAAACTGATACGTAGGCTTGAAGGCCCATCGACAAATCTGAGTTGTAATATATGTTTGTTCACACTATGAATGGAGAACACGCTGGAGTATGGTGTCATTGAGAACTGAAATTGTACTCACGTTTACAAAATACCATTTGTTGGTTCAATTTGCTTTGGATATGACATTCTAGATTCGGGAAGGAAAGGGAGAGGGAAAGGGAAAGAAATCATTGTAGTTATAGGGTAAGAAATGGAGCAGACTGGCAATCTCTCAGACAATTTCTAAATGGCCTCCATTTATTGGGTTTACCTTATGTACTCAGGGTTATTTTGTCGGAAGTGCAAGTTCTTTTTTTTTTTTTTTTCCCTTCCGTTTGTGTGTGTGTGTGTGCCTTTGATCGTTGGTCTAGTGATACACATAGTGGGAAGGAGAATTTTTTCTAAAAAAATATAAAAAATTAGCTAGCCTACGCTTCTGCAACATGTTGTCAGCTGACTAGCAACCAATATGCATTCATTTATTAAGTTGGTTCATTAGAGTACTACCTGCTTTCATTTTAGGGTGATCAAAGTTACCTGTCTACTTGAATACCCTTTCAGCATCCTCCTTTACACCAAAAGTTGCTAAAATAATGTTTTAGATTTCACTGAATCGATGATTCTCTTTTTCATGTACACTTGATTGTTTTCTTTTAGATATTCAAAAACATAGAAAACCACAAACTTGGCTATGCTATTTTATTATGTTATAATCTGTGAACAGTTTCACACCACAGGTACAACCTAGGAACATTAATAGTTTGAAGCTATTACTTATTTTATTTTTTATTTTTTGAATGCAAGGGTGCAATATCCATGCCTTTTTATTAATGAATTAACAATGAAAAGTTACATCATAGGGGAGCAAAGTCAAGGCTCCCAACAAAATGAATGTACAAATGTCACATAACACCCCTATTTATACACAAACAAAAGCAAAAGGTTCTACAATCTAACGCTTTGACATCCCCATATGTCTCCCTCCCTACGCAAAGTAAACATCAAAAGCAAGTTGCTAATTCGCTTGATGGAAGTTGACCAGTTTAACCTTCTTCTATAATCTGAAATTTTACATTTATAATAAGTTGATGCCTGCCTGTGATAGCAAAGAAATATCAAAATTAATTCATTTATTTCACGTATTGATAGGATCAGAGCAGGATGTTTAAAGCATAGAAGTACATATTAAGTACTTTGAGACCGTTGAGGGGATTTATGTTAACGAAGTACCTATATGACTAGCTTTCCTTTGTGGATCCAATGAATGAGTCTAGTCAAACTGCATCGAGATGGATCAGTGGGAATGCCAGTACATTCATCAGAAATTTTTGGTAGTTTCAGTCGGAGGTGAGGGCTTGAGATGGTTTCTGCCTGTGTAAAGGAGACGACTGCTTCAGTTAGGTTCGAGAGCCCATAGTTGGAAGAGTGGCTCGGACATGACTTAGAGAAACATGGACATAGATTATGTCACTAAAAATATAAAAAAAGGGAAAAGGAGTCGATGATTGCTAAGAGAATACGTGGTCCTTAAAGGACTTGTTGGGAAAAAGGGATCAACGTAGCTAACTCCAAAATTTTGGATACACTGTTATTATCAGCAACAAAGAACTTGATATAATGAATATAAACCTGTGCTTTGGAACCTAGATTGTTGTTACCGTTTCATCGAATGCTAGAGACTTCTTGTTTCACATGTTTGGATTTTCACTCGTATTCTGGCTCGGCCACATTGGTGTGTTTCGTGAGATTGTGCCTTTTCTTTGGCCTGGGTTATGTAAGGTGGCTATTTTGTTATCAAGAGAATATGGAAGCAGTGAGCAGAAATTACTCTAGCCGGAGAATATGAGCTAATCCTGTTTTCAATCTATTTTCGTAATTAGTTTTATGCTTGTGGAGCTGTATTTGTTTTGGTGGTTGGTTAACGTTTTCAGCCTAATGCACTTCTTTTACATGTGCACACATGCACACACATGCAAAAGAGTGGAATAACCTTTAACAATACGATTATTTTCCACCTTGCTTGATAACTAACTGCCTGTGTATAATATACGGTACTGTGCAAGATGTCAAGGTTGGGAGTATTGCATTACTTGGTGAAGGAAGCGCTAGCAACAGGATTTTGTTTATGAGAAGAATCAGGATGTTGTATATCTAAAAAATCTCTTTTCAGCCGTGCAAGGGCGTTCCTAAAGTATCGTTGCAAGGGCACACCTTTTTTTCTCTTAGTTGTACCCCTTAATAATTCTTAAATATGATCATATCAGCTACAGTTAAATAACTACACTGCTCAGAAGACTCGAGATGTATTTCTACTTTGATATAATGGGAACTTGATGGAGCAAGAAACGAGCATGCTTCAAGTATGAACTAATCTATCTATCTCTCTATTGATATAGTTGTAGATATCAAGATATATTTGTCATGCACATGTATCTACTATGAAGTATGGACACAAACCCGAGACACCAATATAAATTGACATGGACATGACCACGGGAATACGACAAATCCTAAAAAAAGTGGGACATGGAAATATTGCACACATTTATGCACGTGTGTTTATATAATGTACATCAAAACTTGAATCAAGTTTAATTTACTTATGCAAGTTTCCATATTGTCAAGAAAATATAGTTTTGTATGAAGCAAATCTGAATATAGCATAGATATGATTACTGAGAAGCGATAGTTGACTCTTAATTATAGCACTGCTTAATATTTGGAACCGAGTTAATCTGGGGTGTTGTTCGCTACTTGATCTTCAGGAAACTTCATGGGGATCAATATCACTAGTAGATGCAGAAAAGCGTCTCCTGGCCAATGCGTTATTGGATTTCTCCAATGAACGCTTTGTGTTGATCTCCGAGAGCTGCATCCCAGTTTACAATTTTCCCACCATCTACAAGTACCTCATAAACTCTGTGCACAGCTTCGTTGAATCATATGACGAAGATTCTTCTCGTGGCCGTGGTCGTTACAGCCGCCACATGTGGCCAGATATCAGGCTATCAAAGTGGAGAAAGGGGTCCGAATGGTTTGAGCTTAACCGTGAATTGGCTGTGGACGTAGTTGCTGATTACAAGTACTACCATCTCTTTAGCAAGTACTGTAAGCCCTCCTGCTACCCTGATGAGCATTATATCCCAACGTACTTGAACATGTTCTATGGAGCTCTGAACTCGAACCGTACTGTGACTTGGGTCGACTGGTCAAGGGGCGGGCCGCACCCAGCGAGGTACGGTTACAAGTCCATCACAGAGGAATTCATTCATTCAATCAGGGATAATGGGACTTTATGTACCTATAACTTCAAGCCAACTACTATGTGCTTCCTCTTTGCTAGAAAATTTGCAGCCAGTGCTTTGGAACCTCTACTGACACTTGCATCGACACTTATGGAGTTTTAGTTCTTTTTTGGTTTGCACTGATCAACACAACCTATACTGATCTGTAGATGAATTACATTGTTTTACTTCAGAAAAATTCTTGCCATCCACATTTCTAGGTGCTCAGGTAGAAGAAATCAATATATTTTTTTTTAATTTTATTTTTCAGGTCTCAGAGAAGTATACGTTAGTTTGGATACGAAAACTTTTGGCTTGTATCTGGCTCTGACAAAGAATTTGCTTAACTAGGAATCTGTACGTAAAAGAGTCATGGCCGGGTGCTTGGCAGATACTGATGTAATGCTAGTTTTGTGAATACAAAATCCAAGGTTTCTTGTATCATTCTTCTTCTGATGATCTCAGAGACATTTTTCCTGATTTTTTTATCTGTTTATATATATATAGAGAGAGAGATAGAAATGAGCTGACAGCACACACAACTTATTTGAGCTGCAGTTCATTATTACTGTCTCCAATAATTTTTTTAAAAAAATTTCTTTTGGATTATGATCTAGGGTTCACTCATACCTAAAAAAATCATTGGATCATTACAGTTTTGCTGCTAGCTCGCGTAACTTTTCCTGAGCTGGCGGCTCACCTACAGTAATCCCATATATATATATATATAGAGCACTGATTTACTAGTGAATAGGGGTAGCACCTTGGAATTCAAATCCGGAGATAAAGCTATTCGGGAGGTCGAGTTGTCTGGACAACGCATTAGGGGTGAAGCGCTACTACAAAGGGTGCAGGGGCGGAGCCTTCAATCAAAAAAAAAATTCTATATTATACTAATATGAATACGAGAATAAAATTATAATTTTGTAAGTCAATACATGCTTTCAATAAAAAAGAATTCTATATTATAGCAATATGAATACGAGAATAAAATTATAATAATCTACATGTAATTTTATGAAAATTCAAATTCTATCAGCTGATGAAGAAAAAAGTTTATAGGAGAGGGAATTGAAAAAATGCAATATCGGAGGGTAAAAAATAGGCTTTAGTCTTTCCCTATATTCAGAAACAAGTTTCCACCATTTATGTTTAATAAAACTGACTGCATAAGTTAACTGTTACGCAAATGCACATCCAAAGGCTCAATCAAACACTAAAAGAAAATAACGATAGTTGTATTGCTCCCCTCTGGTTTATGAGAGGTTCCGATTTCAATTTATGATGGAGACTTAGTTTAGATAATATTGGAAAAATTATATTTGTTAATGTTTGACTAGAAAAAATAAGTACCAAAAAAAAAGATCTTTCTTAGAAAAAAAAACAAAAACAAAAAATAGCAAAATGGAGCAGCTTTAACTTACCATAGTCTAGGGTTTACATCACCAAAGCCAGTGCCAGAAAATAAAACTACAACATTTAAAGGAAACCAAAAGAATTAGAGCCCCCTCTGGTCCAAAAAACAAAAAAAAAAAATAATAATAAAAAAATAAGGGTGATTACAAACATACAAAAGAATTATAGTTCTTTTTTTTTTTAAATCATGTGTGGTGAATGTTTTTTTTATGTTGTGTGAAATTTCACGAAAATTAATTTCCGTGTAAAATCTGTTCTATGAAGAATTAATGAAAGAGGGCATATCAAAGTTTCATAGGTCTTTAAGATGACAAAGCTAATGCAAGAGTTCAATTTCAAGCAACAAAGTTACTATATGGTGATTAGAAATTAGGAAGGTGCATTTAGAATTTCTGAACTCTCTCATTATTTGATACAAAGGAAACTAAAAAGAGAAAAAATAAAACAAAAAGAAATTAAAATTTTAAAAATACTTTTTTTTAAAAAATCCATCACTAACGGTAAAGCCAAATAATATTTTCTTTTATTTTCTCTGAATTAGAAAAGAGAAAAATATTGAAAAAATTTTAAGCCTTGCTTCTTCTAGCTATTTATTACTTAGATTTGGGAATTCTAAATGTACTTATTAATTTTCTAAATAATTCCATTTTATAATTGCACACAACAGAGGTAAGAAAATAAGAGATTTTCTAAATACAATCTATTATATTTCCAAGTTATACTTTTTTTTTTAATTTTTTCTTTATTATTTTTATCCACGCTGTCAGCTCCTCTCCAACAATGTGCCGATCCTTCTTCCCTATTGTCCCACTCTAATGTCCACCTTCCTCCTCGGTGCCCCAACCACCATCATCCCTTCTGGATTTTTTTTAAGAAGTTAATTATTTTAACTTTTTTAATTTAATTTCTGAATTCTATTTTTTTTTATTATTGAGGATTAACCGGATTTGATTTCTTTATAAAGTATTGAAAATTATTAGAGTTTTAATTCTTTTATTTTTAGAGTATTTAGAATTATTAGATTTAGATAGATGTAAGAAGAAAGAGAAAAAGATAAACATGTAATAAAATTGGTGAAATAAATTATAATAATAAATTTGTAATAAAATTAAACTTTTCTATATGAGGACCTGAAAAATTGGGTGAGTACATCTGGAAATCTCCTTTGAATTTTTTTTTTCTTTTTTCTAACCAAAAAAGGAGCAACTTTCTTCATATTTCTCTCTTCAATTCTCCCATTTTTCTTCCAAACCAAACAGAACCTTAGGGTTTAACCCCGATTCCCGACCCGGCAACTGTCGCCTCTCGATCTCTCTCTCGCTGCTCTCTCTCTCTCTCTCTCTCTCCCCCCTCCTCTAGCATCACGATCTATCTCTCTCGCTGACTCTCGCCTCTCTATCTCTCAGACCCCGAGGTCACTGAAGTCCGCCTCTCCGCTTGCTCCTTGCAGGCGCCTCCGTTCCTTAAACCCGACCTCCCCCGACATCCCTCCGACATCGACGGAGGCGGCGGCGAACGTCCTCCTCCTCCTCCTCCGCTACCAAGCGCCTCCACCGCTACGACACCGTGGAGGTCTGCAAGGACTTCGTCGGATATCAACAACAATTTCGCCCCACCCTGACTACGCCATCAGCGTCGAAATGTAAGCTTTGATCTTGAGTTAAAAACTTGAAATAAATTTTTAATCTCAGATAGTAGAGTTAGTAATTTCAGCTGGAATTTCATATTCGTTTACTAAAACTATAATTTTGAATATTTGATTCTTTAAGCCTGATGATGATGATTTTGAATTGCAAAGACCAAAATTTGATATTTAGAAGTTATGATTATGGCAAATCTACATGGATCATGTTAAATCAGATAAAATTGGGGACCGAGGATTATAATTAGGAAATATAATGAACAAAATGATCATAAATTGGGGATTAGATTTGGATCATACCCAAGAGAGATGGATCGATTGAGATAGAGATCAGTGTGTGTTTTTTAAATTTTCTTTTACGTTGCTACATTTTCATTGTAATGGTGGGCTTTGAAAATAAAGGGTACACCAAAATTTTTGGGTTGGGTTGGGGTATTGTCTTGTTGATGTTGGGGTTCTCATCCACACCAAAAGCCCTACACCAAGTCGCCAACTCATTGTAAGTGTCAAAATATGGAATATGTTATGGAGCATCACTAATAGACATGTAAATGATCTTATATTATTCAATTAACATGCACATGATAAATGTCTATGCTAGAGTCTAAAACCAACACTCATCAACTAAATCCTTTGATAAGATAAGGTACTTTGAAAAATGAGAGTGCACCAATCATCAATGACAATGAAGCTTCTTAGCAACGAGAGTCTGATCTACTCAAATATTGATATAAATGTAAGTATAAAAACATTTTCTTAACCGGAAACGACAGGACCTAAGCCGAATTAGTTGTCGATGCAACTTGAATATTCCACGCTTTGCAATGTGTTTTCATTGGCGGGGGGGGGGGGGGGGATCAAGAATCACACTTTAGGCAAAGAGTGAGTATGAATAACTTGCAAAGGTTGCCAATTCTTAATACAACTAGTATTGAAATATAGATAGAGAAAAGTAATAATTTGAAGCTAATGCCACCGCCATTATATAACATTAATGGTCATTGCACATTTTTTAAAAAAAATTGGCATTAGCATAACCCATTTCATTTTTTGGCAGAAAATCTCAATCTATTTCTTATAAATAATACTAAACCTTTTCTTTTATTGATAGCATTCATCCATTTAGCTCAGAAATAAGAAATCCAAAATGCAATTATAATAAAAGTAAATTGCTTTCTCAAAAGTAATAATTTACAATGCCACCCCTAATTATTCATGCTCAAAATTAGAGGAAAAAAAAGTTTCGTAGTCAAAGTTCAATAATTTACTTGGATGATAAAAAATGAAGCAATTCTATTTTCTAAATCATCAAGTTTAAAAAATTCCCAAAATATCTTCAGATTAGATGGTGAAAAGAGAACTTGGTAGAAAGGAATTCAAAGGAGGGGTGAAACTTGACATACGTTGGAGGTAAGCATAACATTGTCATGTCTCCTCTTTTATTTGTCACTATTGATTTCTTGGATGGTTGTTTCTGCGGATAGAGTCCATCATATTATTTTCTTGTTAATAGAGCCAAAAAAAGGTATTATAAAGTCCATTTTGACTCAACAACCTTTTAAAGCCCCTTAAATATTTTTGTTCTCTTAATCTGAGTTTTATATAATAAAATATTTATTAAACTTATCTATACTCTGAAATTTGTGTATTTTCCTTATTAAATTTTAACTTTTGAATAAAGAGTAAACTTAAATAAAAAATAAGATGTGTTTTTTAGATCAAGCCATACTATTGTTAAGGAAGATTTCCTTTGTAGAGCTTCTACCACATTCTATAAACTTCTATAATGACTTTTTAGTGCAATGTTTAAAAGAAAATAGCTTATTTCAGTTTGGCAACATGCATTTTGCTTATGTATTTGGGCTTATGCCATTAATTAAAGAATAAAATTACACCACATTGGTTTTTGAAGAAAATAAAACTTTGAAAGTATCCATCATCTCGAAACTAACTAACTAAATAAATAGTAAATAATTTTTTTGGATTTATATGCAATTTGAAATAACTCTAAGACAACTCCGGTACTAAAAAGAGACCTGTATTTAAACTTTTTATATAGAAATTGAAATCTTGTTTCTTTTTTCCTATATATAGACTCTTAAAAATTTTAATAATCTTTCATAAGATCTCTTCCCTTTATTTTTTTTAATTTTCATTAATTTCTCTGGAGGATAGACTAGCATGGAAGTTAATTTTTCAGAAAATTTCTAAGAAAAAGTAGAAAAGCATTCACCACATGTGACAACACAAAAATAAAAAAATTTCATTTCTTAATGCATTTCACAACCCTTGGACTGAGAGAGCTCCTAAGTCTTCTGGTTTTCGTTTAATTGTTGTTTGCTTATTCTCTAGATTAGCTTTGGTGATGCAACCCCTAGATTATGGTAAGTTAATGCTGTAGAAAGCATTCACTTTCTGGCTTTCTGCATTAACAATGAATCAACTTTTCTTCGTAATGTCAAATGCACTTGCTTTTTTCTCTCTGTTCTTGGCATGGAATTTTTAGTTATTGCAGAAAGCATTGCATCCTATAAAAGGGATTCGAATTGCCTTTTTTCCTACTCATTTGTAGTTATTTTCCCCTTTCAGTACGGTTAATGGCACTTGTAATCTTTAAAATAGCAATTACTTTAATGTAACGGTTTGCCTCCATTAGGTTACATTACATATAGCATAATGTAGGTTACACAAATTTCTATTTATTAATGAAAACAAATCTAAAACTATATATAATAATTTTTTTGTAAAATAGGAAAAAAATTGAAAATTATAAAAAAAATAAAAAACATGCTAAAATACGTAGAAGGTTTCCTACGTTTCTAATAAGTTCCACAATAATTTTTTCATCCATTTTCATGAATTATATTAACTTCACAATATTTTAGTCATTCCCAACCAAGAAAACAATATTTTAAATTTATTTATTTCAATTTCAATTATTATTAGTGTTTTAATATGTATTTTGTAATGCTTAATTTGTCTTATTTGTCATTATTCATTTTAGTTTTGTTGAGAGTTTAATAGAACCAATAAGTATGAACTTCAACAACTGAAGAGGATTATAGACTCAACAACATATGAAAATATATGATTATAATCTATAACATAATTATAATTTCTCAATTATTATATTCGTACTTCATAGAACATATATTCACAAGAATCACAATCACAACAAGTGTATTAATGTTGGCATAATGTCATTATGTAATATCAACCACAAGTAAAAATAATGATAAGAAAATCAAGTATTCTAATTATATACGTAATACAAAACAAACTAGTCCTGTGATGAACTTTTCTCATGAATGTTGGAATGGAGGTCGACTATCGAAAATGTCAGGATTAATCGGGTTAGTGAAATCCTTAGTCGTATTCAGTTGGGGAATTAAAGCTCAATTACACTAGGGATTAGCTGGTAGAAATGGTTGATGTTGTTGGGAGGGCATGATATTTATACACTCGAGCAAAAGCTCATAATAATTTACCCAAAACAATCCATTATAACGCAAAAGAACATGAAGTTATGCAATATTAGGTTTTTTGAAATAGTTATGCAACAATATATCCTCGTTAAGTTGCATAACATATTATAACGAGTTATACAATGTGTTATTTGAAACTATGAGCTCTTTTTTCTTTCATGCAAAGTTCCTTTTCAGTACCATTTAGGTTTTAACTCAACTTTCTTGTTTCTTGCTGCTGTGAATTTGGTTCATGTGCTAATTCACATGTGATGAATGCTTTTTTGTTGTTTGTGAGAAATTTCCTAAAATTAGTTTTCATGTCAAGTCTATCTTGTAAAGAAATTGATGAAGATTAAAAAAAATAAAGGAAAGATGTCTCATGAAAGTTTAAGATGCTGATCTTTTGAAGCAAGAGTTCCATTTCTACATAACAAAATCATATAGTAGTCTCTATTTGATATTGGAGTTGTTTTGGGCCTCTCATTTTTTCCCCTAAATTTGCATATATATCCTAAAAGGTTCTCTATTTTATATAGTTGTTTATTTAGTTTTGATGTGATGGGTATACTCAAAGTTTTTTAAAAAAAAGTGAGACTTTTTTTTCCCTTTAATTGATGGGTAAAAGCCTAAGTACATAGAAGGAAAGCACTATCAAATTGAAATAGGCTATTGTTTTTAAACATTGCTCTAAAAAGTCATTGTAGAAGTTGAGAAAATGTGGTAGAAGTTCAAAGAAAATCTTCTTGAGGAATTTTATGATTTATTCTAAAAGACTCATCCAATTTTTATTTTATTTTAGTAACTATTCAAAAATAAAATTTTAAAAAGGAAACATGCACTAACTCCAAAGTGTACCGGGGTTCTATAACTATTTCAGGTGAATATAAATAGATAAGGTGCCTTAAGAGGCTGGAGAGTCAAAATGGAGTTATGATACTTTTCTTGGTTGTATTCTGATGTGTTATATTTACTGCAAGCACACAGTGTCGTTGTAGCGCTGTACATGTCGTCTCACAGGGATCTAAGGTGTTTCTGCGTCTTTACTTTCTCTATAGTTCAACGGACTAACCAAAGGTTCTAGATTGAAGTCGGATTAATCTAAGTAGCCTAGGATATAGAATCCACTAATTTCCAACCATGTTCTTACTTCTACTATTTTCTTCTATCATAAAAACTCAATCTTTTTAGTTTAATTTTTACTTAAAGTGCCCTAAGCATGAGCTATCAAGTGTTGTGCAAGTATAGCTCATCAAAAGATGCTACTTCATATAAAAATAAACTAAGTCTTTTAGATAATTCAAATAAAAAGACAAAACCAGCAACCCCAATCCCTAACTAAGTATAGATTATCAAGAATCCTAATTCAAGTATAACCTATCAAAGTTCTAAACTTCGGGTCCTTGTATTTTAATCTTTCATTTGAAAAATCATGGCTTTATCAATTTTATTTAAGAAGAAAAATATTAGAAAATAATTACATGGTGGATTTTAGCTTCATCTACATTCTAGAGCTGATCTAATTAGCTACTCATGATTTTTACTAAGGAAGATTAATTTTTTATTCATAAAATGATAAACCCTAATCTAGAAAGCGGTAAACCCTAAAATAGAAAGCAATTAAATCTATGCAGAAATCAAGTAAAAATTCTCAAGAACCTCTGGACACAGTGTTGTGGCCGTCGACCTTCAGCAAAAACCGCAAATTTATTGAACAGAAAAATCGAATACAAAAATTTCAGCTTCCCGTCACAATACAAGGGTCGGCCAATATATAGGCCTCGGAAACCAAATCCTATTTCTAGCAGAACAAGAAAACCCCAAAAATTACATCGAAGCCATGAAAATAAAATCGGCGTGTGAACCCATGCCTTGGCCGCTATTTAGCGGTAAATACCGCTAATTAGCGGCCTAACTTTGTATAATTTTCGTGAAACTTTTTACACGTGAATCTCTTGTCTTGTTTATTTATTTTTCCTGACTGTATTCGACTTTAAATCTCTGCAGCATCGTAGTCTCATAGTCTTGCCTGCTTTAGTAACTTTTCGGACTCTGATTTCCTACTCCAACATTGATTTCTTGCCATCTCCTTGTACGAATCGAATTATCTGAAAAAGACACTAAAAATACCCGAGTAACATTTATTTATATACAAAAATAGATAAAGTATGAGAGGAAAAAAATACAATATATGATATTCATCACACCCCCACACCTATTTTTTGCTAGTCCTCGAGCAAAACCTAAACCTAAAAAGAAAAATAAAAATTCTAACTCACTTTCGCAGGAATCGCGATTGCACTTAGCACGTGCAATAAGCCTTTAAACCCCTAGGTTGTCCTAGTGGACGAGTTGTGTTTCGTGAGGGTTTGCAGTGAATATACCCACAAAATTCAAGAAGAAAATAGATTAAGAAATAAAGAAAAGAAAAATAAGGATAACCGAAAATCAAGAAAAATAAAAATTTTATACAAAAAAAAAGAAAAATTTCTTTTTTTTTTATAATATTTTCATCAATTAGTCTCACTAATATACAAACTCAAGAACGCATTTAGATTATCAATTTTTAAATCGAGCGCCATATCAGATACACTTATCATTTTAATCAAAAATTTAAATCCTATCTTTTAATACCCACTAACAGATAATCCATTGGCTCCTATACATCTACGTGCACGTGTGATAGTCTACTTCGGCTTTGGACTCGAACTCTAACTCATGATTCATCTCCTCTCTCATAATATTTTTTTTTTCTTTTTTTTTTAAATTTTTTTTTAAAGAATATTTCACCTTTCATGCGAATATTTACGCTTGCTTAGGCGCAACATACCCGATTACTCAGTTCATACTCTTTTTTTTTTTTTAGAATATTTCACTTTTCATGCGAATATTTACGCTTACTTAGGTGCAAAATACCCGATTACTTGGATCATACTTTTTTTTTTTCACTTTTGAGGCTATTGCCTTAATACCAGGCGCACCCCATTATTTTATTCACTTTTTTTTTAGAGAGAGAAAACTTACTCATTCGTTATCATCTTTATCCTTAACCTAATAAACTATTGTGAAGTGAAAAATAGATGTATACTTGCCTCAAAACTACTGTTAGTGATATTTATTTTTCGGATTTTAATATTTTTTTCATAAAATTCAAAGTGTATCGTCCAATCTACTCTCATATCCAATTTTAAATCTAAATTTGTTCTTTATCTGTAATTAGTTTGATCTATTGATAAAAATACATAAATTTGTTGTTAAATTTATTTTTTTATTAATTTATTTTTTTAGTTTTTTTTTTCAATTTTTTTTCAGTTAGTTACCCTAAAAACTACCCAAAGTGTAAAATAAAGAAACCCAAAAATAAGAAAAATAAAATCCTAAAAAAAAATAAAAATAAAATCCTAAAAATCCTAAAAAAAATAAAAATCTCCTAATCCACCCCCACACCTAAACTTGTGTATGCCCTCATGCACAAACAAAGGGTGGTAAAATAAATAAGAAAACTATTACACAAATACAAATAATGAGAGTCGTAAAAAGTTACGATCTCAATATCCTCACCCTATTAACGCATATAAAGCGGTTACGACCTCTCGATCGCTTCCCACTTTCATAGTGTGTGCGTTTTAAACGTAAAGTTGGTGCATTATTATATCTCATCATCCTCCTACAAGTCACGAGATTACCTGCCTGCTTCTTATGTCGTCCTCGCTTTTTCTTTGTCCACATATAAGCATTAACAATTGGGTTAAAGAATTCTTTATTATAAACCTGCCAATCATCGTTAGTAACAAGCATATATGTAGAAATATCATGAGGTAAGAAGAGTGCTATATGATCAAGTGAACGTGGTGGTGTCTCGTCCATCTCATGAAGTAATGCGAGCTCCTCTGCAAATAAATCCTCAAAAGTTTGCTCATAATTCAATGGCACACTTGCACAAGTATCATCATATATAAAATCAGTATGTGCCAATTCTTCTAATAGTATGAGCTCGTCTTTGAATATTTGCTCAAATGAGGGTTCATTATCAGTGCAAGAAGTCGAATGAGAATGCAAACAGTGAATCATGTTGACCTCAATGAGGGAGCTCGTTGCGTGCTCATCCATATTAAATAGGTTCAATGCCACAGTCATATTCCCAAACGATAACTTCATGAGGCCACTCCTACAATCAATTAATGCATTTGATGTTGCAAGGAATGGTCTACCCAAGATAACAGGAATTTGATTCCGTGGATTGGAGATTGGCTCAGTTTCTAAGACAATGAAGTCTACAGGAAAAATAAACTCGCCAATCTTAATGAGCACATCTTCAACCATACCAAGTGGTCTCTTGATCGAACGATCAGCTAGCTGTAATGTGACCTTGGTAGGTTGAAGTTTTCCTAACCCCAGTTGCTGATAAATAGTGTAAGGAAGCAAGTTGACACTTGCCCCTAAATCAAGCAACGCCCTATCAAATGTAGTGTTCCCAATAGTACATGATATTGTAAGGGAACCTGGATCTTTGTACTTGATAGGTATGGAGTTAGAGAGGATATGTGATATATTTGCAGCAAGAAAAACTTTCTCAGGAACGTTTCTTGCTCGTTTCTTAGTGCACAAATCCTTGAGGAACTTAGCATAAGTAGGAACCTGTTGTATAATGTCAAGGAGTGGAATATTAAGCTTCACCTGCTGAAATGTTTCAAGAATCTTTTCTACTTGCGGTGAAGGTTTCCTAAGCCGATTTGGATATGGTGCTTTCGGCTCAGGAACATGTTCTTCCAAATGAGTACGTGACAGTGATGGAGGTGATGGAGATGGTTGTGGAGAAAGGGGTGGAAGAGGTGATGTAGCCTGCGAGATAGTAGGAGTGAGATCAGGGGGCATGGCTACACTATTGTCCACTTGCTTGCCAGATCTAAGCGTGTGAATGACATTGCATTGGTGGATATGCGACTGATTGGAGTTTGAGGAACTGACATTAGGGTTCGTTATGGGTTGACTTGGAAAGGTACTCTGGCCACGTTCACTCATCTGACTCGCTAATTGTCCAACTTGCTGCTCTACATTCTTAATAGATTGAGAGTTCACGAGCAGTTGCTGACCTGTACTTTGAATAAAATCAGCTGACACTTTCATAAGATTTTGCATGTGTGTGTCAAGATTGGACATATGCGTGTCAAATTTGGAATGAGACTTGAGAAGATTTTCAACGTTCTTCTCAAGTGACTGCAGTCGCTTTTCTTGATCAATATTAGACCCCTGTTGTGGATGAGAGTGATTTTGTGCAGGTGGTCTATTCTGGTTGTTCCCATAATTTGAAGCGTTTGGGTGTTGGTAGGCACAAACATTTGGTCTTGGGAACTGACCAGTGGCTGGAGACTGCATGTTAGGATTATGGGCCCCATGATATTGCCCTTGACCCCATGATAGATTTGGATGATTCCTCCAGCCAGGATTGTATGTAGGAGCGTAAGGATTGTTCATGGGTCCCTGATATAAGGCGTTAGCCTGCTCAAGTGTGGGACCCATTGAATTCATTAATAATGGACACTCCTCCATAACATGATTCGGAGTTCCGCAATTAAAGCATGTGGGAACTTGAATTTTATTTAACTGACCAACAGATGGAGCACTAGGAGTCTCCAATGCTTCGATTCTCCTCATAAGGGCCGCAATCTTAGCTTCGGCAGCTATAGAGCTGTCGAAGCTATGGATCCCACCCTTATGTGCAGAAGTTGATGCACTGGACTTCTCAGCGGGACTCTCCCACTGCATAGTTTTCCACGATAGATCCTCAAGAAAGTCCCAT
This sequence comes from Dracaena cambodiana, assembly GCA_036321105.1. Classification (NCBI taxonomy): domain Eukaryota; kingdom Viridiplantae; phylum Streptophyta; class Magnoliopsida; order Asparagales; family Asparagaceae; genus Dracaena; species Dracaena cambodiana. The sequence continues at coordinate 6,125,607 of JAYEPQ010000009.1, forward strand.
GCTTCACCCTCATTCTTTCTCATGAACTCCCCCTGACACATGGATTCAAGAAGAGTTTTGGATGTGTAATCGAGTCCTTCGTACACGATTTGACACAACCGCCACTTTTCTATCGCATGGTGGGGGCACTGAGCTAACAAATCCTTAAACCGTTCTAAGTATTTCCAGAAGGGTTCTCCTGTCACTTGACGGAATTGATTAATTTGATTTCTGATTCTTGCCGTTTTGTGCGTAGGATAATACTTCTTGAGAAACACTGTAACGAATTCATTCCAAGTAGTGATTGAATCAGTAGGCATACTGTACAACCACTTCTTGGCATTATTCTTAAGTGCAAAGGGGATGAAGCGGAGCTTAATTGCGTCCTCCGATAAGTTTTGCAGTTTAATCATTACGCATACTTCTTGAAATTCACTGATAAAGAGATATGCGTCCTCTGAATCAGAACCAGTGAATTTAGGAAGCATACTGATATACTGCGGTTTCAATTCATAGTTATTACTCGCTACGTGTGGAAGTTTGATGCATGATGGTAATGATGTACGCAACGGGTAATATCGATCCTGAAGGATCGGGATCGGCTGGTCCATCTTGTTTTCCATGAACAAATCTGATCTCACAAGTCGACCAAATTGATCACGGGTCCAATGTGACATAAACCAGCGACCGTGAGTATATGCGTGAACTTTCTAAACTAATGCAAGAAGTGGGGTGTGGTGGAGAGATAAAACGGTGGAATGATATGATCAAAAAAAAAATGTGATTTCTACTGTTCCTAATTTTTTTATTATTATTTTTTTAAATTTTTCTACAAAATCAGGAAGCAAAAATACAGAAACAGAGAAAAGTTGGGTTCAGAAAGTACCTGTTTGGCCGCCAAATAGCGGCTCTAGCCGCTGAATAGCGGCTAAACTAGCTACTTGACTTTGTAAATTTCTTTCACTTGGTCCAGAGGCTCTTCCAATCCTTTAAATCTTCATGTATCTACAATTTCTATTTCCTCCACACTTACACACACTGTTAACCCGTAAAATGCTAGAAAAAGCAAGAAAAACACCATCGATCCCCGGCAACGGCGCCAAAAACTTGATGTGTTATATTTACTGCAAGCACACAGTGTCGTTGTAGCGCTATACAGGTTGTCTCACAGGGATCTAAGGTGTTTCTGCGTTTTTACTTTCTCTATAGTTCAACGGACTAACCAAAGGTTCTAGATTGAAGTCGGATTAATCTAAGTAGCCTAGGATATAGAATCCACTAATTTCCAACCATGTTCTTACTTCTACTATTTTCTTCTATCATAAAAACTCAATTTTTTTAGTTTATTTTTTACTTAAAGTGCCCTAAGTATGAGCTATCAAGTGTTGTGCAAGTATAGCTCATCAAAAGATGCTACTTCATATAAAAATAAACTAAGTCTTTTAGATAATTCAAATAAAAAGACAAAACCAGCAACCCCAATCCCTAACTAAGCATAGATTATCAAGAATCCTAATTCAAGTATAACCTATCAAAGTTCTAAACTTCGGGTCCTTGTATTTTAATCTTTCATTTGAAAAATCATGGCTTTATCAATTTTATTTAAGAAGAAAAATATTAGAAAATAATTACATGGTGGATTTTAGCTTCATCTACATTCTAGAGCTGATCTAATTAGCTACTCATGATTTTTACTAAGGAAGATTAATTTTTTATTCATAAAATGATAAACCCTAATCTAGAAAGCGGTAAACCCTAAAATAGAAAGCAATTAAATCTATGCAGAAATCAAGTAAAAATTCTCAAGAACCTCTGGACACAGTGTTGTGGCCGTCGACCTTCAGCAAAAACCGCAAATTTATTGAACAGAAAAATCGAATACAAAAATTTCAGCTTCCCGTCACAATACAAGGGTCGGCCAATATATAGGCCTCGGAAACCAAATCCTATTTCTAGCAGAACAAGAAAACCCCAAAAATTACATCGAAGCCATGAAAATAAAATCGGCGTGTGAACCCATGCCTTGGCCGCTATTTAGCGGTAAATACCGCTAATTAGCGGCCTAACTTTGTATAATTTTCGTGAAACTTTTTACACGTGAATCTCGTCTTGTTTATTTATTTTTCCTGACTGTATTCGACTTTAAATCTCTGCAGCATCGTAGTCTCATAGTCTTGCCTGCTTTAGTAACTTTTCGGACTCTGATTTCCTACTCCAACATTGATTTCTTGCCATCTCCTTGTACGAATCGAATTACCTGAAAAAGACACTAAAAATACCCGAGTAACATTTATTTATATACAAAAATAGATAAAGTATGAGAGGAAAAAAATACAATATATGATATTCATCATATTCAAAGTAAAACAATGTAATGGGTTCTATTTGCAAAAACAATCTATTTGGAAAATCACCTGTAATTATTGAAAGGAGGAACACAACAATGCTTTTTGCTTACCTCCAATGCGTGTCAGGGTTCGCTCCTTCTCTGAAGCCCCCTCGCCATGGTCTCTCTTTCTCTCTCTAAACTGGAATATTTTCGAAGCTTATCGAGCTCGATGATTTCGAAATAGAAATGCTTTAGTTTTGATAATGAAGATAAACTATTGAACTTTGACCCGAAAACCTTTTTGGATCCATTTTTGAGTTTGAATAATAATGAGTGCTGCAAAAATATTAAGTTTGACCTAAGTCTGTTATTTTTACTAAAATTGCATTTAGAATTTTGTATTCCTAAGCTAAATTAGTTGTTGCCATCTATGGAGGAATTTTTTTTATTGTTATAAGTAATGAGTTGTGAGTTTCTGTCCCAAAATTTTATTTTTTTAGTGCTATTAATTTTATATAATGGTGGCGGCGTTAGCTTCAAATTATTATCTTCTGTTTTCATTTTGATACTACTTTTATTTAGTATTTACAACCTTTGCAAGTCATTTGTACTCACTCTTTGCGTAAATACAATTCTTGATTTTTTTGGTTTTTGTTTTCTAGATGAAAGCATGTTGTGTGTTAGGGAATATTCAAGGTGCATCGGAAACTAATTCGGCTTAGGTCCTGCCATTTCTGTTAAGAGTATGTTTTCATACTTATATTTTTGTTAATACTTCGAATAGATTACCCTCCTTGCTACGGAGCTGTGTTGTTGATTTGTGCACTCTTATTTCTCAAATTATCTTATGATATTAAATAATTTAATTGATGGATGTTGGTTGTAGACTTTCTAGCATAAATATGTACCCTCTGTATGTTTTTTGTATATTCCATGCTTAGATACTTGCATAGAGTTGGCACAGGACTTTTGATGTGGATGAAAATTCCATCTTGATAGGATTAAGAAGCTATACATGTAGATACTATATAGTTTTAGATTCATTGGTGGTTGGATGTATAAGGGACTCTGTGCTAGTCCAGAAGCTATGTTTAGAAGGATGTACATACGGAATTGTCATTTTTCTGAATTTTTGATGTATGTGGTTGTAGTGCCTGTTGTGCAGAAAGAACCATCTTGAAGGATTTTTTTTTTTTAATATATATATATCTGGTGTCTTTGACCACTGTTTGCCTTAAAACAAAAAAAAACAAAACAAAACAAAAAAAAAACCATGTCTGCTCCCAGATGTTCTGACTTTTCATCAAACACTGGTTATAAAAAGAAGCAGCAGTGAATAGGGAAAAACAAGTTGATAATGGGTTCTTTTTATAACTAGTTATAGGTGTTGCGTTTCTGTAGTAGAATACCTTTTCTGTGATTGGCCATATTGAAAAATGGCTAATAGAAGGAGTTAATATTCCATTCATCTGCGAATGATAGAGGATAACAATTTCCAGATTTTCTAATTCCCATGAGAGCAAATAGGTCAATATTTCACACAGAAAATATAAATATTGTAGCCTTGTCGAACAAGTGTACAAAAACAAATGTCTTATATTCTCATCTGAGGCTCCAACCATTGACTTCTTCACTTGGTTGCATTCAAGCACCATAACATCGACAAAGCTTTTAAAGCTGCATTTTATTCTTGAAACTGAGTAATTAATGGCCAGAAATCTCAAGGATATTTTAGTAAAGGGAACTGTTGCAAACATCTAGGTTAGATGACCATAATATAGAAATGCATTGAAATGAGAAGCAGTTGATTGGAACACTACTAGGTTGCTGATTGTTTGTTAATATGGTGCTGCTGGAGTTTCTCCTCTTTTCTGCAATTTGGAGTTTGAAGGTGTCCACTTCGCTGGAAATACAGGTTATAGCTTTAACCTTGCTATTCAGGCTAAGTAGCAACTGGACAAAGAGGTAGGCAAACTTGCTCCGGTTTTTCCTTTGTAGGATCGTGGGCCAAATATCGCACTTAACAACCATCAGCTTGTCCCTAGCCCTTTTGGCATATTCAGTTTTCTTCATCTCGATGTCTACCATCCAACTGGTATTGTACCAGGAATGAATCAGCCAAGTTTGCACTGTTAGATGCAAATGTTCTCCAATTAAATTTGCAGAGGTGATGCCTGATGGTGTGAAAATAGTCAGCTGTGGTTAAAATAGCTACAAACGCTATCTTCTGTGATATAATAATCAAAAGTACTCCTTTTCTCAAAAAACATAATCAAACATAAACTACACCATTCTTCAGTTATAATGGTCTCACCAGGTGATATTACTAAAATGAGAAAACTGTGTGGCGACTAACCACCATAAGTGGTCCAGTCATAAGTACAAGATAAACTTAGAGGATGTGCATGAGATACATGAAAGTAAATGATGCAAGTTAAATGAATTGTTGGCAAAATTACCACCTTAAAAGGAATGCTAGTAATTTTCTCATAACCTGACTCAGGTTCTTCCCCTTGATCTGGAACAGATTGATACAAAAATGAATTTAAAATTCATTAAGTACTTGTGTGAGACTTCATTATCAAGGTATATGATCTTGACATGATGGCTCATCATGTATTTCCATGGATATCCTGGTTTCTGGACAAACCTGTTGCAGTGTTTTGACTATCATACTGAGCTGTCTATTTAGAAAGCAAAACCTTCTATCTGACATTTTTGGGAAGTTTTAGATATTTGAAATTTTATTCCATTCCTAGATCTCTTGGTGCTTTCATAGTTGATTCCCACTTATTAATAAAAAAGGTACTACTAGCCAGTTTCTCCTTTCAAAAGTTTGGACAGAGGGAATGAGTTGAGCACCCTGTTTCTCAGCTACCAGCGTCTTTCTCAGCTGTTCAATTCATCAAACTAGTGATCATGAGCGCTGCACTTAAAAATTGCTCTCGCAGTAATAATATCTCCATTTAGTTATTAAATTTTACTAGGTATGGTTGAAGTTGATGTCAATAATTAAATTGGTTGAGGAACATACTGGCACTGGGAGAGGATTTATTATCAACAATGTGTATCAGTTAATCAACTAATGTTAGGCTTATAACTTGGCTGTTCCTATTCAACAATTAAAGGCAGATGTTCCTCCTATGAAGAATTCTTTTGGCAGAGGTCTAAGTGAGCTGCTAATGAATTCCCTGTTTAGTTTTGGAGGGAAATGGGAATTGCTTTTACTATAAGTTCGCTTTTTTAGTCTAGGTCACACCAAATCAAAAATTAGAAACCACGATCCACACCCTAATAACAGAAAAGCTTACCAGACTTGCTCATTGAAATTTGATTTCATGTGACAGAAATTTTTTTGGAAAGCAAAAAATGTTGGCCTGAACCCTCAGGTCCTGTGTGAACTGTCAGTTGATTACATAAATTATCAAAAAATATTTTCTTATTAGACATAAAATTGAGATTTTCCACTGTTCTAAAAAACGCCCTAATGGGTTACTTATGCGGCCGCTGGTCCACATACATATCTCTAGAAGTGTTGGGTTTATGCGGACATACATTCAAGCAGTCAAGTATGCAGCATAACCTGTTATGTTAGGTTTTCGGATTTCAAATACCCAGAAACTCAATCTCCGACCCAATTAATTCCCTTCCAAGGTTAAGTGAGACTGGATCACCCCCATCTCTCTCTCGCGCTCGAAGCCTTGTTGCTCTTGTTGATTCCTCTCCCTCTCCAATTCCTCTCTCCCGACTTGTCTCTTGCCCTCATGCCTCCTCGCTCACTTTTGCTGATTTCTTTCTTACCGAGTCCTCTCTCTCTTGACAAGTATCTCCTCGGTCTCTTTTCTCGCCGATTCTAATCTCTCTTTCCTTTTGTCCTCTCTCTAGCCATCTTATATTCTCTGCATTGTAATGTTATTCATCAAGGACTTGGAGGCATCAGCATTCAAGTAGTGACAGAGAGTTTGAGATTTTTTGTTTGATCCGAATTTGAAATTTGGAAGACTTGGAGGCCTCAGGTATTGAAACTTAATGGAATTTAGGTAATTTTTAAATAGATTTTTATTGGATTTTAGTTTGAGTTTGAGATTGATATTTTGAAAAAATTTGTAGGCATTAGTAAATACTTTGTATTTGTGGAACTAATCTCTTGGATTCCATTTCAGGCGTGGTAGAAAACTAAAACTTCTGGTGACCATTACTTCGTTAGTTAACTTATTCATAAACGTTGAATAATTGGAGTTTAAAAAAGTAGTGAATTTTATGTTAAAATATTATTGGGTGATTTTTATCTTAATTTTTTGGAACAATATTACAAATTCTATATTGATATTCAATGTATTGCAAGTTTCACTTTCGAGTCCTTGAAATTGCTGAACTTTTCATGTTTAGGAATGTAGGAGTGGAGTTGCTTAAAAAGATATTTAATTATACACGAAAAGATCGACGAAATATGATATATTTAAGATGATAGCATGCAAAAATGCTGTCTGATATTATAGTTTCTAATACGTAAATATTTTATCATCGTAAATATTATATTCGTAATTTTTTCTTATTGTTGTCCAATTCTAGAATCTACAAAGAGAACAAAAATTTCAATTACTAAAACCTGGAGTCTAACCTGAAGAGTTAAATTACTAAAACCAGTATGCAATTAGGTTTTTTTTTTTTTTTTTTTTTTTTTTTTTTTTTTTTTTTTTTTTGGGGAGGCGGGGGGGGGGGGGGGGGGGGGGGGGGGGGGGGCATAGAGACAACTAAATACTTTGGTCTGAATACATAAGTACATTTAGGAAACTAATGGAGGGGTACGAGCTTGAAGCATATGCTAAGCATGTAAAATTGATTGCTCGACTAATATAAAGATTTCTAAAGATGGAGCATAGTTATCTGCAGGAAAATGTACAGGGATAAACATTCCTCTCATGAGCCCAAGAAACCGAATGGTAAAGGATGGAGTCTTCTTAAGATGCAGAACAGTGTACTTAAGATTATGCCGTTTATAAGATGGACTTTATCTCTCACCTAAACGAGCAGTATTACATGAATGGTTAATGTACGCAGGACTACCTGTAGAGTGTAGATCAGTAGCTGTTATAGAACTGACCTCCTTTGAACATATACTTGAGCATGCCATGGTTTTCATGGTTAATTGGTGCTACTTCATTTTTATTTATTTGAGAGATTTGCTTGCTGACTTCACAGTGGTTCTAAATGTTTTATCTTATGTAGCATCAATCATCCTATTGGTCCTTCTTGTGAAAAAAATGCATTTTTAGCATCATTCAAGCTGGGCACTGATCTAAATTATTTTTTTTGAATTATTATATTGTAGAAATTGTTGCTTTTAAATAATGACTTGTCTTCTTTCACTTTGCCTTTTTCTTTTTCTTGGTGACATGCCCTATATTCTTATTTAGTTTAACATGATGTGTTAAAGTTATGAATATGACATGATATACTCTCATAATTAGTATACTAAACGCCACATGCAGATATTCTAATTTGGTATGATGCATATGTCCGAAGAAACTAGGGCAATGTTAAGTGTCTATGATGATCCCTCAGAGCAAAGATCGTTATCTCTGGATGATGCTAGCAGCACAGAGGAATCTCCTGAGGATACAAGGCTTTCTTTAGAGACATCAAATGATGCCATTCCTTATATTGGCCAGAGATTCATTACCCATGATGCTGCTTATGAGTTCTACAGCGAATTTGCTAAGCGGTGCGGTTTCTCAATACGTCGTCATCGAACTGAGGGCAAAGATGGGGTTGGGAAAGGGCTAACTAGGCGCTACTTTGTCTGCCATCGAGCTGGCAATACACCAGTAAAGGTGTCAAATGAAACCAAACCGCAGAGGAACAGGAAGTCTTCTCGTTGTGGATGTCAAGCCTATTTGAGAATCAGTAAGAACACTGACATGGGAGTCCCAGAATGGCGAGTCACGGGCTTTGCCAACCATCACAACCATGACCTGTTAGAACCTAATCAAGTGCGTTTTCTTCCTGCCTACCGGACCATATCAGATAGTGATAAAAACCGAATCTTGATGTTTGCAAAGACAGGCATTTCAGTTCAGCAGATGATGAGACTGATGGAGCTGGAGAAGTGTGTTGAACCTGGATATCTCCCTTTCACAGAGAAAGATGTGAGAAACCTGATTCAATCGTTTAGGAAGGTGGATCAAGAAGAGGAGAGTATTGATCTCCTTAGAATGTGCAAGAACATCAAGGAAAAAGATCCCAACTTCAGATATGAATTCACTGTAGATGCTAGTAACCGCTTGGAAAACATTGCTTGGTCGTATGCTTCATCAGTACAGTCATATGAGGTTTTTGGCGATGCAGTTGTATTTGACACGACACACCGCCTAAATGCTTTTGACATGCCAGTTGGTATTTGGGTGGGAATGAACAATTATGGAATGCCTTGTTTCTTTGGTTGTGTACTTCTTAGAGAGGAGAACATGCAGTCTTTTTCATGGGCATTAAAGGTATCTTTTTCTCTCCATCCCTTACTTCATCATGTAACTTATTGACCATACAGACAATCCCGGTCATCAGAAAATTCTTGAATTTGGATTATGAATTTGGACTAGATAATATAATTTGTTTGGTTTGGATATTGCAAGATCCTGACCTTGTAATTGATAATCAGTTGTGTATATGCATTTGGACTTCCATTCATAGATAACATGCACACACGAGCATGCACATCATAAAATTCATGTATGTGTGAACGTGCATGCATGTGCATTTCTATGTGTCTTCATGCTTTACGTCAATCAGAAAACATATATGGTTTTTGCACACAAACACTCGTGTCACCAAATACACGTATGTGCGTGCAAACATATGTGTGTTCCTGTGTGCTAGCATGCATGCTATAATTCCAAAACATATATGGTGTTTTGTATGTGATACTATCAATCAGAAAATATAGTTCTATGAGATTTAGTCCAAAGGTATTTAAGACTAGAAATTGGTCCAAGATGGATGAAGAGAACCCAAGCCCTATCTTTCTGTGTGTTTGAATCTTCTTAGCTTGCTGGATTAAAATAACAAGTTACATTGCACAATCCATTCATGGGTTTATCTTCATATTTACATTATTTCTATATGGCAGGTCTTTCTAAGTTTCATGGGTGGAAGAGCACCTCAGACAATTCTGACTGACCAAAATATGTGTCTAAAAGAAGCAATAGCTATTGAAATGCCATCCACAAAACATGCCCTTTGCATTTGGCTCATTGTTGCAAAGTTTCCATCTTGGTTCAATGCAGTTTTGGGAGAAAGATACAACGAGTGGAAAAACGAGTTCTACAGACTCTATAATTTGGAAGAAATCGAAGATTTTGAGCTGGGATGGAGAGAGATGGTGGATTCCTTTGGGCTTCATACAAACAGACACATTGCCAATCTGTTTGCATTTCGAACATTTTGGGCTTTGCCATATTTGAGAAGTCATTTCTTTGCTGCAATGACTACAACTGGCCTATCAAAGTCAATAAATGCTTTCATTCAGCGTTTCCTGAGTGCACAGACTCGACTAGCGCATTTCATAGAACAAGTATATCTCTATTTTACTTACCTTTTCAAATTGCCTTCTCTAAAATTAGGCACTATCCGACAAAGCATTGTGTGCCATGATATAATGTGTCTACCTTGAATATTTCGACTTTTAAAAGGTTTTTGTGTATTTAACTTATAAAATTTTGTTTAGTCTGACATAATTTTTATTCAGCAATCTACAACAGTTTGCAGAGTAATATGTGTAACTCATTTAATAACACTAACTGGTGATCTACATTTTTTTTTTTTTTCATCATCTTATCTTTTCCTTTTCTACAGTTACTTTACTTTGTCAACTTAAATGTTAAAACCGGTATCTTTTTTGATGTGATCAAGCTAATATATGGTTTTATATTGCATAGATAGCAGTGATATATCATGTGAGTAATCCCGTCCAATATATTATAACAAAATCATGTTATAGCTTTGAACATTCCAACTATATGTATATATTAATCAGATGTTGCACAAAATATGTTATATCTTATTGTGTATGAAGTGAAAATAGAAAGTAAAAATATAGAACCTTTTTGAGAACAAGTTCTGTTATAATTGACTTATTAAAATTTTCCTATGTTTTGAAATATCTACAGGTTGCTGTGGCTGTCGATTTTAGAGACCAAGCTGGAGAACAACAAACAATGCAGCAAAACTTACAGAATATCTGCCTCAAAACAGGTGCCCCCATGGAAGCCCATGCTGCTGCAGTCCTCACACCCTATGCTTTCTCAAAGCTGCAAGACGAGCTTGTAATGGCTGCACACTACGCCTCGTTCCAGATGGAAGAGGGCTGCTTTCTCGTCAGACACCACACCAAGATGGAAGGAGGGTGGAAGGTGATTTGGTCTGCCCAGGACGATCTCCTCTCCTGCAGCTGCCACATGTTTGAGTTCTCAGGGATTCTCTGTCGGCATGCTCTGAGAGTACTGTCCACGCTGAATTGCTTTCAGATTCCAGACGGATACCTACCCATTCGCTGGAGGAGGGTGAACACCCTGCCCTCGAAATTAGTCCAAGTGTCTTCCATAAACGAGCAGGCTGAGAAGGTTCAGGCTCTTCAGTCAATGGCTTCATCCCTCATATCTGAAGCTGCAAAATCAAAGGAGAGGTTGGATATTGCGTATGAGGAGGTCTCGGTTCTTCTATCACGGATTAGAGAACAACCTGTTGCCTTGCATGGTTCGAGAGATGGCGTCTATAGAAACAGATGATTAAGCAATGTTTTGTTAATGAGTATCCAAAGAATCTGTTGCAGAGGATAAATCATGGGAGAAAAAATATCAGATGCTGAATATTGGGGTTTTCTGATGGTGAAGCACCAGTGACGACTTCCGCCTGTTCCAGTCTGATCTGTCCATCACAAGTGAAAGCTGCTGCATGGAATCCTTTGGAAAATTCTCTCAATTGAAATCATTTAGAGGGGTTTTCTTGTGACAATGTTGTACAATGCGTAGAGTGCAGATCTGTAACTTTCTCCAGTTGCGCTCGCAATTTTTATTAGTTGGATGGCTTAGAAAACTTGGCCTTTTCATCGTTGGAGATATCGATACTGGGTTGAGATTAGGTTGTTGTTACTTCTAGTATCAATGTGCCATACTGTATGTTAGAGAGCAACAATCTTTTTCATATTTTTATGGAGAATATCATGGTGTAGTAACAGTGGCACTCGCAATTGAAGAATGTTCATGTGTCATCTCCTTCTGCAACATTTGCTGATTTGTGTTCATGATTTCTCTTGACAGCATTAAAGTATGATTTTAGATCCTCAATAATCTATGGCTGGGGGTTATTAATTTAATTACATGTTTTAAATGTAACATAAAGGTGAAAAAGAAAGGGGAAGTTCAAGATATCAGAAGAGTCAATGATGGTAGGCAGAGATGAAAATGAACGGGTTTATGGTCTAGCTCTTGACCCAACAACAACAACAACTAAGTCTTTTATATCAAGTACTTGGGGTAGGTTATATGAACAAAAAAAAAATCACGCTGGATCAATTACGTTGATAGTACTTCTCCATTTATTTCTATCAACTAATATCTCCTCATTTAGACCTCTAAAATCCATATCTTTTCGTATCACCTCCATTCATATTTGTTTCGGTTTTTCTTTTGTTCTTTGAACTTGTCTTATATTGATAAACTCGCTTCGTTGAATTTGTGCATTTTTAGGCCTACGTTGCACATGACCAAACCATCGTAAGCGATTTTCTCGCATCTTCTGATCGATGTGAGCTACATCTAGTTTAACATGAATATCTTCATTTCTCACTTTATCTCTCCCAGTGTTGCCGCATATCTAGCATAGCATGCGCATCTCTATTACACTTATTTTATGTGAATAACGTTTTTTTAAAGCCCAACATGCTGCGCCATATAATAAAACTGGCCTAATAGTAGATCTATAAAATTTTTCCTTCAGTCTTAATGGATATTACAGTCACATAAAACTCCCGTTACACTTCTCAATTTCAACCAGTCAGCTTGTATCTTATGGTTAATATCATTATCAATCTCTCTATTTGTTTCTCTTGCCCATCCAGTATTACAGTATTATAGTCTACGGTCCGTCGTTTACTAAATTTACACTCCACATACTCTATTTTAAACTTACTCAATTTAAAATCTCTAGATTCTAACGTGTGTCTCAATCACTCTAACTTGATATTCACCCCTGTTCTTGTTTAATCAACTAAGACAATATCATCAGCAAATAGTATACACCAAAGTATCTCATTCTGAATAGCTCTATTAAATTTATCCATCACTATAGCAAATAAGAATGAGCTCAATGCAGATCCTTGATACAATCTAACTGTGATAGAAAAATCACTTGTTAGATCACCACATATTCTGATATTGGCCACTACTCCATCATACATGTCCTTAATTATGTCAATATATTTGATGGGGACTCTTTTCTTCATCAATATCCACCAAACTACCTTTCGTGGTACGTTATCATAGGCTTTCTTCCGGTCAATAAATATCTTATGCAAATCTTTATTTCTCTCTCAGAATCGCTTTATAAGTTGACGAAATAAATGAATAGTTTCTGTCGTCGATCGCCCCGGCATAAATCCAAACAGGTTCTCCGATATTTTAACAGTTTGCCTCAATCTATATTCAATTACCCTTTCCCAAAGCTTCAAAGTGTGATACATAAGTTTTATTTCATGATAGTTAAAACAACTCTAAATATCACTCTTATTCTTATACAGAGATAGTAAGATACTCTTCCTCTATTCATTTGGTATTTTCTTACTTTATCAAATCTTGTTAAAAGATCTGTCACCAGCACATACCAATCACTTCTAAATATCTCCATATCTCTATAGCAATCCCATCTGGACCAACAATTTTTCTTAATTTCATCATTTTCAAAGCCTTTTTTACAAATTCTTGAATTTGTAAGGCCTTCTCCAGGTCTAGCTCTCGATCTGCTTGTTAAAAATTTAAATTAATAATTAATTTTTAACTTTTTTCAATTCAAATTTTTGAATAGAACGGACTAAGGATTGGTCTTTGGATCCGTCTATTCTCACCCCTAATGATACGATGATCCTGAATGGCATAGTAGCACATATATCTTGGTCTTTTCATTCTCATCCCTCATCCCTAATGATACGATGATCCTGAATGGCATACTATTTTCAAAGAGAGAAGGGAGAGGATACTTAATATATTTCGAAAATTCAGTAATAATATCAGATCTAATATCTTGGTCTTTTCAAAGAGAGAAAGGGGAGGATACTTAATGTACTTCGAAAATCCAGTAATAATATCAGATCGTAAAAGAGAGAAGGGTTAAGTATTTTGAAAATTCAGTAATAATATCAGATCTAAGTCAATAACCAAAAAAGAATTTCTTCAGATCAACTTTATGTTTCCCATGAATAAAACTCACTGCTACATGAGGCTTCATCATTGTAAATGGCAGAAAATGAGAGCAATATATACATAAATTATAACTCACAAGAAGTAAAGCAGCATTATTACGCTTAAGACAAGCCATGGGCATTATGCAGGTCGAAGCAAAAAGAAAGCTCTGAGAACTCAATCACGGGGAAATGGGCTTTAACACAAGATATCTAAGAAGTACAAAGTTGAATTCAATCAATAGAAATATGCACGACATGTTGAGCTTGACATGAGTACTCCAATTTAAGTTGTTTCCCTATTCAAATTATATCAATAAATCCTAATTGGATTTCGACTAAATGAGTCAAGTCTCCTATTTAATTTGGATCACCAATCTATGATAACTCTTATTAAGCTTAGCATTGGAAGCACTCTATATCCCTTATATGTGAGACCCAGGGTTTTAATGAGTGTTTCAAAATTTTGTACTCCTTCACGTTTTAATGGGTTTCTCCTTTTTCGCCCATAAATGTATATCGGTTAGTTTGGTCGGTGGAACCACATTATATTTGTGTTTTTCTTATTTGTATAATTTTATCTTCTCGAATCTCAATTTGATCATCAATTCTGCTATGCCATGTGTCCTCTATTTTCTAACAATTTGTATCAAAGTTTAGATTCTTCTAAATCTCAAAGTTTTAGTTTGGAATTTGTCCATGGGATTTGAGGAGTTAAGATATCAACGATCAATATCGATTTTGAGAGATTCAAGGGTTTTATCAATTTTTTTCTTCAATATATAATGTTGAAAACTATCATGGCCCTGCAAAGGTTGAAAATGATACTTTTAGAGATGGAAAAACTGATTAATTTTCTTGAATATATTTGAAAGGATTTAGATGCCCTAACTCTAATTCAACCATATGAAGATTTGGATTAATTTTCTTTTTTGAAGATGGTTGTTTTGTCATGGAAGATATATATATATATATATTTTTTTTTCATTTGAAATGACATTGTTCTTGCTATCGCATTTGAGGTATACTAATTATGCCTCATATTGCTTTCACCATTAAGATCAGTTTTAAGCTTGATGAAAACGAACAAGTATTTCATTCGTTGCCTTTTCTTGTAAGAATTTTATAGAAGTCATTATTTGTGGGAACAGACAATCAACTAAGGTCAATAAAGATATGGATTATTTTCTTTATCACATTGACATCAAGATGATAGGTATGCCCCATTATGATAAATTATTTTGTTTTGTTTGTTGAAGAGAAAGTAAATGATAGAGTTTCTAACAGTAATTTTATTTGCAACTATTATAAAATAAAGCGACACAGCATACAAGATTATTTTAAAAGTAAACAGAATTCAGATGAGCGAGGATCAAGTATCACAATTGTAAAAGTAATTTGGGATGAAGCAAATTTTCTTTTGTTATTTTCTGATGACTCGATCAGTATCAACGATAGATGTATTTTTTGACTTTGGATGCTCTTCTCACATCAGTTCTATGAGGAAATTAATTTCCACAAGTTCAAGGTGGAAACTTTTATGGACAATTCTACTCCATATGAGACAGATTGTTGAATTCATTCACTAATTTGAACCTTAAATTGAGCAAATTCACTAGTTCAAATTAAATGAATTAAGTGAATTGAAATTGGTTTCAAAAGATGAGTACATAGCAAAGGAACAAAAAGGGAAGATAAAAAGATAGTCCCACATTGGATAGAGGATTGTAAGGATGTGGGTTTAAATATGGTAGCTTACTCCTTTACTTTGCTTATGTAAGAAGAGGAAAATCTTGAGCACCACGGGTGGTGTTACGCACCGCACGCGCGTGTGCGAGGGCGAATAGGCGTTTAGGGCGCATTGGGCGCTTTAGAGGTGCACTTCGGGCGAATGGGCGTTTAGGGCGCATTGGGCGCTTTAGAGGTGCACTTCGGGCGAATGGGCGTTTAGGGCGCATTGGGCGCTTTAGATGTGCACTTCGGGCGAATGGGCGTTTAGGGCGCATCGCGAGGAGCTGAGGAGCCTTTGATTTTTGGTCCTATTGGATTTGGGTTGCCTCTATTGGGTATTTCCAACTGTTGCGACTGTTGAAAACCCAACCGTTGTGACTGTTGAAAATCTATAAATAGGGTCTGGGTTCAAAGTTTCATTAATACGTTTTTTCTTTTCTGTTTCATTTCTTCTTCTGCAGACAGAAGTTCCAGAATTTCTGTCTACAGAAGACCTCTGTTCAATTCCATTCAATAAGTCTCCAGTCCTGCATTACATAAACAGAGAGAACCTCTATCAGATTCGCCAGAGCAGGAGGATTGCAGCTTCCTTCCCTCTGCAGATCGATCGTTGTATCCTGAGAGATCGACGTCCAAGAAATTCAGAAGTAAACAGTGGAGGACGAATCGATTTTAAGGAGATAGTGTCCAACACTAGCCTCGATTTTCATCCAATCTACTTCCTGTCATCTTCCAGTGGTCTTCCAGTCTTCCTGCAAGTATCTGAAACAGATTTTTCATAATCCAGTTTCTTCTTTATTCACTTTAGGTTAAGTAAAGTAGATAAAGAAGGAAAAATAATTAGATAGTTTTCTCTGTAAACAGTCTTCTTCTAATTTAAAACGGAAATATAGAGATTAAATAATCAATAATTCTTCTTCTCCAAATTTATTTATGTTTTGAGAACAGAACACTGAAATCTAATTACAGAATTAATTTCCTGTAAGATAACAGTAGCAATTCTGTATAGTAAATCTGTTAACTACAAATCTGCCCTCTTGTGTTAATCTAAAATATATCTGTATGCTTTAATCTGCAACCAGAGAATTAGTAACCTCCACATATAATCCAACACTAAGGTCAATAAAGATATGGATTATTT
This sequence comes from Dracaena cambodiana, assembly GCA_036321105.1. NCBI lineage: Eukaryota > Viridiplantae > Streptophyta > Magnoliopsida > Asparagales > Asparagaceae > Dracaena > Dracaena cambodiana. The sequence goes on from JAYEPQ010000009.1 coordinate 6,142,236, forward strand.
TCTTTATCACATTGACATCAAGATGATAGGTATGCCCCATTATGATAAATTATTTTGTTTTGTTTGTTGAAGAGAAAGTAAATGATAGAGTTTCTAACAGTAATTTTATTTGCAACTATTATAAAATAAAGCGACACATCATACAAGATTATTTTAAAAGTAAACAGAATTCAGATGAGCGAGGATCAAGTATCACAATTGTAAAAGTAATTTGGGATGAAGCGAATTTTCTTTTGTTATTTTCTGATGACTCGATCAGTATCAACGATAGATGTATTTTTTGACTTTGGATGCTCTTCTCACATCAGTTCTATGAGGAAATTAATTTCCACAAGTTCAAGGTGGAAACTTTTATGGAAAATTCTACTCCATATGAGACAGTTGGTCAAGGAATGGTCTAGATTCATCCACATAGTAAAAGCATCATTATTTTTTCAGGTGTTCACCATATTCCAAATCAAGATTTAACCTTCTCTATGAAGCCTATATTAAAAAAAGGTTCAGTTTCAAAGCAAAAAATCATTATTTGAAAGTTTCCAATGGTACTCATATTAAGCTCAAGACTGAGAAGATTGGCAATTTATATGAGTAGCAAAGTTAATATGTTACAAGTCGATTTTCATATTCTTCATCATCATACAGCTCAGAATTTGGTGCATGCCAGAAGTTGATGATATTTATTGAGGAATCTAGTTTAGATGTTAAGATATTCTTTAATTCATTATTCAGTGCATCTGGATTAAGCAGTATCGATACACAAGTCCATATTTGTATTCCAGTATTATTTGCATTCTTATTCATCCAGTTTGGAGGTTGGGTGTTTAATTTTAGACAATTATTAAACTTGTTTTGATCTACACATATCCTTTGGAGTTACGTGGATAATATGGAGCGATTTCGTACATATCCTTTGGAGTTACGTGGATAATATGGAGCGATTTCGTAATTCGAGTTAAGCTAGTGACGATTCAGTTCTACGAGCTTTTTCATGACTTGATCTATTCAAAATTGTTGAAATTGACCCAAATATTCCCATTCAGATTATTTCAAAATTTAGATTATATCAAGAAATCCTAATTAGATTTGGACTAAATGAGACGGTATTTTTTTTTTTTTTTTGGGCTTGAATCACCAATAAATAATAATGCCTATTAGAATTATGATTGAAAGTACTATACATATTCTTCAAAGATGACTTAAATTGTAAGGTAATTATATAGAGATTTTAAAGAGAAGTTTCTATACACTCATTTACAATTTTACTTCTATATTTTTTTCTCACTACGTGTTAAGAGGGTAATTTTTCTCACTACGTGTTAAGAGAGAGTAATTTGGAATTTTAGTGTTAAGAGGGTAATTTTTCTCACTACGTGTTAAGAGAGAGTAATTTGGAATTTTAGTGAGTGTTACTTAATTTATTTTGTGCACCTTCACGATTTAGTGAATTTTTCTTCATTCGCTCGGGGCTATACATTGCTCAGTTTGGTCAGTAGATCCACATTATATTTATGTTTTTTTATTTGTACAGTTTTATCTTCTTAGTATTTCAAGTTATTTCGATTGATTGTTAATTCAGCTCCAATGTGTGTACTCCATTTTCTAACACGACATTCATTTTAAATTCAACAATCCAAACTCGATATTAACTCAAGATTTTTGGAGGCAATAATAAAATAGCAGAAGCTTACTAGTTCAAATTATATGAATAAGAACTAAATTTTGCATTGAAATCTGTGAAGAAAATGTCATCGACATACAATCCTCAACATAGGAAACATAAACGAAAACGAAAAAGCGAATTACATATAAGGCATTACTTGATAGAATTAAACATAATTAGATAAATACAAAAACTTTCTAAACAAGAGCCTATTGTTATCTAATGCACTGGTCGAATTTGCTTGCGAATTGAAATCAGAATTCATTGCTAACAATTGTAAGATGGAACACTAATTTGTGAAGCCAATTACACCATAGGACAAGTCCATTGGTAGCCTCATTGGAGTTCTCTATATTCTATAGGGATGCTAAATAGGTTATGTCGTTAGAAAAAAATACTGCAATTTATTTTAAAAAAGAAAATGAAAGGAACGAGATAGAATTTATTATTGTGAAGACGAGAATAATGAAATGGGAAGAATTCAAAGACAATGAAATGTCCAAATAAATTTAGAAAGTAATTTAAAAAAAACTAAGATTCGTCTATCCTAAGCTAACCATCAATTTCTTCCAATATTTCATTTGATATGATATCCCGAAAATAAAATTTTAAAAAAAAATAAAAAAAACCAAAAAAAACAGAAAACAAAACAAAACAGGAAATATGTGAGTAAGGATTAAATGCTCAATGATAATAACAAACTCCACAGACCAAATGTTTGCTTCTAGGGTTTTTATTTACTGACATCACACTATAAACGCATTAACCAATTTGCATCGTAATTCTAAACAATTTGATGAATTACAGTGCATTAACAATGCATGAGGGCTTCATTGAGAAATTTTATTTCATTCTAATTAAGATTGCACATGACACATGACAGTTTTGATTATTGTTTAGTCCAAGAAATCTTGCCAGTGTTGTTTCCAGAAAATAAATCCTTAAACTGAACAGGCACCAAGAGGAATACAGGCCAGTAACAGTAGTTCAGAAAAAGCAAACGCCAATTTCATGTTTTCGTTACTACATACCTCATCACACAAGCAATATCTACCTTTAATTGATATATATGAACCACATTGCAAAATAGATGCAACGATCAAAATCAATATGATAGAGGAAGGGGGAAAAACTCTTGCACTCCTTCGTTACCATGCTCTAATGTTCAGATAGAGTTATAACTTGTTCAGCTCTCAGAACTTCATTACTCAGATTGTCTAAAAATCTTTTCTTTTCTTCTGTGTAGTTGTCAATGGCGGAGTGAGAGTAGTTGTGTTGTTACCTTTGGTCACAAAATGCTTCTAGCTCTACACAAGAGAGCAGCAATCCATTCTTTTCTTTTCCTTATCGTTTTTATTCCAAGCTAACTTTTCAGGAAGATATCATGGTGCAGAAACACTTGACACTCTCAGCTGAGCATTCATGTGCCTTATCTTTCTGCAAAGCATGTTGATTCGTTCATGATGTTCAGGGCCTGCATCGATTCTGAAAGCAAGTTCTAGCTACGTGTTAAAAACATAGCAGAAGGAAGGCGAAAAAAAAAAAAAAATTCCAACACAATATACAAAAAATCTCAATTCTAATTGGACTCTAATATGACAAGGGATTAATGCTTCAAAAATACTCTTGCAAAATAAATAAATAAATAAATAAATTCAAAAAACCAAATCGACAGCACGGGGCAAAAGATAGGATTCAAATCAAGAATGAATACAAGAAAAATTAAATTCATTCTCATCCAAAGAAAAAAAAGAAAAAGAAAAGCAAAGATTCATAATCACAGAAATTACACTAATTTACAATAAAAGGAGAAAAAGAGAAGTACAATTAGTGTGAATGTTAACGAATCATATGCCTTCTTTTGGGAAAGTTAACTAATCATGTTAATAATCAATGTTGTCCAACATTTCACTAGTTTTTATTTCTATTGATTAACAAAAAAATAATAACTTGACCAGATACTAGTTTCAGGATTGCATGACTTTTCCACATTGCTTTCCTTGTGATAATATTGCTGGAGAAAGAGGCTTCATATGCCACTTTTCAAGGAGATGCAGAGGTTGTTATGCGCATGGTCGAGCGCCCAAGAGAACACAATTTGGGTGGATAACTCCCCCAAGAAATTAGATAACTCCCCTAAGGTGTTTTTAGCATAAATGGTGGATATATTCCCCCATATTTCATTTAGAAGTGATTAATGAAACAGTTAGATTACATATAACTCCCCTAAGGTTAACAGACTTAATCTTGGAGAGATGGGTGTGGGCAATGAAAGAACCCATTTACAATATCAGCTCAGTTGCATGATGAAAATGCATTAACAATGTCAGAAACAGTTACCTGGAGGCGTCTGCCTTCAAGGGAGATACCCCTCCACACGCCCAGCCGCCTCCTATGTTGTCTCTATGTTTGGGAACCACTTTTGTTGTTATCTATATCTTGCACATTATTTCCGTTTAGGTTTTGTATCCCTAATTGGGAATGTAGTTTGTTTTATTAATTAATGATAGTGAAAAGCAGGGAGCACAGTCCCGCCATTAATGCTAAAAAACAAATACATAAACAGCTAGACTTAATTTTATTTACAACAAATGTTGGATACGATGTATGAATTTTTTTTTTTCTTTTTTCTAAAACAGAAAAAAAAAAAGCTCAGGAATCAGGTTCAAGATACTTCTCTAAAATTACTTTCTTTTAGGAATGGGGAGATGTGAGGCCGATCTCATCTGCATTATGCAGTGGGCAACAGCATCATTATCTCATTTCATGGTACTGCTGATTTCTGTGTAGTTAGCAAAGCCTATAACTGCACTTCAACACGGAAATGTGTACAGATAAATAGAGCGAAAAAGGAAAAAGGCACTTTCACATCATAACTGCTATCTATGTGCATCCATTGAAAAGAAAAATCAATTTATTTTTATTCATCTTTATGAATTGCATTGTGCAGAATAAATACAAAAAGATCAACGAGAGCATGCAAAGGGAAAAAAGAAATTTGCTTCTTTTTAAATACCTTGCTCTGCTATGTATATAGGAGTTTAAGAGATCCTGGCAATCAGGACCATAAAAATTCAAGTTTCTTGTGCTTCCTTCACTTGAAAACTTATGCTGAATATTTAAGCATCACCTCTTCATCTGCTTAAGCTTGATCCTCTGCTAGAATCCTCCGTCTTAAACTGTGTAAGATTTGGATTCTATTAGTATCATGGCATCACCATGCAAAAACCACCCAGGTGAAGAGAAACTCCAAGAGGAACAAACTGAAATTTATATGCGAAGCAAAAAATTCTGCTGCTCAAGCTCCACCATGGTAGTATACAAGAGCAGTAAGCATTTGCTACAAGTTGCAACAAGGACAATGATATGATGCCAAGTTTTCTCTAAAACAGATGCAATAGCGATGAGTATGACTAGAAAAAGAAGCAATTTGAGGAATCAACGATGAAAATAAAGATACTGATAGATAATCATTATAGCTCTACAACCGTGATACAAGACAGTATGACTATGAGGTTTCAGTAATATTTCATGTGCTTCCAGTGAAATGGAATTTTATCATAAATGAATTTATTATGCTGGACTGTACTAAGAATTACAAAATACCTGGTAAAACAGATGTTACTTGAGAAGAAAGAAATATGATGCACAGTACCAAAGATAATACTGGCGCTACTGTGAAAGCTCTCAATAAACTGAAATCTAATGACATTATTAGGTTCAATTATAAATACCGAAGCAGGAAATATATTCTGTTTGACTCTTGGCTTTATGTGTGCCTTTGAGTTCAAATGCACTTCCTTATAGCAAATTCGTCATTTTTTTCTTCTAGAATTTTTTTCAAATCTAGAAGAATTTGGCGGATGCCAATCTTTTAGGATTATGGAAAGCTCCATAGTTTTCTTGGCAGGAAATTGATACTATTTATGAGAGGGCTGACGTCAGGTCAACTGCTGGTCATAGAACTTTGTCAAATTGTTCAAGTGGCCTTGCTCCCTATGATGAATTCAAACATAACCAAACATGAATACTATATGGTTGCACGTGATCCAAAGGGAACAATAAGCCTTCTAACCATAGATCAGAGAGTACATATCCTTGATACCAGTAAAAGGTATACTGATGGAGTATTGATTGAAAATTCAGGCCCTTCAGAACAAGAATGTATCAACTCAATGATAATTCAAGAAAAAGCAGATGTCAGACATTTGAAAATTTGAAGTTTATGAACATCAGATTCTGAAAATAAGCAAATAAAGAAAAGATCATTAAGAAGAGCATCACATATGGTAAATATTGACAAGCTGGCACGGCATTTGAAAAATAACATAATTATAATAGTCAAATCGATGTCTTCTATTTCATAAACCATAAGTGAATCTGCAAATGATGGATATTACAGGTTATCTACAAGTTAAATTGGTTGGATAAGATATATTATTCAGAACATCTTTAGATAGTAAACTTCCATATACTGCAAAAAGGCTGATAAGAAAATGAGCGTTGAGAGATAATAAAACTCCATACTGTAAATCTTAGCAAGGAGCTAACACATTATCTCCATAAATGAGGCCATTAAGTTTCATTCCATGCATTGAAGTCTAGATAGAAAATACATAAGGCTAAATAGGAGTAAGGGGGTTTAACTGATAGCTTTTATAGATGAAAGAAAACTGGTATTGAGGCTCAACTGATAGTTACAGGTACAAGAACATTTGCCCAATAGTCAGCCAGGCATGTTTCAAAGCATTTATGAGCAGCAGTATATACGTGATGTAGGAAATAAGGAAAACCAAGAACAGAATACAATCTGTTGGGAAACAATAGCACCATTTTCTTATTACTGATATCATATGGTCTTCCATCCAAGATATTTATACATGCAGGAATTGCCAGCATAAAGTAGAACATACCTCAACAAAGAACATATGATAGCCGCAATCTAACTGTGAGCTAGCTTTACTTCTATGCAAAGCATATAAACAGATCTGTTTCGCATATCTGCCAATTTCAGAATCAGACTATCTATGTGTACCCAAAAAAATGAAAATAAATGTCAGCTGCAGATGAATTTAGATAACTGACCATTATATTAAAAAATCAAATATCCATTTGATACCTGCACTTCCGTTAAGTTTTTCCAGCACGCCAAAAGGATAGAGACAATGAATTCAGGCAACAAGATCATGTTCATCGAGATCAGGAGGTACAACATCCAACCTCATCATACTTCTATATCGATCAGGTACAGGCGCACCTGCTTGAATGCAAAGCTCGACAATGGCAGGTGCCTTGCCGTGATACCTCTTCAACTCATTAGAAATAGGAGGACCATCTAGGTTTTTCATGTGCCAAACATAGTTTGGCCTGATCAAATCATCTATAGTAGCTTCCTGCCACGCATGCTGACCATCACGGAATTGGTGCTTAGCAGCTTTGCACATTCTCACCTTGTGTCCCTTGGGCCCCACCTGAACTTCAGGGCAATATCCACATGTTATAACGCTATACTTTTTCATAATCTTTCTGGCTCCTGACCTCATCTTGAACCAAGCTTGCAATGTCCTCTTACTCAATTCAAGCCTCGTCATCTCCTCTTCAAGTTCTTCAGATGGATGCAATTGGTTAAAGTTTCCATCAAGCATCTTCCCTTCAGGTTCTCTAGAAAGATGAACTTGGTTGAGATTTGGTCCCACCATGACATTTTCACTATCGGGCTCAAAGTCTACAATTCTTCCTTCAATTGAGTACACAGGTTTAGTCCTTCTCTTTGTCGGGAAATCATCAAGATCTAGACCAGCTTGAATGCACAGCTCTTTTAAAGCTGGAAGCCTTGGGACCGCAAACCTTTCCTTATGCCCCACTCTCGGCTTTCCAACTCTATCGAATAAATGATAGCAATATGGGAAACCAACAACATCTCGAATGCCTCCTCTCTTCCACACATGGAAAGAATTCCTCGATCCACTCTCTGGTCCTTCACAAGATCGTATCTCGTGGCCATGTTGGCCTATGTGCACTTCAGGACAAAATCTGGTCAAACAAATTCAAGCACAGCAATATCATACAGTAGAACGACATCCAGAAGTTGGTGGTACAGATCCAGAACCTTACCTGCATTTCTTGACGGGAATAGCGGACTCACCATCCACAAGCTTGGAGAGGCCAAGAAGCAATAATTCTTTTGCATTGTAGACCCGCTGGGCAACCTCAATGAGGTCAGGGACAAGGAGGCCATTCTCTGGAGCATGTTCAAGGACTCTGCAAGGGTTTTCCTTCCTGGCTTGTTTCTCTTCCTTGGCCTTTTGAATCAGTTCCTTCATGGGTGTTGGGTATGGTTTCCTCTCCCATTTCTTCCCAGGTTTGGGAACATCAGTATAGGAATCCTCATACTTGTCTTCTTCTGTATCTTCCTCCTTTTCATCATCATAATCTTTTCTCCATGAGCTCAGTGCAGAGGATTTACTTAGAAATTGTGATATTCCTCTCTTCTTTATGCGAGAATGATTCAGGAGAAGCTTTCCTAGTAGCATCTCAAAGCTTTGCTGTCATCATCTCTTGTTTTGTTCTCACGCTCTGAAAAATATAAAACGATAAATGTGTAGCTAATGAATGTTAGTGTGAATCTACACTGGTCCTTCCATCCTTGTAGGAATTCTTAACAATAAATATATAAATAGTGCTTGACAAATTTGAGTATTCTACTCCAAAATACTACCAAAAATTAGTGTTCTACATCCAATCCCCAGAATTCCCTAGGAAGCATCGAATTTCTATTGGATTGTTTTCAAAAACAAACCTATAGGTCACAGATAGAAAGAGTGCACTAGGCAATAAGATTATCTTTATAGAGATTAAATTATCTTTATAGAGACTTGATGCTTGTAAGAGTGCATGACCCATATCTCAGTGATCTATAATTTAGGAAGTCCTCTTGTCTCATATAAAACAGCAAGGCAGAAGAACATAAAATTGATGAAGTTGATGTGGTAGTGATGCTAGATTAAGTATTACATGCTGATGCTTGTGATACCAAAGGAATAATTCTACAACACTAATGATGTTAAATCATGAAAGATGAGCATTACAAAGGAGTTGCCATGCTAAACTGTGAAGGAAAAAATAGCAATTTTGTTCTACAAGAGTGCAAAAATCTCACAAGAGCAGGAAGGATGTGATAAAAATAATACAAGAGGTATTTCACAAGAAAATAGGCCAGAACATGGGTGTAACCAATATATTTTCTTAAAAAAAGTGCGGAAGAAACAGAACAGACAGAAATCAATGTAGATCAAGGATGAATCTTCAAGGACTTCTTGAAAAATGATGATGTCATTTTATAACATAAGAAAATAAATAATAGCTGATTATCCAGTGGGACATGCCTCACTCTTTATGCTTATTAACATGATTAAAAAACATCACAAAGAAAATTTGTGACAATAATAGCACAAAAAACTCCCAATTACAATATTAGTATCGAGAATATAATTACAAACGTGACATTGGAGACATGATTCATTATCTAAATGGTCCATTACTATTTAGGATGTTCTGATATAAATTTGTCGGTTAGCGTAAAGTTCATGACGCACCACTGAATTTAGATAGCTTCTTTTTGTGCTGATAAGCATTTTTTTCTTCACATGTATACCTTCAAAAATCTAAAACCTTACTCGTGCATCTTATATGACTCAACTTATATCAAAGTTTTCAATGACTAGTAATCCCAAAAGAAACCAAAATTGCTTGTGGCCAAATTTTCCCTCTATTTACTCGAAAATGCCCATGGATATAATATAAGATGTCATTATACTTGAGCGTAAAGTAGGAATATTGCAAAAAGACAACAAAATGGCCTAAATTTTATTTCTGGGCCACATTGGAGAAAGAATAAGAATGTAATATAATAGAAATAGAGACTGGTTTGTGAAAAGATAAGAGGGAATCCGTTTGAACTCTGAGATGAGTCCCAATTTTAGCAAAAATATCTAATGAATATAAGATGCTAAATTAATACATAAAAAGAAAAAAAGCATGATTTTCCTTTGAAGTCATTGAAGGTTCCTTCTTGATTATACAGAGAAGTATACGAGAAGTTGGACACTAAAAAGCCTGAAAGGATATAATCAGAATTACTCAAATAAGAGATAAAAAATCTAGAGACTTGTTTACTTGAAAGTGTGTTAAATATGAGGATCAGAAAATCCTACTTCGAGATGAAGAGATTAAAGAAAGATGAAGATAATATTTTGATAGATTGTACAATAGTAGTTCTACTCAAAATTTGGGTGAACTTAATAATCAGTGTGAGAGTATGAATCACAGTTTTATGTGTAAAATTAAATAATCTGACTTAAAAGAGACTTTAAAGAGGATGAAATCAACAAAACTATTAGTCTATATGAGATTCCTATTGAGATATGGAAATATTTAGAAGAGATGGGTGAGTTGGCTGCCATACCACTTTAACGAGATTAGAAAACTACGAAGTGCCAAATTAATGGAGGAAGAATACCATAATGCCTCTATATAAGAATAAGAATGATACTTAGAGTTGTTCTGATTACCGTGGAATAAAATTCATGTATCACACTATAAAGTTTTAGGAAAGGTTAAATGAACATGGATTAAGACAGACTCTTAGGATATCAGAGAATCAGTCCATGCCAGAGCGATCGATGACAAAGGTTATTCATTTGTTCTGCAAACTTATAGAGCAATTTCAAGAAATAGAGATTTGCATGTACTCTTCATTGATTTAGAAAAAAAACTGTGATAAGGTACCGAGAGAGGTGTTATGGTGGATATTAATGAATAAAAGAGTTACCATCAAATATATTGCATTATTAAGAATATATATGATGACAACCTAACCAGTGATTTTTCAATCATGATTTGATTGCATAATGGATCTGCATTAAGTCCTTTCTTATTTGTCATAGTAATTGATGCAATTCAAGATAAAATACCTATGTTATACTAATGATATTATTTTAGTTGATGAGAGAAGAGCAGGAATAAATACCAAGTTGGAGTTATAGAGGCAAACATTAGAATCTCAAGGTTATAGAACTATTATTAGGCCAGTATTGTTATGACGCAGAATGCTGGGTTACAGAAAGATGCCATTCACAAAAGACACATGCAACAAAGATGTGCATCTTCATTGGATGCACGGCAATATTAGAAGAATAAAGTGAGAAACGAGGATATTCGTGCTAAAATAGGCATAACGTCTATCAAAGAGAAGATGCAAAAAAATTATCTATGATAGTATAATCATATGCAATGTAAACCTACATATACACCAATTTGAAATGACCGGTGCTTATCAATATAGGACAAGTTAAAAGAGCGAAAAAATGACAAAAAAAATGTATGGAAGTGATATGAAAAGATAAGAATGCTAAAGGCTTAAATGAAGACATTGCTCGATAGGAATGAGTAGAAAAGGGTCATCCTTGCGATCGATTTGGCATGATTCTCTTTAAATTCATGTAGCCTACCCTAAGTGCTTGAGATAAAAGGCTTAATTTTTGTTGTTGTTCTTAATTTTTGTTGTTGTTGCTGCTGCTTGAACGATCATTCTTGATATAGTTAACTTTTGTTCTATTTGTTCTGCACTCTTACTTAGGAAAAACAATTGGTTACACAAATACTCTAGCCTATTTTCTGTGCAATACCTCTTGTGTTATTGTAACCATATCATGACAATAGATATAAACTAATAGGTCCCAAAAACACAATACTGCAAATTCCAGTAATAATTCAACAAAACAAACAAATTCCAGCAATAAAACAATGTTCTTTCAACACTGTCATTAATAATATTGTTCAAAACCATTAACTAGTGGTAATATTTTACTAGTATGCAATATTTTTCTTGACATGTGAATCTGTGATTCCGATCTAGGTGCCAAATTCATGCAACAAACGGATCAGTTTAATTTCAGACGTATATCAAATTAAGTTGCACAGAATTTTGCTTAGCTACAAAATTATAATATGCAATATTTCAATTACAATGAGTGAACAAATATGTAATTGATATAGCTACAACAATTATAATGTGCTTAGCAAAGACATGTAATTTGCTGGTTTTGAATTCTGATTGCAGCAGGTTTTTAAAATCAGCACCCGAAACAAAATCCATATACTTATTTTGATAAATTCTATCTCAAGAGAATAGACATGTACTCCACTCAAACCCCAGCATCAACAATCCAATACCCCAAACCAACCCAAAATTTTTGCTAGGGCATCATTACAATTAAAATTTAGAAGTGTAAAATAAATTTAAAAAAACAAGCGCTGATCTCGATCTCAATAGATCTTATCCCTAATCCCATCCCCAATTTATGATTTTTTTTTTTTTTTTGGTTATATTTCTAATTATGATCCTCGATCCCTATACCTGGCTTTCGTTGCTATTGCTGAGTATCTTTTTGCCTGACCCTGATGCTGTACATAATGAATACTGATTCGCCATAAATCATATCTTCTCATTATCAAAATTTGATCTTTATTTCGTGACAATTCAAAATATATCAACAGGTCCAAATAATCAAAAAATGCAAAATAATAGTTTTAATATATGAAAATGAAATTCCAGCCGAAATTATCAATCAAACCATATGAAATTAACAATTTATTTCGAAATTCCAATTCAAGATCAAAGCTTACTCTTCGACGCCGACGGAGGAGTGAGGATGGGTGAGCTTGCAGTCGATCGGACAAAAGTCCTTGCAGACTTCTAAGGTCAAGGCGCAGCGGGGTGAGAGAGAGGAGAGAGGGAGAGGCGCGAGCGGGTGGTCGGATAATGGGGATAAACCCTAACAGTATCAGATTATTTGGGAGTTTCTAGATGGCACAGCATTGTTCCAGGGAACTTCTAAAGGGGCACAAGATTTTTCCTAGTGAGCCCAGATTTCCTAGTGAGCCCAGTTTAAGTTAAGAAAAGGAGAGAATTTCTTAGTGAGCACATATTTATTTCCAAAATACCCTTCACCTATATCTCTCCTCTCTTCTCTCTTCTCCTTCCCAAACCCACCCCCCAGCGCTCCGCTCCTGCTCTCCTCTCTTCTCCTTCCCAAACCCACCCCCCCCCCCCCCCGCCGCCGCCGCTCTCTTCTCCTTCCCAAACCCCCCCGGCCGCTCTCTTCTCCTTCCCAACCCCCTCCCCCCGCCGCTCTCTTCTCCTTCCCAACCCCCCCCGCCGCCCTTCCCAACCCCCCCTGCCGCCCTTCCCAAACCCCCCCCCCCCGCTGCCGCCGTCGCCCTTCAAAACCCGCCGCCGCCCTTCCCAACCCCCTCCGCTGCCACGCCCCCCACTCGCCGTTGCCTCATTTCCTCTCTCTTGGTCTCAGATTTCTCACTGTAAGTCTTATTTAATTTAATTTTAATTTTATTACATTTAGTTTACTCTTATTTGCTCTGTGACTGTTCTGAAAACTGAGAATTTCTTGTTTGGTCTGATAATATTTTAGAATGTGAAAATTCTAAATGAGTACATTTTTTTGTTAATTATGATTTATAATATTTAGATTATAATTATGAAGAAAATATAATATTGTAATCGTAGTTGTAAAATATGCGAAAAAATAGTTTTATTCTAATTAAAGATGTTAATATTAAAATGTATTAATTAATTTAGAATTTTAATAGTATTATCCTAATTGTTGATTAAGTAACAAAGAACGGTTTTAGTGTCTTTAGTGTCTTTAAATTTTAATATTACACTATCTTGTAGGTAAAAAATCTGATATTTGTAGCAAATTATATTTTGTTAATACTTATTTACACATAGAAAATTTACTATTTTTATGCGAATCAATTGTTGTAAGAAATATCTTTGTATTGCATAGATGGATCCGGCAGAATCTTCTCGCATTCGACCAACTACTTCGTTAAGGAGGAAGAAAGCAGTATCTCGACCACAAATCCAACGCCCGATACGAGAGAGATATCGAAGTGGCCGTAGATACTGAATTAAATATAGAAACTCCGAATTTGATCAGATATGATAGTGCAAGACTAAAAGAAGAGAATACTGATGCAGGAGGCTCTCAAGATGATCTTCATGAGTTAAATTACCGAGGTCCAGTTGATTTATCAGTACTGAAGAGTTTCAAGACGCACGTTGCTTTCCTGATGCACCCAATTAGATTATATTAGTTGTTTTTTCAAACAAGGAGACATTGATTAGATTATATTAGTTGTGTATTGATATGGATATTGTAAGGAATTTCAAGTGACCGGTGTAATTGTTTTTTTTAAACATTTTGAAGAATTTGTAGAATATATGGTTTTTGTTTGTAATGAACCCTATTATTTGCTTTTTGTTCGGGGAATATATACACTACGTTTGTTTTTGATCTTATTTCTTCAATTTGTACGAGATCTTGTTTGTTTTATACGTAGGGGGACCTTATTTATAATCTTCACTATATTATTGTATCGGTTATTGTATCATTGTATTATCAGTGTATCATTGTATCGTTATATCGGTGTATCAGGAGTATCATTGCATTTGTATATCAGGAATATCATTGTATCGGTGTATCAGTGTATCATTGTATCGGTATATTGATGTATCAGTGTATCGGTGTATCGGTGTTGTAGTGTATCATTGTATCGGCGTATCGATGAATCAGTTTATCCATATATCATTGTATTAGTGAATCATTGTGTCGGTGTATCAGTGTATCATTGTATCATTTTGCTTCATTCACTATATTTTTGTAATAATGTATAATTAGTTGTTAATATAAGTCCGTAAAGTGACGTTGAATTGGATAAACTAATGATATATCAGTTTATTATATAAATAGAGTGGGTGAGGTGTCCGGAATAGCAGATCGAATCAAGCCCCTGTCCGGACTGACAGTCCGAACAAGGGAGACCTGTTCGGACTGTGAGTCCGAACAGGACTGGTCTGTTCGGACTGACAGTCCGAACGGGGCGTTCCCGTTCGGACTGAGAGTCCGAACGGTCCGGACCCGTTCGGACTCCCAGTCCGAACAGGGAAGGCCCCGTTCGGACTGACAGTCCGAACGGGAAGCGCGAGCGCAAGCGGGAGCGGAGCGCTGGAGCGGGAGAATGAGGAAGGGCAAAATGGGAAAGTTTTTTAAGGGTAAATTTGTTATTTTTTTAGAGTTATTACCTGGGCTCACTAGGAAAAAAGTTGTGCCCCTTTAGAAGCTCCCCATTGTTCACAATGAGCCCACTTAAAACTTCTATCAAATTACAATTTTGATATTGATTTTTTAGACCAAAATATTTAGGGGTATTTACTGGTTTGTCCCTCAATTTTTATATATTATGATTTTGCCCTCCAAATCTTCATATTTAGGATTTTGCGCTCCCAAATCTCATAAGTTACAACAATTTAGTCCCTCTCTCTAACACAGTTAAATATTTGACCATTTTACCCATCTTTTCCTCTTCTATTTTCCTCTTCTCTTCTTCTTCTCTCTTCCTCCTCTCTTCTCCTTTTCTTCATTATTTCTCCTCTCTTCTTTCTCCTCTCTTCCTCCTCTCTTCCTCCTCTCTTCCCTAACACAGTTAAATACTGAAAGAAGAGAGGAGAAAGAAAAGAGGAGAAATAATGAAGAAAAGGAGAAGAGAGAAGAAGAAGAGATGAGGAAAATAGAAGAGGAAAAGAGGGGTAAAATGGTCAAATATTTAACTGTGTTAGAGAGGGGGACCAAATTGTTGTAACTTATGAAATTTGGGGGGCAAAATACTAAATATGAAGATTTGGGGGGCAAAATCATAATATATAAATATTTGAGGGACAACCCAGTAAATACCCAAATATTTATGTTTTCCTCTTCACTTCTCCTCCTCTTCTCAAACTAGAGTTCAGTTAATCAAAAAAGAAAAAAAAAATCCTAAAATCTATAAGAAATGACAGAAGAGAATTAGCGGTGGTATTGTCTAGATTGACAGCGGCGAATGCAAAGGCGACGACGACAGCATAGGCAAAAGGAAGATAACAGAGTTTGGATAGTATTGAGTTTAGATAAGAGAATAAAAAAAAATGAAGGAGGAATTAGATATTTGAGTTAGAGAAGATTTTTTGGAAGAGGAGAAAAGAGAAAGATGAAAGAGGAAGAGGAAGAGAAGATGAGAAGAGGAAAGTATCAGTCATCTTTGCTAGACAGTCCGGATCAATCAATGTGATCCGGACTAACAGTTTCGGATCACTTCAAATTGATCCGGAAGTGTTATATGTGAGAGAAAAGAGGAAATAGAAGGGTATTTTAGAAATAATAATATGCTCACTAGGAAAAAACCTCATTTTTCAAAAGAGAGAGCGTGCTCACTGGGAAAAATGAGCTCCCTAGCAAAAAAGTTGTGCCCATCTAGAAATTCCCGATTATTGGGTTGGAAGTCAGTTTTTTTTGGGAACTTCTAAAGGGGCACAAGTTTTTTTCCTAGTGACCCCAGTTAAACTTTAGCATAAATATCAATTTTGCCCTCAAAAAAATTTCCCATCTTGTCCTTCTTCCCTCTCCCGCTTCCTCCAGTCCTCTCGCGCGGTTTTTTTTTTTAGGCCGTTCGGACTGACAGTCCGGACAGGGGCTTGACCCGATCTGATATCTCCGCCACTGTCTCACTCACTCTATTAATGTAATAAAATGATATATCATTAGTTTACCCAATTTAACGTGACTTTTAGGACTTATATTAATAACTAATTATACATTATTATCGAAATATAGGGAAGGAAGCAAAATGATACAATGATACACCGACACACTAATATACCGACACACTGATACACTGATACAATAATTCACCGATACAATGATACACTGATACACAATGATACACCGATACAATGATACTCCAGATACACAAATACAATGATACTCCTGATACACCGATATAATGATACAATGATACATTGATACAGCGATACAATGAAACAACGATATAATAACTGATACAATGAAATAGTGAAGATTATAAATAAGGTCCCCAACGTATAAAACAAACAAGATCTTATACAAATTAAAGAAATAAGATCAAATACAAACATAGTGTATATATTAATCGAACAAAAAGCGACCAGTAGGGTTCATTACAAATAAAAACCATATATTCTACAAATTCTTCAAAATGTTTGCAAAAAACAATTACACCGGCCACTTGAAGTTCCTAACATCATCCATATCAATACACAACTAATATAATCTAATCACTGTCTTCTTGTCTTTCTCGGGGGTTGACGTCTGCTTCTGGTTCGAGACATAATTGCCGTATCGGGTGCATTAGGAGTGAATTGATCTTGTCTTTGTTCCTCTGCTTGCTCTTCTGGTGGTTATTCTGGCTGAGTGCAACCAGTTAGCACGGCTTTAATTTTCGCAAGTGCACTAAATAACATTTCAGATCGCTTCTTAAATGCCTTATCCCCTTGCGCAAGTAATGAATTGATTATTACTTCTATGTGTGTATATCTCTGTAATATTAATGAAGGAAAAAATAAGCATCAGATAAACTGGGTACTATATCTCTACGGCCACTTCGATTTCTCTCTCTCGTATCGGGCGTTGGATTTGTGGTCGAGATGCTGCTTTCTTCCTCCTTAACGAGGCAGTTGGTCGAACGCGAGAATATTCTGCCGGATCCATCTATACATACAAAGATATTTCATTCATACATGTTTTTTATCAAAACAGTAAATTTTCTATGTGTAAGTAAGTAGTAATAAAGTATAATTTGCTACAAATATCATATTTTCTCTATTTATTTTTTAGCTGTAAGATAGTGTAATATTAAAGTTTAAAGACACTAAAACCGTCTTTTGTTACTTAATCAACCATTAGGATAATACCATTAAACTTCTAAATTAACTAATGAATTTTAATATTAACGTCTATAATTAGAAAAATAACTAAATTTTCACATATTTTACAACTACGATTACAATATTATATTTTCTTCATAATTATAATCTAAATATTAAAAATCAAAATTAACAAAAAAATGCTAGAATCAATTTTGCTAGCTCCTTCACTCTTCCTCCTCTCCATCCCAACAAAATCACAATGAAGAGTTGTTTGATCCAAAAATAAAAAAATTTAAATTTTAAAATAAATATTGCTAAATTATGAAAACTCACCTATTAATGGAGAGAAGTCGACGGCGGTGGCGGGAGAACACCGGCAGCGGCGGCAGGAGTACAGAGACGGCGACGGCGGGGTCGTCGACGAAGGGTTCGCCGGCGGAGGGTTCGGCGCCCGTAAGAATGGGAGAGAGAAGAGATTTGGAAGGAGAAGGAGGTTGAGAAAATATTAGATAGGATGAGGGGAAGTAGGGGGGAAGAGGGAAGAGGAAGATTGGGTTTTGGTTAGGGATTGTGGAGATGAAGTGAGGAGAGGAGGAGATGGGGAAAATATATAGAAGGATATTTTCGGAATAAAATTGTGCTCACTAAGAAATTTTCCTCTTTACTGATATCAAACTGGGCTCACTAGGAAATCTGGACTCACTAGGAAAAAACTTGTGCCCCTTTAGAAGTTCCTTTTTTTTTTTTAAATTTTAAACCCGTTAATTTTGCAAAAGAATTAACAGTGTTTCTAACTGCACCCATCAAAGTGCTAACCGTTAGCAGTTCTGGTTATTTTTTCATGATACGTTGGGATTATGGCAATCTTCAGCAAATCGTTGTCTTTGAAGCTTGCCAATAAGTGAAGAAATAATGGCAACGATAATGAGTATTATTTAGTACAACGATTTGATTATCTCGATTTCTGGACATTAAGATACAACATCGCGTTGTTGTGCTTGTTGTCATATTATTGCCACTAATATTGATCATAGGGGGACAAAGTTAAACCCATGTTGATAGAGAGGTGTCATCGTTGTCAGGCCACACACAGAAGGGGAGTTTCCAAAGGAGCACACCATTTTTTCTAATGAGACTATTTTATAGTATTATTTTGAAATTCCGAATACTTATAAAGTGGGCTCATTAGGAAAAAAGGTGTGCTCCTTTAGAATCTCCCCACAAAAGGGAGTTGTCAGGCCACACAGAAGGGATTTGCACATGAGGCTACATCTAGTTAGATCTTCAGATCCGTGTATATCAGGATGTATTCACGACAGGAGAGGAGGGAACCTAGATCCTGAGCCGGTGCCAAAGTGCTAGTAGCCACCCAATGATCGGAGGGATGATGCTTAGACAAGGCAATAGAGAGAATGATGATTTATAGTTTTCAGCACATTTTTTTCTTTAGATATATTATTAGCCCTCCTTAAATGGTGGAGCTCAACTGAACTTAACTTTCTATTAGTAAAACATGGAGGGCTATATTCAAGTCCATTAAAGAAAACAGTAAGAACATAAATAAATAGCATTCTCCTTCCAATTTTAAGGATAGGATAGCTAGTCGAAAGCACTCTAAACAAATCTAATCTTCATAGAAAAGTCACACCCTATAGATTGTTGTCATCGTTCGAAGATAATTAGCGTATTAAATTAGAGAACATATAAAAGCTTTCATCTCCTCTAATGGCTCACCACTCTCCACCATCACCCACTGCCATAGCTTCCAACCAAGTAAGCAAGGGGTCCAACAAGAGCTGCATTGATGTACGTGGCCGGCTCGGACCGGGCATAATCGTTCCGATCATCCGGGAACGCATCATTCTGGTCAGGCCCGCCGACGACTGCCCCTGTCAGGACGTTTGGATTCGGGCTGTTTGAGTTCAAGTACTGGAAGCCACCTTGGCAATCGATGCGACTAGGGTGGCTGGCTACTGAAGGTATCGAGGATCCTCTATGGTGTATCCTTTGAGGGTAGCGCGGCCCATATCCTACCATATATGACATCTTTAGAGGGTTCTCTCCGAGGATGTAGTCCACCTGACACAGAGAGTTGTGGTCAATCAGTCCAGATCCCATATTAAGAACTTATATCAAGTTAGATTTAACAAAATTTTACCTGTCTCTTGGCTAAGGCTCTTAGTGAATTTGGAGTAACTAAGAGGTTCCCACATTTGAATGTGTTACCTGTAGACATCATGTACTTGCCATAAGTGGAGAGCAAGAAGGTTATAGAAGTCACATATTGGAGATTAACTGAGCTCATCTTGAACATAAGCCCTCCTGTATTGAATTGAGTCACAATTTTACTGTCAGAAATTATGGTTATGTCCAATAAGTATAAGATACGAGACATTTATCTTCTCATTACCTGGTGTATATTGTGTAGTTGAAGAAGGCGAATTGGGCAGAATCTTACACATGAAATCCTCTGCTTGCATTCTGAAGGAATCGAACGATTTATCTTTGTTTACTACCGCTTTCTGTTCACAGAGAAGGAGAGACATTAGGATTCGATCGATAAATAGATTGATATCACTTGGTTTCATATTTCTGGTAAAAGTTCACCCTTGCGAGAAGGACATAAGCACCCGCGATTTTGTTATCCCAGCTGAAGATGTCAGGCGAATCGTTTGCTCCCAATGACTTCAGGTAATTGAGATAACTCGCGTCGTTTGTAGCTCTGTAGAGCCATGCAGCTCCCCACAATAGCTCATCCTGGCAAGATACCGAAACAAATTGATCATGACAGAAATAATAAAATTTGTAACTGAATTCAGAGTTTGCCGATTACGTACTTTGTAGCCAGAGTATGAGCAATAAAATGGGCATACTGCGTTTCCAAGCGAGTCGCTATACTTTCCCTGATACTTGACTGCAAAATCCAACACTTTCTTCGCAGTCGCCAGCAGCTTCTGTGAGTAGCCCTTGTCTGCAGTCCTGAACACAATGGAGGCAGCTGCCAGTGCGGCCGCAGTCTCTCCTGCCACGTCAGACCCAGGACTGTTAGGCGATACTGAGTACACAGTCCGCGGTGTGTCCATGTCCTCGGGCCTCTCCCAGCACTTATGGTCAGCGTTTGGATCTCCAACGCCAACATAGAGCCTGTTGGGAACTGCAGCGGAGGCTTTCAGTAGGTAGTCAGTGGCCCATCTGATTGCAGTCCTAGCGTTGGCGACTTGATTCCCCATACGCTTGCCATATTCGATCGCGCTCCATGAGAGCATCGTGGTCGTGTAGGCCATTGGAAAACCGAACTTGACATTGTCACCAGCGTCATAGTAACCTCCAGTGAGATCTACCTGTCAACTCACAATTGATTCTACGTTATACATTGGATCAGACAGTTTCAAGTAACATAAATTTATCTAACAATGAATCAAAGAAGGGAATGATTCAGGTATCGTAAGTTGCCTACATTTGCAGCAGAACCATCTGATAGCCCAGAATTGGTCCGCCACGAGATCTTCTGACCCGAGGGAACCCTGCCCGACCTCTGGCCCTGGAAGAACAAAATCGACTTGGCCAAGGCATCGCCATAGTTCGGGTGTCCATCGATCTCAAACGAGAACAGCGAGAACGAGAAGACGACCACCGAAACTATGAGCTTGAGTGACGCCATTAGGCCTTTTGGAGGGAAAATAGGTATGACTATGACTCAAATTGGCACAACCAAGCCCATTATATATAGCCTATAGCTCATGCAGTGTACGTGGCCTGAAATGTGTCTAACTCATGTGCAAGTTGACTCATGATGTAGCCATACTTTTGGATTAAGGAAAGGTGATCATGAGAGAAATTTTTGCATAGGGCTTTGATAACTAAAACTTTTCGCCTTGGGATCTCCATCAGAGAGCTAATCGAGGTTGGTGCTGCATGTGGACAAGTAAATGAAGTTACTTGCATGCCCTAGTTGTTGGCCGTAAAATTCTTAGTTCGTTCCATTGAATAACTTAGATTACAATAAAAAAGAACAGTAGAAAAACAAACGAAATGATTTATAATTTATAAGAGAACAATAGAAAAACAAACGAAAAGATTTATAATTTATCGCTCTCTTTTATAATATTTGTGGGCTTTATGGATCTATCAAATAGCTCATTTTGATGATCTGACGAGGAAATTCTTCTTGATGAAAATGACGGTCGGCCCTAACTTCTTTCTGTGCTGGTCCAATAAATTCAAGACTCTCACACGTAACTTGAATTCTGAAAAAATCCAAAAAGCTCAAAAATCTATTAAAGATCAATCTCTAAGATTAAAGATATGATGATCATCAATCTTTAATCTTAAAGATCGATCTTTAATAGATCTTGGAGCTTTTGGATCTTTTAAAGAATTCAAGTTGCGCGTGAGAGTCTTGAATTCATTAAGACCAGCAGAGAAAGAAGTTAGGGCCGGCCGTCATCTTCATCGAGAAGAAAATTTTTCCGTCAGATCGTCAAAAGGAGCTACTTGATAGATCTCATCGTTATATAGAGCCCACAAATATTATAAAAGAGAGCGATATATTATAAATCATTTCGTTTGTTTTTCTATTGTTCTTTTTCATTATAATTAAGTTATTCAATAGAAGGAACTAAGATTTTTGCGATGAAACTAGTATCGGTCATTTTTCGAGCCTAATAGCTTTGATGAGTCTGATCTTTGCTGCTGGATTTGGATCGAAACTGACAGAGTACTTTTCCCTTCATGTCATTGTTTCTGTTATCCTACAAACTTTCCTTTTTTTGGTTGATCGAGACTAAAATGAATGGCATCTTCTTCCTTTTTGGATGTCTTTCGGGATCGGTTTCTGGGTAGTGGATTCTGAACTCACAGTACCTAACTTCTCAGAAGACATTGCTTGCCTGTAACTTACTAGTTTCTTGCTTGTTCACTTGCTTTGCAGGATCTAATTGTTTTCTTGCCCGAAAATTTCTTTTCCCAGATTGTTGTGGCTTAGTTGAGATAGAGATAAATGCATGAAGGGGAGAGAAATATTTGGTTTCTGTCATAGATCGAAGAAACAAAGAATCTTTGGTTTCTATCTTATACTGAACCAAACTAATTTTTTTTTTCAGCCTCACTAGCTATGTTTATGGGAAAAAAAAAAAAAAAGGCCTCACTATGTTCTCTTCCTCTCAAGACAACGTATTCAAGTAAAACTTGGCGGTTAATATAATTTTATTTTTAGGTTGGTTGAAAAGACATTATAACCATTTTTGGCACTTTTCTTTCGGTCTTGATGGCAGGTAAGAACCTTTTGCATTTCCTTAATCAGAGATAACAAAACATTCTATAAAATATATCAGAATTTTTTTGTCCTTTTTTAAGTCTTGACAGTAAGCAAGAGCTCTCTGCGTTATATTAATCACATATAACAAAATATTCTACAAAATACAGCATCAGATTTACAGTCATAATCAAAATACAAGAAGCAGCAGTAAAGTGTGGCTTCTTTTAACCGCTCTTCAAAACTAAGTCTACTCTTTCCCTCTTGAAACTCTGCCTAGTGGGCCTTCTCGGTGATCTCCGTAATCGGATCAGCCGGATTGTCTGGTGGCATCAACGAAGGGGATATAGCTCGAGAAGTTCCCTGTTTGAGAGTAAATCTGTCTAGAATGTGGCTGAATATGTGGTTAAGAGTGAGTCTTTAGAAGGGTATTTAAGGAAAAGGAGTAGTCAAAACTTCACTAATATATTAAACAACTTTTCATGTGTTAGGGATCTGTAAACAATTAGAGAATAATGAAGTATAAGATATTAAGCATAAGATGCTAAGACTTTTTGTACGTAATCTTCGATATCCCTTCAGATCTCAAAATTTTATTTTATGGTCATCTACTTTGAAAATATTTGAGCTTGATATAGGCAAGCTTTCAAATTAAAATTAAATAAATGAGTTATGGAGAGATATTCTTCATGGACTCTCTCTCTTATATTCTACATTCCTTAAACGATGGAGTTGAAAATTCGAATGTTCATCGAACTTGGCGAAGAAGTACAAGCTAGGCTTGTACAGTCCCTAATAATGGATGCTTTAGCTTGTAATTTACACTTTTTCGTATAAAATTAGTTAGTTTAGCCGCTTGCCTAGCTTCTAGCTTTATCCTCCAATTTCGTTCCAATGATGTATTTATTAGTGGATTGCAGTGTATATTATGTATTCTCTTCGGAATTATGTTTATGTAGGGATGAGAATGAGTAATGGACGCATCCACGGACTAAATTTTGGCTCTTCATATACAAAATTTTAAATTAGAAAAAAATAAAAATTTTATTTTTAATTCAAAATTTTGTATAGGATGGACTGATTTTTGGATGATCTATTCAAAACTTCGAACTGAAAAAGAAATTTTTATTTTTATAATTTAAATTTTTGAATAGGATGAATCAAAAATTAACTCATGAACTTGCCTATTTCCATCCATATGTTTATGTTGGCTCTTTGACTTATATAAGGCAAATAAAATTATTCATTAGTACTTTTAATTTGCAGCCCCGTCTGTCCATTCTTTCTCCACCAAACTTTTTTTTTTCTCTCTCTTCTAAATTAATTAAAATTCTATTTCGAAGCATATTCAAGTATAGTTTTAACTCATAAATATGTCTTGTACTCTAAAAAGCTAATAGTTTGGCGCATTGTAACTAGAGATGAGAATTAAGTGATTCCAAGTAGCCGTTCTACTCAAAATTTGAATTAAATAAATAAAATTTTTATTTTTAGCTCAAAATTTTAAATAGAATAAGTCAATGACTGACTTTTGTACCTATCCATTCTCAATCCTATTTGTAATCCACATTTTTTTTTATATGATACCGATACAAATTGTCTCAATCTTCAATTTTTGTAATGAAAGTTCCAACCGCTTTGAACTTGCTGATCAACCGTCCTTATTTTTTTTACCCATAGAAAATATCTCGACTAAAATCAAATCGTCTAATTGTTTTTTAAAGAAAATTGAAAAAAATATTTATTTTAGTTTAGAAATGGGATCCGCTTGCATTACTCGGAACAGTCCGAGATTTTTTAGTTTTTTTTTTCTTTTTTGGAGTATAAGGGTGTGTTTGGATATGAAAAACAAAATATTTTGAGGTGTTTTTAAATTGTGTTTTGGAGTGTTTCAATAGTATATGTTTTGGACTGTTCATGTTATGGGCTTTAAAGTATTCAACTTTGTATTTGGGAGTCTAGTTTTTTCATTGGTTTTTATGGATTTTATAAATATGTAAAATACAAATATACCCAATTTAAAAAAAATGCGTAGGAGAGAACTGGAGTAAGTAAAAAAGAAAGTATTTTTAAAAAAGTAATTCAAAACACTCAAAAACAGTCCGATTTAGAGTATTGTAAAAAACACTCCAAAACACTGCCGATTTGGAGTGTTTTGGAGTGCACCTAAGGGCGGAGCGCACCTACGAGCGCGCGTTGACGAGCGCGTGCTTGTGCACCAAGGAGCACGCATCGAGGATTGCGCGCCTCCCATACAAACTCATCTAATATCCAAGAGTGTGCGCATTCTCGATGCGCACGCAACGCTCAGATGCGTGCAACCCAGAAACGCACCTAGAAGCACACGCCTAGTTGACGTGGAGCACATATCGAGGAGTGCGCGCCTCCTAAATGAGCGCATCCTATGCTCAGGAGCATGTGCCAAGGGCAGTGCGCTCATGGTAGTGCACACCCAGATACGTGCGGACACCCAAGGGAGTGCCCCCTGGTGCACGCGCTCTTAGGCTGCGGCACCCTGGCTGTGCCCTAGAGCGTGCGCGTCCAGAACCAGTGCATGCGCTAAGGCACATGAGTTTCCCGCATTACACACACCCCGGCGCACATTGGGCGCACTGAGGCGCGCTCTCGGCAAACTGCACGTGCATACCCTGGTGCATACGCGCTCTGAGTGCTTCATGCGCTTCGCTTCGCATGGGGAGTCTATTGTAACGATCCAGAGAATTTGTTGTAACCTCCTATGATACGATCTCCGATTACGGATAGATCTAAGGGATGGTTACATTCCCAAAAGGATATAAAAAGTCATATCTAATAGAGGAAAAAAAAAAGAAAAAGAAGAAAGAGAGACGCAGAGGCGGAAACTGTGATCAAGAGATCCTGAAACAAAGAAAAACCTGATAACCCTTCAGAGTTCCTCTACTTCCTCCAGCTTGAACTTGGTGCTGCGAAATCAGTAGGCGTTCAGATTGTCAACGGAAGACGTGAACGACCTTCCACCGCTGCCAAATATTCTACAAAATTACAAGGAAGACATAGACATCTTTTTTCCCTACCTCTATAACTCATTTTAAAATTGTATTCTTTTTTCTATTTTGCTGTAATCATTATCAATAACAATGAAAGGGAATTCCCAATTCGTTTTTTTCTTTTTTTAATTCAGATTAGTTTCCATCGGTTAATTCGATTTCAGCCAAACTCTGCTAACTTCGCATGGACAACGTCGGTTTTAACATGACAGTTGAGTTTGACATTTTGCAAACTTTTGCCCTTCTCAGCAATTTTGTTATGTAATCGAACATCCTGATGATCCAAGCCCACAATTATCCAAAAACTTATCCACTCGCAACAATTCTGGGCCTAATCCATTCTCGTCTGCCTCCAAATGGCACAAAATGCCAATTTATCAATTTCTCTTCACGCAACTTACCTCTACGTATATTTTTCAAAAAGCGAGTCAAAAACATTTACAGGAGGTGACTAGCTAGCTAGACGATGCAACTAAAATGTGGACAAAAAAGCATACATACATGTTCATCGAATGATATGTCCCGTCGATTTGATAGATGAAACTTTATGAGGATAAATCAAAGGACATGAAGGATCGAGATCGAGAGGACCATCACTTGACTTCCAACAAGTCGATAGGGATCAATTCACTTTCTTATCAAAGATGAGAGTTATCGTCTAATTTCTCAACTTAAAAAAAAAAAAACGCATGAGTATTTTTATTTTCTAGGACTCTGGAGTGTCGTATCATTGGAGTGTCGTATCATCAGATTTAAGAAAATTGTTTCAAGTCATTTTTACAATAATAACAATGATATAATAATTTTTTGGCTAATCAAAATCAGGCGCACATACTTTTTTTTATAGTTTCCAAGTTGCGTCCCAAAAAGAAGTTGAATTGGAAAACTTGCAAAAACTGGAGAAGGGTGGTGATACTAAGACAATGCTCATTGATCAACAATTAGGAATAATAATGAACACGTCCATGAGTCAATATTTGGCTATTCAAAATTTTGAATTAGCAAAATAAACTTTTCATTTTTAATTCAAAATTTTATATATGACGAGCTATAAATTGATCCATGGACTCATCCATTACCATCCTTACCAACAATATTATAGACCTTAAGAGGAAATAAACAACAGATGATAGTCTATGAACAAACAAGGAAGGGGTTTTTACATATCTGCCTCTTACATATTTAAAAATTTGAATTTAATCTCCCAAATCTTCATATTTTGAATTTAGTCCCCAAAATTCTTTAAGTTACATCACTTTAGTCTCCAACCATATTTTTGGTCTAAATTTCTCGTTATACTGCTGAGTTATTTCACTTTAGTTTTCCCTTCTCTCATCCCCTCTCTTCCTCTTCTTATTGAGTTTCCATCTCTTTCTTCCCTCTTCTTATTGGATTTCCCAAAGTTACTTTACTTTAGCGATTAACTAAGAAGGAAGAGAGAAAGAGAGAGAGAGAGAGAGAGAGGAGAAGAATGGAGAGGGAACTCAATAAGAAGAGAAAGAGAGAGAGAGAGAGAGAGAGAGAGAGATGAGAAGAATGGAGAGGGAACTCAATAAGAAGAGAAAGAGAGAAGGAAGATAGAATGGATGACTAAAATGAAGTAACTCAGGAGTATAATGAAAAATTCGGGTTTAAAATATGGCTAGTGGATTAAGGTAACTTAAATGATTTCGGAGACTAGATTCAAGATATGAAGATTTGGGATACTAAGTTCAAATTTTTAAAGATTTAAGGGACAGATACGTAAAAACCTCAACAAAGAAATTGTGTTTGATGCTTAGTTAAATAAGGATTTTAGAGTATAGGATCCTAAAGGTTTTTTTTTCTCACGTGTAATATTTTGTCGTCTATTATTTTAAGTTTCAGATAAGCTCCCATGCTTTATTCATTAAAGAGATAAATATATGGGAACAGTTTCAGTTTTATATTTTTTTAAAAGTAAGAAAATAATGAAACTCAAGGGTACCAGATAAAATTGAATACGTCAAGGTATAAATAAAAATAAAGTAGTTACAGAAAGAGGTCATATTGAATCACATCCGGGGCACAAAGAGGTGTGGAGCTTGGGTTGTTCTAAGAGAAAAGGAGTGCAGGTTGGGAAATTCTAAATGCGCACTGCACATAACTCAGTGAGCACCATTTCCCCGTGCTGCTGCCCACCGGTTTACTGTAGGATGCGGTGCTCACCAAGTCAAGTGTGGTTCTCATTTAGAACTTCCCGAGCAAGCTTAACAAGAGGACCTCTCGTGAGATCATTCATTGGGATACAATAAAATTCGATATTTGATACTTGAAGGTGTTAGGGTTGCTCATGGGTCAGGAAATATAGTGAGAAGTGCAAAGAAGATTTAGCGGATTTAGAGAGGAAAGATATATGCTACGAACATCCAATCTTGAACTCCAACTCTACTCAATTATATATGAATGTGTATTAATCAGATGTATCGTACATAATATCGAATGAAGTACGAGTGTCATTGAAATGGACCGCACTTAGATCCGATCAGGACACGTTCTCTTACTATATAATAGTAAAATAAGAATAAGTAAAAACATACGGATATACAAATTCTTTATAATATCCTAATAACTATAACTTATGCTAACTAACACTTAATTTAACAATAATAGGGTCCAAGTTCTTGAAATATTTATATATACATATATATTTGTGGAGTAAACAGGAAATTTACCGCTTCCTTCACCGCTACTTAGGTGGTCCAATACAATTATTACACGTGATGCCATGCACTCAAAGGACGATTAAGAAAGTTCTTTTGTTTTTTACATTAAGTGGTACCATCACGTGTAATAATTGTATTGGGTCATTTAAGCTGCGGTGAAGGAACTCCCTTCACCACCGGTGAATTTCCCGTTTTCTCATGTTTGTGTGTATATATATTTATATGTATGCATATGTATGTATCTATGCATGTATATATATATATATATATGTATGTGTGTGTGTATGTGTGTGTATATACATTTACACAGGCATACATGCGCGCACACGTGCACACACACACACATATGGGTCTTGAAGACTGATGGAAATTGCCAACCTATAGCAACAAGTGGGATAGAGTAATTGGTTGACTTATCAGGCTATAAATTGAAGACTGCAGGTTCAAATCCTATCCCTGCCAGAGCACGTCGAGAGACTAGGGGAGCCGGCGAAGGAGATGC
Organism: Dracaena cambodiana; assembly: GCA_036321105.1. NCBI lineage: Eukaryota > Viridiplantae > Streptophyta > Magnoliopsida > Asparagales > Asparagaceae > Dracaena > Dracaena cambodiana. Next base: position 6,171,161 of record JAYEPQ010000009.1, read on the forward strand.
ATTTTGAGTATAACCTCCAGTAGTACTAAACTGGATCTAGGAGAATAATATCTCTCGTGCTTTTTGCAAGCACCTTTCTTTACCATGATGGCTCGGAATGGGCAAATCAGGAATTTCACTTCGAATTTCGGACCTCAATATCCTACTGCTCATGATGTTTGACAATCAATATTGGAAATGAACGGAGAAGTGGTGGAACGTACGGAACCACATTTTGGATCACTACAGTGTGGCATGAAGCCGCTGGTGCTAAATACGCTCCTGTGCCTCCCGTGAATTGTCCAAGTTCGCATCTAAACCTTGTGTAGCATGTTCCCGATTCAAAACAAATAAGTCTGTACTCTATCTTATTATTCACCACTCTAAACGATACAAAACAATATCATTAATCAAACCAGTCAGAATTTGTTACCCATCCAAAGAGTAATTTTCCTGGATTTCATGCAACATTAATTATTTCAAGCAGAGAGTAACGTTTAATAACAGTAACCGAAGTAATCGTAACTCTAAACTGTATATTAATAAAAAAATAGGATATAGACAAAAACAATTTGCATGCATCAGGAGAAGGAAAAAAAAAAAAACGGTCAAACAAACCGCCGCAACTAACCCAACGTCACAAAACGGCCCACATGCAGCCCATTCGTCACTGATCCAATCCAAAAAACTTTGCCAAAAAACAAATTAAAACTGCCAATGCAATCTTTCTTCCGGCCCACCAATCCCTCACTCTCCTCTCTAACTAAAAGTAACCTTCCACTAAATTCATCCATAAATCCCAGCCTCTAGACCACCGAATCCCCCACAAATTCCTCCACATTCTCCTCTCACTTCCCCTATAAATTCACTCCCTTACCCTAAACATAACTCCCCACAACTTGACTCGAGCCCAAACAGACCCAAATGGCCAACTCTAGCTTGAGCCTAGCCATTTTGTGTGCCCTAGCCATACTTTGGTCACATGCTATGATCCCTTGTGAGGCTACTAGGAAAGGGCCACTCCACCCCTACTCACACCCACACAAGGGCAAGTTTGTCAAGGCCAAGGGCACCAAGTTCATGCTCCATGGCACCCCTTTCCTCTTCAATGGCTTCAACTCCTACTGGATGATGACCGTTGCCGCACAGCCCGCCAACCGGTACAAGGTCACCCAGGTGTTCCAGCAGGCGGCCCTGGCAGGGATGAATGTCTGCCGGACATGGGCCTTCGCTGACGGATGTGACCAGGCACTGCAGACGTCGCCTGGCGTTTACAATGAACAAGTATTTCAGGTATAAGCGTACATAGATGCCACACCACAAATAGGTCCATAGTTATTTAAATTTTTTTTATATAGAAATAAGGGATTTTTAACATATTTTTATGAATTTTAGGGACTTGATTTTGTAATTGCCGAGGCACGAAAATATGGCATTAGATTGATCTTGAGCTTGGTTAACAATTACAAAGATTATGGAGGCAAAGCTCAATATGTGCAATGGGCACGTAATGATGGGGTATCTCTAAGTAGTGATGATGATTTTTTCACTAATGATGTTGTTAAGGGATACTACAAGAACCATATCAAGGTAATTAACTAGCTAACACAAATTCAAATATCAACTTCTTCTTATTATAAATTTTAGTCTATAATTTGTATTTTTTTTATTCATTTTTCTTTTGTTGCAGACTGTTCTAAATAGAGTCAATACTATCACAAATGTAGCATACAAAGATGATGCAATGATCATGGCATGGGAGCTCATGAACGAACCTCGTTGTGATGCTGATCTCTCTGGAAATACAGTGAACGTGAGTTGTAATTAATATACTATTATTATTAATATATTAAGTTAAGATAAAAACCCACTAAATTACTTCTTAAAAATGAAAAAAAGAGGCTACATCCAACCTACATGGTCCTTCGAAAATGAGAGGAGAGTGCTCTTCGAGAAGACAGTCAATTCAAAGAGAATGAGTTTGGTTTTGATCCCTTAAAAGTATATTTTTGGACAATATTAATTTTTTAAAAACAAAGAGGAGCCAAGATGATGACCTAACACATAATATCCATGCATGCATGCATGCATGCTTCATGACTGGGTAAATTTTAGCAGTAGACAGTATAAATAAAGTATGGATATGGAAGAAATTAAGCTTATTATAAGTAGTGCCATATAATTCATAATATTACCTTCTTCTTCTTTTTTTCCCCCTAATAGGCTTGGGTGCAAGAGATGGCTTCCTACACAAAAACCCTAGACAACAAGCACCTTCTTGAAATAGGAATGGAGGGTTATTATGGAGATTCGATGCCAGAGAAGAAGCAATACAACCCTGGCTACCAAATCGGAACCGACTTCATCGCCAGCAACCTCGTCAAAGAAATCGACTTTGCCACCATTCACGCTTACCCTGACCAATGGTAGCCCTCTGGTTCTGTTAATGTTGGTGACGTGTCTTGAACTACTTGTGACCTGATTTTGTTATTTCACTATATATATAGGTTACAGGGTCAGAGTGAGGAAGCACAGGCAGCGTTCCTGCAGCAGTGGATGTGGAGCCACTGGAACGATTCTAAGGAGATCTTGAAGAAGCCATTGGCCTTCACCGAGTTTGGCAAGTCCAAGAAGTGCCCCGGGTATAGCGAGCCCGTCCGTGATGCGTTCTTCGGCATGATTTACAGAGGTATCTATGGTTATGCAACGCACGGAGGGACCATGGGAGGAGGGCTGGTGTGGCAGCTCATGGCCGACGGGATGGAGCCGTACTATGATGGGTACGAGATTGTGTTGTCGCAGGATGCATCAACGACTGCAGTGATGAGCAGACAGTCGAATGCCATGTCTGTGTTGGCGAGCAAGATGTCATGAGATCATGCTGCATGGTGCATGTAATTGCTTGATGAAGTAGGTGCAATGATAGTAGGATGAAGGATGAGGCTGGTTTGTTTTTTTCGTATCTTCTCTCAAGTCTTCAGTTTATTTATGGTTCTTACTTTAGGAGGAATGCTAGTTATATATGTTTGTTAGCCGAGTGTGGTCCATCTTTGCTTGGAGAGAGCTTTGTTTTGTCGACAAGCATTTGTAAGATGAATAAACGAGTTAGCATGCATCCATTAAGAAAAAACAGTGAAATAAGAGACTTAACTTATGTTTCATTCTATGCATAACCAGCAAACTGCAAATGACTTACAAACAGCTACACTATTTATAGGTCTAATCTGTAGCAGTTATATGCATGAAAATAGAGAAATGCAGCCGAAAACTCCTAAATAAATGCAGAACATGCAGGCAAAGTAACAAACTCCATGCAAACCTAGCCACTGCCACCCCTACTTATAGCAGACTACACTGCCACAACTACCTGAAAACTAGGACATAATATTTATAATATCCAACAATATGGTCATAAGAGATACCAAAATATAATCATAAGAAGAATAAAAATTCAAAATATGATCATAAAAGGGGAAAAAAATCTTTCCCTTAGAAAAGAAAAGTATAATAAAAAAAAATAAAAAATCAACTACGATCATAATAAGTTAAGTGAAAAATCGTGGTCGGCAGGATTCGAACCTGCGCGGGCAAAGCCCACATGATTTCTAGTCATGCCCGATAACCACTCCGGCACGACCACGGATGTGCCAAGAGGATTGCAACTAACATAATCACAGGTTAATAGTAGCCAGTTCCTTCCCCATTCCGAACCACTTTTACTAGTGAGACCACTGTTCGGTGTATTTTTGGTTCGGACTGCCCTTTTTAAGTGGGCTCACTAGGGAAATTGGTGTGCTCATAAGGAAACTCCCCTCACCACACCATCTCCCCTCTCTTTCTAAGTTCGCACTCATGGCCGAAGAATCCAAAGGTATAAATTAGACCTCAACCCTCCTCTCATCTCTCATCTTTCTTTATTTTTTAATCCCAAACCCCCAATTTCCAATCCATCACAAACCAAAAAGTTTCAAAATTTAACCCCCTTTTCTTATTATTGTTTTTTTTTCAGTTGAATCCATCGAATCCCCCAACAATCCAAAGGTATAAACTTGCAGGAAATTCATAGCTCAATTGTGTTGGCTCTGAACGTGGATTACGCTCCCGAGACGGCGATTTTGAAGAACAAGGATGAGTTGGCGATTATCCCTCCGATAAGCGGCGGCTAATGCTGCTGAAACAGTAAGGGTTTTGCTGTTGTAATTCGTCGAGTATCATACTGTGTGACTTTAAAGATGGTTTTTTTTTTTTTTATAAATTTTGTTTAAATATATGATCTTGATAATAAGATATATACAATATTACATATCGAATTCTGTAACATGTTATTTTGATAGGAATAATATAACATTTGAAATGAAAAGTGTCATTTTGTTTATTAACGATGGTTGTTGTCTGCATGATGGCATATTTTATAGCTCGATAATCGAATTGAACTGTTGAAAGTATTAATTTTTTTTAAGAATAAACGGTGACTAAACCCTCTGCTTTCCATTTATCAGAACTTAACTGAACTAGCTACTAACTGTTGAAAGTATTGTTATCAATCCTTGTTAGTTGTTTAGCAACTTACTGCCAGGAGAGAAGGCATCTTAAGTTGCAAGGCTAATGTACAAGAAACTCCCAGAAAATATCGTGTTTTTCCAATCCCCATAAACTATTTTATGTTTTGTAAATCCCATGAGATTTCAAATTTCATAGGAATCCCCAACCAGTGTTAGCGGAAAGATTAATAATTGATTTTAAAATGCAGTAAATAACACTCTCCAACCTTTTAAAATACCAACATTCTGATTTAGTATATTCTACTAAAAACTTGTATATCTGAAATTATTGGAGAGTGATATTTGATGTGTTTTCAAATCGACTAACTAATCTTTCCATTACGTTGTCTGGGGTTTTCTATGAAATTTGAAACTTCTTGGATTTTACATAATATGAAAAGTTTATTGGGATTTCTGGGAAGACCTTGATACTCCGTGGTGATTTCCTCTACATTAGCCAAGTTGTAAGTTTGTCCGAGAATGTTTTTACTTAGGAGAAGGTATCATGTAACCTTGAGCACAGCCACATGGTGCTCCTACCTGATACTGTTCCTTGTGCTCGGATCCTTGTCCTTCCATTTCACAACTTGATATGTGAATACTTGTTCATGTTGGATGGTTGCGTCTCTATTCCTGTCCCTACTTTTATGCTCAATTCCTTCTTCTTTCTAGATTCTTGTATTGTGTTTAAGGTTGAATTCCTTGGTTACCGAGTTCCTCATTCAGTTATTGGTTACCCTTTGAATTTCTAGGCTTTGTCCTAGGTTGCCATCTCCCTTGTTTCCTATTGGTTATATTGTTCTCGTTCTTTTTCTCATTCCGAGTACTATGAGAATTTTTTTCTGTTACATGTTTAATGGTTATAGATGTTATTATATGGCTACAAGCGTTTTACAGAGGATAGAATTATTCATCTTATATCCATCTGATCGATATACTTCTTGTTAACCCCTTAAGATATAGTGCAATAACCTAAATTTTAATTAAAACTTTATGCTTGAATCATTACAATGTTGAATTCATTAGAAATAGGGATGGTAATGGACCCATCCACGAGCCAAATTTTAGCCCGTCGTATATAAAATTTTGAATTAAAAATAAAAATTTTATTTTTCTAATTTAATATTTGTATAGGGAAATTTGGCTCGTGGACGCGTCTATTACCATCTCTAATAAGAAATGTGTCTTAAAACGAAAATTTGTAATGAAAATATTGCCATAGAGCTCAACCAAATGCAGTATAAGGAGTTTAGAACTAGGTTTATATTTAATATATTGATTTTTCTTTAGGGTTTAAGTGGCAATGAACATAATATCTTGCTAACACATATGATACAACGAGGCTTTGCTTATGAACTTGAAGAATAATAGAACAAGATGCCATGTCTCACAAAAAACTGCCAATTTGTTGAGTTAAAATTGTAGACTGTGTTCCATATGGAAGATATTAATCGCTATTTGATTATGGTAGAGATCAAACTTTTTGAATTTTGCACACATAGGAATCTATATATGATGCCAACAATGCTGCATAGTTATTGATTTTTATGCATGTGCAATTGACACTTTGGCATATGAGTTCTTGTATGGAAATTTAATAATTTATACACACATGATGAAACTATCAATCTGAAATGACAAATATTCACAATGAGTAGATAAGGATCTCTCTCACTGATAACCAATCAAAATTTCATTTTATGTATGAAAGTTTTACAAGGTAATGATTCGAATATCCTCTAATGAACTGTATAAAGCTGCACTTAAGATTAAGTTGGAAGTCAATATCGATTGGTTCACCAATTCTTTTTGTGGAGTTTTGTTTACTTTTTAAGTTGCTCATTTATGGAGTTGACTTGAATGGGAGAAGCCAAAGATGATCATAACAATGGAGATAACTTAAGTGTGTGAACATGTTTCGCGGTCTGATTATAATTTTATGTGTAACAAAGAACAATTAGCAAATAGTCTCATTTCAGTGGAGTTTTATACGCACAGGATTAAAATTTATTGTAACCATCTGTCCTAGTTGATCACTGGTGAGTGTATTGGAAGCGAGCGTTTCAATACTGTAGTACAATAACATTATGAAGTTACATATGGAGAGACATCTGACATGATTAGAGTCTGGCTATAGACACAGAAGATATGGCAACTGCGAAGGTTCCTATGACTACTTAGGAAGGTATATCAGTACCTTAGATTAGAGCGGTATGTATTTTTCATGCAAATAGTGTTTTGGCCTACTTCAGAAGCTGAACAATTTTCATCTGATACGTTGTGATGAAGGATATGAACGAAGCAGCCTAGGTCATTGACACGTAAATTATGCAATTTCCTTTTTATTTAATAAAAATAAATATAAACTATATAAAATAATTTCTATAAATTGAAATATAAATTTAAAATATCTAAAAAAAAGAATATAAAACCATTTTATATTCATAATTTATTCTAATTTTATATTAAATTTTACAATAATTTTCGCATTTATCTTCATAAATTATATTAAGTCTGCAACCGTAATTCCAGTCATCATTTAAACAAGAAAACAATATTCCAATTTTTCATTTCAATTCTAGTTATTATCATTGTTGTAATTTATATTTTGTAATGTTCAATTTATATTATTTGTAATTGTTTACTTCAGTTCAATTAAAAATTCAATATAATCAACAAGTAAGATATTTTAGCAATCAGAGAGGAATTACAAGTGAATAAGGAAACAATCACAAATTAACAAATTAGCAATTCCGTAAGTAATCAAATAAGCCAACAACTAATCAAGTAATAAAATTACAGCAATTCACTAATAATTAAAATAATAATCAACAACAATATAAAAATTACTAAAAAGATCATTGTAAATAACGTAATTTAGCGTAACGTTACGTAATATAACGTAAAATAACATAGAAAACTTATTGTTATGGTGCATTGAGTTATTTTCAGTTGCTACATAACGCTGGGGTTCCGTTAGGTTACATAACGCAATATAACAGGTTTCATAACGCATTATTTTCAACATTGCTCTCAATCCTTGTCCATAGCAACCAGTCGGGCGCTCGCCTCAGTCCTCTCTTCATGCTGACTAGGTCAGGTCCTTGCTAGTGCTAGTGCTAGATTCAATCACTGTGATATATAACAATAATCTGATGCCTGAGGAATGAATGGGTCCTTGGAAGTATCTCTCAAGTTGGAAAACCTATAAATTTATTGCTGTAAGAGATTTGGTGGGATAGTTTTTGCATGATGAGGCATCTCTTGTTCAAGGCTAACAAGTTTAGTAAAGAAATTTTTCAATAAGTTGAGAATATATATATATATATATATATATATATATATATATATATATATATATATATATATATATATATGAGAGAGAGAGAAAGGAAAATTCACCGTTAGTGAAATGAGTTCCTTCACCGCCGTTTAGATGGCCTAATAAAATTATTACACGTGGCGTCATTTAAGATAACAAATAAAAGAATTTTCTTAACCGCCTTTTGAGTGGCGCCACGTATAATAATTTTATTAGGTCACCTAAGCGACAGTGAAAGAACTCCCTGCCTGTGAATTTCCCGTTTACTCATATATATATATATATATATATATATATATATATATATATATATATATATAAGAGTTGAAAGCTTCGAACTGAAATTTTGAACTTTATCATAAGTGCAGGTACTTGAGTATTTATGCTTGACAGGTCTTACAGCGACTCGTTTGTCTTGCATTATGTCATACAAATTACAATATCTGCAAGGGTAGTTTACATGCTCGTGTTGCATACAATCGGAGGAGCATTTAAGGTGCTCAGCCTGTTCAAGTTCTGATTTTACTGGTTGCTCGGACATTATGATGCATAGTTCTCAATGCATCTTCCCTGCTTGCTTGCAGGAGGATCTATTTTATTGGTGCATGCTAAGAAGAAATTCATAACATCCTTTGCAACAAAAGCTGATTACGTAGTGTGTCATGGACTTGGGAGTTATGTAACTTCTGAATAGTTATAAACTTTTTGCATTGGTAACAAGGCCTCTCTCCATCCAGAGCAGAATTAAAGTTTTGATATCAGTATTGTCAATCAAGTGTATTAGCATAATACTTGTGGTTCTTATGATTGTATCGACTCTGCACTCAATGGTATTCTTATTCCGTTTCATGTTACTTCAGACTCCTATATTCCATATTGTGGAGGCTCTAGTGGTACCATATTTGGTACAAACATGATCATTTTAGCCTATAAGGAATCATTGTGCTTTGCCATTTGTACAATGAGTCTATATATGCACCACCACAAAGAAAAGGATGTGATGAGAGACTGATCTTTATATCAAGAAGCATAAGCAACCAATGCATATAGTTATTCAGCAAAATTTTACACATTTTTCTTCATAATTTATGAAGCCTACTGCATGTATCAGCATTCAACAAGGTTTTCTTCACCCACATCAGCAAGAATCTTTCATAAAGATCAAATATCAAATGTAAATAGCTCACATATATGTTTTATCTTGGTTCAGCATAAGGGGCAGAATACGTGGGCTGCACTAGTGTATACATCTTACCGAACAGATAAATATTTAAAGGAGAATATCTACACACAGAAAGTTGAGCATACAATACATACAAGCGACCGAGGAAATCAAAATCCTAATACATACAATGATAAACCTAGATCAGTAATAATCACAGGAGATACAAGCTTTAAAAAGTACAGATGCTGAATATAAAAGGATAACTGCTTGCTTCCATCAAGAAAGAGAGCGATGGGCTTTTCTCTTGCCACAAAAGCAACACTCTTCCATGGTATTTCCCTGAAACTCATCTCAAGGATGCAACAGGCCAGGAAGTGATGCCGCCTGCTGGAAGCACAGGTCTTATGATCGGGGATCGCTTCACCACAGAGAATGCTTCATTGAGACGAGCTGCACGAGCCGTGAATTGGGATGCCTTCTGCAAAATTTCAATACGCATTAGAGACGATCCAGGAGCAAAAACCACTAGGTGCCAGAAGGCCCATTGCATAATTATGTGCATAGTGATTAAGATGTTCTCAGTCCCAAAAAATAAAGATGATAAAGAATAAAACAAAAAAAAATTGAATATCAAATGTTCATATAAAAGGCATCTACTGAAAATACCTGTTTGCATCTATAATCCATATCCAGAAATACATTCAATATCATAAATAAAAATGAACTAATAACAAGTAATAATTGAAAGATTAGAAAAGGAAAAGAAAAAAGCAATAATGTGAAATAACATCCTGGAAAGACCATTTCCAGAAAAATAAAACAATTAAAAGCAGAAGAATAGTTAACCCGAAAGAGAGAGAATCATCATGACACGATATGTGAACAGGCAAAGATAAAAAGAAAGAGGTCAAAGAGGAAATAACTTAATGTACAATGAAAGTATTAAGTATTCATTATACAAGCAAAAAGTATGGTAAGTCTGAAGCTGATATTTCAGAATAAGGGGCAGAATCCTTGCCCAAATTGAGATGTGCAAAATTTACGAACAATGGAGCAATAAACAACCAAACTATTCCACTGTAAAAACATGAATGAAATATTTCGCAATTTGTGCACCACTCCAGATGGAATTATTGAGATATCTATTTCTTTAGGTTATGGCATTAGACTGCCTAAAGGAGTGGGGTGTGCATGTGTTAATGTGCATTTGCGCTTGCGGGTGCGGGTGCATGTGTGTGCGGGGGCGCGTTCAGTGTGCATGCATGCACATATACATGCGCGCATGCATGTGTGTGTGCACATGTGTGTGTGCGTGTGGGGGAGGGGGGTGGTGTGGGGATAATTAACCAACTCACCTGGCATGCGTTAAACTTTTGCATGCACAGTCTTGCATGTATTACCAAAATACACAAGGCCACAATCACCAAAAAGAAAGACATTAAAGCTTGTTCCTGTCTAGAAGTTATAATGTTGGAGTTCAATTGCAAATTTTAATGTCCAAATTGACAGAAATAGGGTCTAGCTTCTTAGATGCAACAATATTTCTCAATAGAACTCGATGCACTACAAATCATAAAAAATAATCCCTAGTGTAGCAGTTCGTGTTAAAATCCTCATGTCCATTATATATCTTCAATTAGAATTCTGCACACTGATTGCAAGTCCAATCATGTGCTAAAGTTTATGATAAAAGGCATTTTTCATTCACATTTTGTTCAGCCATTCAGTTCTAAGTGGCAAACACAGAATATATACCTTATGGATTTGACAGCTACGGTGCACACTGAAAAAGAAAACGTGATATATCAGAATTGATGAACAGTCGCCACAAATGCAAGTTGATTTTACTTTATAGCATGGAACATTGGAACATACTAATTTAATTTGTATATGTTCACAGACAATTTAACCAGACTCGTCGTATATTTTTTATTCTAAGTACGGATACACAGTTCACTACTTTGAGTTGCAAGAAGTATGAAAAGGTAGCTTTCATCGGTTGGGTCATGGTACATTTGGGGTGTTTCTAGGGTTATTTCAATAAAAATTCATGTATCATTATGTGAATGAGGACAAGAAGGCAGCCATTTTATCTTATTTTACTTCCTGGACACCAGTTGTGGTGAACCAGCTTGGAAAATCACCATGATCAGTGCACAGCAGCCGCGCATTTGTGGGCGTAGGGTGAATTAGGTGACACTATTTTTAGCTGTAAATGTCAAAAATTCTATGGATCACTTATAGATGTGATGTTGGAACAGAACATTTTGTTAGATGCAATTTTAGCATAAAGCATTTTATCCTTTCCATTTCGAGAAGAACATTAAATTCATATGGGAGTTATCATTACCAGATCTCATCCTTATCATAAAGGACTACTTCTTAGCAATAATAGATAACCACCTATATCACAATCACCCAGTGCACAGAGTTGAAAACTCCAAAAACATCCAAGTTTGTGGATATTCAACCAAGAGCATGAGAAGTGATGTGATTTTTTATCTATTATGCTCCAGTTCATACAAATGTTAGCAAGCATACAGATAATGATGAACTACGACTAAGAGCTTACAATTATCCGATTCATTGGGTGGATCACATTGTATTAACACCCAAGAAGCATAGACAACTCTTAAGTCCTCAAAACATGCATCAACCAAGACAAGCAATTGAAGGGTATATATTAATCAAGAATTTTAAAATTATGCAATAGTTCTTGCTGGAATGTAAAATGGCCACCTTAGAAGTTTTGATAGCATGACCATTTTAAATTGGGAAGAATACAACAATTAATTTTTATTTCAGATAGACTATCTATGACACTAGTCGTGTTCTATGCATAGGATCCTTATAGAATCAACCCTCATTAAGAATTTCTTATGCTTTCCTCATAGGACATATAATTAGATGTAGTTTTGGAAAGCTTCCTTATGCAGCTCATGCCTACAAGAATAGGTTTTCTGGGCAATATCTGCAAAACCAGATGAAACAACCTCCCTTCTCTAATTGTTTATACAAGATTTAAACTCCCCGAATCAGTATCATTGTATTATTGATACCAATATCATAGAACCAAAATAGTATCAGATACCTTAAATCCGATTCAAAAATCATTATACCTATCAATAAGATTATTGATACCAATATCATAGAACCAAAATAGTATCATATATCTTAAATCCAATTCGAAAATCATTATACCTATCAATATTGGTTGATATTTAAAACTTTGATTTATAGTAACCCCTAAAAGTTTTTACACCTTCGAGTGCCAGGAATTAGGCAGAAAGTTATAGCACAGAGTAGCAGAACAGCTAAAGAAGGTGTCTATTTTACCAACAATTAGGCATAAGATTGTTTGGTGGAATATTGACCATTGAAAATACTTTCTCCACCTAACTGCAAGCTAGGCACAACCTTGGAGCTTGTTTTTTGGGGGGGAAAAAGTGTTAGAAAGTAAGATGAAAGTTTCTTCACTATTCAAAAAAGTCGAGGCAAGTCATATGAGTGTCACCATATTAATAGCAAGAATAGGGCCACAATTAGGGCTAATACCAGACTCAGATCAGACTCATTTATTTATAGCCAATTCAGACCAAACTCAGCTTAGACTTATTTATTTACAGCCAAGGCATGACATGATCCTTTGTGTCTGACCTAGCAAAAGAACTAGCTAGTTCAAATTATTAAGATGATATAATAATCAACAAGGTTTTAATCATTGATCGATACAGATAGGGTGAGCAAAGTTCAATTAAAAATGAAATACTGACCAAAACCGAACTAAATAAGCAAAACCGAACCAAAATAATTAAGTTGGGTTCGGTTTTGTGCTTTGAAATCCAAAAGCAAACCGACTGAATTTTTAAAAAATTATATATATATATATATATATATATATATATATATATATATATATACACACACACACACACACACACACATAAGTACATGTATGCATATAAATATATATTTATACATATATGAATAAATACATATACACACATAAATATATAAAAATATAATAATTTAATACCAATTAGATACCTTAAAGAGATATACTTACTAAAATGATTAAAGCTATAATTTTCAAACAAGTTTTATACAAAAATTGAAACCGAATAACCAAACCGAACCAACTAGTTTGGTTCGGTAAAAGTTCCCATTCTTAATCTGTTCGATTCAGTTCATTGGCAAAACTGCACCAAAACCGATCGATGTTCACCCCTAAGTACAAATATATATTGAATATGTCATATCAGTTATATATCAGATATGCTGTAGATATATGTCGAATTCAGATATTGAAGTATCTGATATGTGACATACCATATAATATCAGCTTGATATTGCGATGTTTTCCGTTTCCAATACGATAATGCCGGCCTCATATTGCCAACATGATATCACAAGTGATTTGTTGATGCCAATACTATTTCTTGTACTTTAAATCTAAATCCGACTTGATAGCTCATAAACCAGACCTACTAGTAAATATGAATAAGAGAGAATTAGGGCTACTTTGCTAGTCTCAAACTTATTTCCTCGACTTGTTCCTCCATCATGAGTGGTAACACCAATAAGCAGTTCTAACGTCAGCAACAAGAAGGGATACCAAATATATTGATTTCATCTCTAAGTTTTGAAGGTAAAACATTCGAAATGCTTCAGCCACATTTAAGAAGGTTATACAAATGTTAATTATTTATAGGCTCAATGACAAGTGCCAAGATAAGTAAGGCCATAAACATGTATTTTGAGCATGATACGCATTTATTATCTAATATGACGTCTAGTATGACATCCGATATTTAGTATCGAGATTTATCACCTATATGACCTGATATATGAGATTAGGTATAGAATTTGGCTTACCAATACATCACCAATATTGACTGAAATCATTATTCTTCATATTGGCATGGTTTACAGTATTGCAAAATGAAATATCGAATGTATCATATCAACAATATTGGTCTCATATTATAGGACCTATATTATATTAGATACCTCAAAATCCAATATAATATTTGTGATATATGTCGTTATCAAGCGGTAATAAAGGTTGCCCAATACGTATCCTGATCAATGCTTATAGATTTGAGTTTTTTTAACAATATGTTAAGTTTTCTTATTTTGGCATTGACATAAGAGACTAAAGCCTATCATGCAAGTTTTTCTTATTTAAACCTTGCGAAACTCATTTTTCTCTCCAAATTTAGTTTGTTTAGAAATATCTAGCTAGTATCAGTATAACAACTAAGCTCTTTATTCCAAGTACGTGGAGTAGGCTACATGAATCATTGAGAATCATACTGCATCGATCACATGGATAATCCTTCTCCACTCACCCCTATTAAGCAATACGTCTTCATTTAAATCTCTAGCATCCATATCTTTATCATCTCAATCCATATTTTTTTCGGTCTTTCTTTTACTCTTTTAACTTGTCCTACATCCAGCTAGTATCAATAAATGGTCAAAATCCAAAATTGTTTTCATCAAATATGGATATCAAGATTCAAATAATATCCTTGTTATTTGTATCCACTAAAAGAAACAAATTAAAATACGAATATACGTGTACTCACTCCATTAATACCCTTATGTAGGCAGCATTGAAGTGAGATGTACTGCTTCTTTAGAAATACGGAGAGTTGGACTTATCTTACCAAAAGATGGGTGTATGCAAGCCGAACTCGAACGAACCAACTAACCCAACCTAACTAAAGCATGCTTGTTTTCTTAATCGAACCTAACTTTAGAGCTCATTAAATGCCAACTTGAAACGAATAGTTTAGCGAGTTGGTTAGTCTATTTGACGACTTTTTGAAATGGGATTTTGATAATGTCAACGAGTATTTATTAGGAAATATTTAGAGAAACAAGTATCAATTATGTCAAAAGTCTATTTCAAACTTGTATTGTATTTTATTACTAAGTAACTCATAAATTATTTTATTAAATTTTTTAAATCACATAATTTAAAAAATAAGTACACGCGTAACCTCTTAGAGCTCATTCAAACCAAACTCAAGCGAACGGGGCCTAGCTCAAGTTCAACCTGTTTTCAAACCAAGCAATCCAAAATCAAGTTGAACACTGAGCCGAACCTGCACAGTTGCAAGCCACAAGCACGTTTGACAGCCCTACTATGCAAGACGACAACCTAATATTCTCTCTAGTTCTAATGAATTTATCTCGGTCCACATCCAAACTACTTTCAGTTCCAATTTATGGACTCAATTCACCAAAGATTGAAACACAACCATAAAACATGGTGTAAAAGGTTAACTAATTTGTCCCTAATTTCCCTTTTTCTTATAGGAAGGATAGTCCACTTTACATTGAAGCTCCAATGTAGGGAGAAATAATCCCCTACAACATAAGAAAGAAACTTGCCCAAAGGGAGAAGAACCTCCTCAAAAGGAAAATTTCAATTTGTCAAACAGTCCTCATGAGAGTAGATGGACCACAATGTCCCCTTGCTTGTTGCCTCTGCATCACGAACTCTGAGCCATGAGTCTACAATCTTGAGCCCCTGCATTTTAATTCAAAATTCCCATTGCTCACTGCATATGGAGAGATTTGAACTCACAATCTCCCACATGGGAAGGAAGTGCCATACTGCATGAACTTTGATGGTTGGTTGCATCTTTCTGGTCCACAGACTTTGACATAAATTTCATATTGTTACATAAGTTAGAAAAAAATTAATTGACTATTTAAAAGTGTAACTCTAGTTAATATGTCAGATTTTCAAATATTATGAAACTATACTTGCATGAATGAGAAAAATATTAAAACATTGACAACTTGAGAATATCATGTTCAAATACTAGCTTGAATATATGTCATATTGCCAATCTTGACAATCTCACCCCCACCATCCCACCTACCTTTTTAATCTCAAATATAAATAATTACATTTGGTTTTATTAACAAATTTCTTTGTGATGTGATTATAAAAAGAGTATCTCATAAAAGTCATTGCCAAATATTTCCCAATATTACTAAATTACACAATGACTTACAGTAAAAAATCTCGAGAGTTGGACCACAAACTTCCTATTAAATCTAAAAGGTTAGATTGAACACTTTTCTACCAAATCCACAGGCATTTCTGTAATTATATTATTAGTACTCACCTTATAAGATTTTGACCAGCAACATATCTCACAAAATGGAGGGTGAGATATGAGCTAAATAGAATTTCTAAATTTAACTCAAATTTCAAATACCCTGTTGAATGCGTGCCAAAATTTGACAACATTTGAGTAGTTCTCTCAAGTACCCATAAACTCTTAACTATTAATTACCTGCAGAACAAAATCCATTGCAAACTACTGTCCCTAGGTTGGTTGGATGCTACGAAATCACCATTTGTTTGGGTTGTCATCATAAAGTAGAATTTTAGGAATACAAAGTAACCATTATCTGCAGTTCCACACTACTGGGCACCATTGTTGGGTAGATATCACACTGTGGTGCACAGATACTTCAATCAAACTGAACCCATACTTGCCTAGTACCCAATATTTGGATACCAAATACTTAACTGGTAGTTATCGAATAATCCTAAAACATGTCTTTAAATTTATATGCATCCCATATACAGATGATATTTGAGGTACACTGACAGTACGGCATTGCGGAGATGCTAATGAATCTACCGCAACTAGAGAGAATGATGATTTATTTTCATTATAAGCTGCCATATCAACCGTTAAGTTATCTAGTTATCTAGAGGCCGGATCATCGATGGATATAGACCGGGTCGGTTTGGCCAAGACATCTAAATCTCTTCCATTATTTTCTTAAGCCTTTAATTATATATGCATTTCTCCCTCCACGCTTGGGCAAATATATCAACATTTAATAGATTCTCATGTTGATTAACTGCATAACTGGTTAAACCAACTACCAAATAATAAAATTTCTAGCACCACCACAACCTACTTCAACTATCAAACAATAGGCATAAACAAACGCAACAAACGTTTCTCACCTTGTCATCAAGGGCAATCCTCAGCGGGATGCTTCGCCCCTTATGCTTCATCATATACAGCTTCCTCCCTAACATCGCCACCCCGACAATGGCCGCCGCCATCGAGATCGACCACACCGGCCTCGCCCTCACAACCCAAACCTTCAGCATCTCCAGCGGCATCCTCCACCAAACCCTCTCCCCACCACTCCCCAAGCCCCCGCCTTTCGCCAGCTCCCCACCACCAACCTCCCCCTCCTTCTCAGCCCCCAACTCCTCGCTCTCATCCGCCACCGATCTCGGCCCCTCCGACGACTCATCGGACCAAAAGCTCCCGCAATTCTTGCCCGATTGGAACCGGAAGTCCGAATCGGGATCGACCCAGCTAGGGTTATCGGAATCGACCCCGCCCTCTTCGATCTCGTCCTCGGATTGCTGCTGCTGCTGCTGCTGCTGCTGCTGGGGTTTGGCTTTGGGATCGAGAGAGAAGTAGTCAGGCTTGATTGCGCCATCCTCGGAATCGATGGGCTCGTAGAGTTTCAGATAGGGGGGTGGATCTGATTCACTGAGCAACTCCCAATCTTGCGTATCAATTGGGGGCTCCATTGAATTGAGGGGGGAGAGAGAGAGAGAGAGAGAGAAGGGGATCGAAACTTTAATTTAGGAGAGAGAGAGAGAGAGGGGCGGAGTTTCTAGAGCGGCACACCATTTTTGCTGGTGAGCACTCTTAAAAATTTACTTTTATTTATAATTTTACTATTTAATTTTTAGATAAAAATACTATTATCTTCAACCTCTCTATTCTCTCTCATCTCCTCCATCACCACAAACTTTTTGCCACCTCCACCACCACCTCTACTCTCCTCCAGTACTATAGTGGATCTCTCTCTTCCATCTCTCAACTCTCTGTCCGAATCCTCCTCCAAGAAATTACCAGTCGACCTCTCTCCTCCTTCAATCTCTCTTGAAAGACGGAGCGAGACCACCTAAAAGATTGAATTTTTTTCATAAAAAAAACCGAAATTGAAATAGAAATACAATCGTTTCTCTTCTTGTTCTTCTCCCTTTGAATCGAATCGATCTCAGAGATGTCGTTGGAGATCGAGGTGGTGAAAGAGGGGAGAGAGAGTAGATGAGGAGAGGAAGGGGAGTTGGAGACGGTGGAGGCCCTGAAGATAGATTTGGATTTACTAGTTTTTTTTTTATCTGGGCTAGACAATCCGGATCCGATAAGGTGGATCTGAGACTGTAAAGCCGAATCCACCATAGAGGATATGGATTGTCTAGCCCAGAACTTGTTGCAATATTACGAGAAAAATAAGAAAAGATAGTTTTTAAAATTTTAGGTGTGCTCACTAGGAAAAACCGTCTTTTTTCAAAAGAGAGAGGGCTCACTAGAAAAAGTGGGCTCACTAGGGAAATAGGTATGCTCCTTTGGAAATTCCCAGAGAGAGAAGGGGATCGAAACTTTAATTAAAACAAGATGCCTTTTTGTTTGATTAGGGTTGGGGCTAAGGATATGCTCTGGAGAGAGGAGAATGAGAGACAAAGACAAGGGTACAAGTGTTCTCAAGTTGGGGGGTGTGAGATATTATTTTATTCTTATTTTTTAGGATTAATTACAGTTAGACCCACTATAGTATTAGAGATGTGTCACTTAACACCCTGAAGTTTGAAACTCTCAAAAAAACCTCTGGACTTAGTTATTTTCACTCTCTTTTTTTACTAAAGTGCACTCTTGTTCCTCAAATTCCTATTCTACCCTCATCTCTCCTTTTAACCAGCACACTTATTAAAAGGAGAGATAATGGTAGAATAGAAATTTGAGAGATAAGAGTGCACTTTAGTAAAAAAGTAGAGTGAAAATAGCTAAGTTCAGGGGGTTTTTTGAGAGTTTCAAACTTCAGGGGTGTTAAGTGACACATCCCTAATACTACAGGGGCTCTACATGTAATTAACCCTATTTTTTAATATTCAACTATCTATATCATCCATAGTGATTAGAGTCCAATATTTTAATTTCTAAAAATTGGAAAAATTGAAAAATACCCCTAAAATTTAGGTAATTGTCAGTTGAATTAGATTGCAAGAAAGAAAGCACAAAAAAAGGAGGGGTAATTGCAAATTAAAATTTGCAAGTGTTATTCAAGCATTTTTTTTTTTTAAGCATAAACAAGGTACTGATACCTATTATGCTCCATTAAATAGTAGTAATTAATGAAACAAAGATGTTTAATTTCCTAGTATTTCTGTCAATACTTCAAAAATAAAGTAATTTGAGATGGATGGACGCCAATGTGATAAAAGTTCATCCTGCTATTAATAAAATATAAATAAAGTAATTTTAATGGATGAAAAATTTATAGCGTTATCGGTTTTGACAATTACGTGAACAATATATTTCAAGTATGCAAACATTGGGTGTATAACATATCTGGATTCAACAATTGAAGGAGAAAAAAAAAAGTAAATAAATGGAGAAAATAAATAAATCTGAATTCAATAAATGAATTATTAGAATCTCCATCCAAAAGTTTGGCTTCCAGGTCTGATCTACAATATGAATATATACAAGCTCCGCGTGAAGTTTCTCTATATGGATAAAAATATGCGGAATTAAATAACCAATTTTTAGCATGTTCTATTCAAAATTTTGAATTAAAAATAAAAAATTTTACATGTTTAACTCAAAATTTTGAATAGTAAAAATTGGTCCAATTCTCTGGCACCTCTATTACTCCAGCTAGCTTTCCTGTACAAATCTCTGAAGATCCACCACCATAACGGTTATATCATCCCTGTTACCTCTACTGCATGACATCTCTACGAGATCTCTGCACGACTTCATCAAATCATGGCGTTTTGAGACAACATCCACTGCCTCTTGATCCGTAACCTAAATAGTTCCAACACAAAATAAGTCAGATATTGAAACTTTTTTCATGAAAATTTGCATGAATTCATAAGGAATTGATACAGTTATGTACCTTGTCCCACAGTCCATCAGAGGCCATGATCAAAAACTCGCATTCTGGGGTCAAGTGCAGGTTTCTCGTCTCAGGTTCAGAAATGATCCATTCCTTCAAGTTTGCATCCCCGATAGCTCTAGATACTGCAAGTGAGTCCTGGACTCTCCATCTTCCATTGCGGCAGCTCACGTAGCCCCCCTGCAACAGTATCAGGTAAACGATCGAGGATGAGATGAGCATGCTGATATAATTACCAATCAATTGGAGAAACTAACTGCAGGGAAGAACGATGCTTACCGAGCTCTCAATGCGAATCTTTTCATCGTCTCTTCCGGGAGTGTGGTCGCTTGTTAGTGTGATTGCTTCTCTCTTCCGACTCATAACTATTCTACAATCGCCTACGTTTCCTACGAGCAGCTCTCTACCGTTCAGGAGGACTGTAGCGGCACACGCTCCACTGCTTACACCCTAGTAAAGAGAGTAGAAATATATAAAGCTAGAGTTTGTCAATATGCTAACAGTGAAATGATCAGTAAAATGTAATCTGCCCTTTGATTGTTTTGAACGACCATGGTTCCAAACTAGGAGCTAAAACTCTATAGAGATATTCTCTTTTCACTCGCACTCGATGCATGCGGCGTGAAGGCCTCCTTCTCCCAGGGAATTACGGAGAAGACTAATTTGGAGACCGGATAAAAACATGATGAAGTAGCGGTAATACGCACAAATTTTGTAACTTGCAGGTTTAGAAGTAGAAGCAATTTCTTTTGTTCAGTGATGAATTCTATAACATTGAATTATCTAAATCAGCATATAAAACAACAACAACTAAGCCTTTTATCCCAAGTATTTGCAGTAGGCTACATGAACCAAAAAAAGAATCATGCCGGATCGATCACTTTGATATTCCTTCTCCATTCATTTCTATCAAGTAATATCTCCTTATTTAAATCTTTAGACTCCATATCTTTGCATATCACCTCCATCCATTCATTCTTTTAACTTGTCATATATTGATAAACTCCCATTTTCGAACTGGTGCACTTGTAGACCTATTATTTTGGCTCATATCATAATATGTGACAATATTTTATATTGGTTGTCACTGGCCTATCATAACTCTCCTCCTTTATCATGGTTTGGGACAGACAATACATAGCACTGGCGGAGTTTAAATCAGCATATAAAATGCCTCAAAATTTTGATGATCTCATCAGCCTAGCTACATATGCATTAGACTTGCAAATGACCTGATATATGTCCAATAAATATTTTCACTAACCTAAACAAATTATAAGCAGTACTAGTATTCCATGATCAAATTCAACAATTCAAACAAATGAAAGTCATCACGTACAGTTGCATTTGCCTACCGATAACTAGGACTGAATCAAAATGGCAGCACATGGGAATTATTGTGGTACTGATGATTATAAATTAATATTGTAAAGATCAGTCGAAGGATTCAAACTGTTTTGTTACCTGACTTAGAAACTGTGCGTCTGTGGTCAGATATCCTAATCTCGTTGCTGCTTCCAACTTGTTTTCTCCTCCTGCAAGAGCTCCTATTATATTCTGCCCTAGCTTCTTTGAGACGAAGTCCACGGCTGCTCGGCCCCCATGCCCATCAAATACTCCGAAAAAGGCCTGGAAATGATCGATGAACAGGTCAAAATCATACTGGCCGGCCGGCATATTCCTGATAGTATCATGTATCGTAAAAGGTGATCTAATTTATTTAAATAACCCATTTCATTATTATTTTCAAAAATAAAAATAGCTTTGAAAACTGAAATACTTCAAACCATATAAAAAACAATTCATTGAAATACTTTCAAGCCCAAAAATTTGAATTAAGTACCTGATCAAGGTGGGCAATATGAACTTGTAAGAGAAATTTTAATGCAAGTTTTCAAACTAAAACCCTAGCTAGCTAGTATAGCAACAATCAAACACTAAAATTATATCACTAGTAAATTAATTAAAATACCTGCTTAGAATCATCATTGATGTCAGTTATAACCCCATACCCATCCTCCATCACATGCATCTTCCCCTTCCTGCTAGCCAACCCATACCCTCTCCCTTCAACCTCCATGTCCTTCTCCTCCTCGGCCTGATCTCTCGCCTTTGCAAACTCCGCCAACCCCCCGCAAGGCCCACAGCAAAGACTACTCTCCGGCACAACGATCATCGCGGGCCTCTTCCTTGCCCTCTTCACGTTACTGATCTTTCCATGTTCGACAACAATCTTCTTCTTCCCCTCCTCCAAATTGCTAACGAGCCTCGTGCCCGACGTGGAGGAGTCCGAGTGAGACGACACCCTCCGACGCTCCAACGTGCTGCGTATCGCCTTCGAGATGACGTTGAAGAGGTGCATGAGGAATGAGATCAATGACCATAGGCACTCTACTTGGTGATCAACCATTTTTTTTTTTTTTTTTTTTTTTTTTTGATTCTTCGTAGCTGTTTGATTTGCAATTTTCTTTTGGTAGTTAGGGGGGAGTCGGCTATCTATATATATATATATATGTAGGAGTTTATTTGATGGTTGACCGTTCAACGGCCAAGAAGGTTTCAATGCAGGGGAAGTAGTCGGCAAGGCAAAGGGCTCAATATCATTGGAAACGGTCGCGTAAGGGCAAGGGTAGAGTCGTATTGTTTGGCAATTATTAGGCGAGCCCAACTTTAATTGGACAATAATATAACTATACTTCTACGTTTGGATAGAATAAAAATTATTTATAAATTTAAATAGAAATTTGATATCACTAGCTATCAGTTAAAACTTGACTTTTTTCCAATAAATGGTATTAGAGCCATGGGTGGACCCATGTAGTATTTAAATAGAATTTTTTTTAATTTTAATATATTTTATTTTTTGAAAACACTATTAAGGATGCCCACTGTAAATTCTCAATTTTATAAAAATCTAAAATTCAATAATAACAATATCTGAAAATGATATTGCATTGTAATGTTTTTAAATTTCTATAAAAATTATAGAATATGAATATGTATATTAGTATTGTAATACTATAAATTTATATTTGATTAATACAATAGAGCATAATAAATTTTGGATCGGCCGGAGCTGAATTATATAGATAACTTAACCTCCAAATAACTCTATACCCTACTCTTCCCGCGATTTGAATATCTAAATCCGTGTCTGATTAGAACTCGGTTTGACGTTTCTATCCAACAAATGGAATCAGAGCGGAGATTATAACCACATGGGCTTTATGGATGTCACTAGTCTTAGTACAGAAATGATTGCTGGTTCCAAGAGGCTTCTCCCAACACTAGAGTTATTATATGTTTAGTTAATTACAGGATGACTTGTTCTTAGAAATTTTGGACATGTTTGTTGTGTGTGAGATGAGATAAGGATGTGAGATGAGACATTTTTACTAAAGTACATGAGGGATTAATGGTAACTAAATAAGATTAGGTTAGTTCTTGGATAATTTTTTTTTTTTTTAAATTTGGATAGTGATTAGTGAAGAAGGATTCATAGCTGAGGCCGGCAGTTGAAAAAGGATAGCATAAGTTGGGTGACCTTGTCATTGTGAGGGATATAAAATGCATCAAGGTAAGATAAAGTTGAACATATAAATGAAAAAGAGAGAAATAAATTATAAGTACGAGTAGTAGAGGATACCTTTTAAGTTTCATATTAGATGATAAGAAGAGTATTGTGAACAATGAAAAATTGATGATCGGAGACTATGAATAGGTTGAAGGACAAGTTAAAACAGAGATCCATATAGAACGAAATTAAATTCATTAAGCTTGTGTTTGGATTGAGGGAAAATGAAGAAAAAGAAAAGAAAAGAAAAGGAAAGGAAAGGGAAAGAGAAAAGGAAAGAAAAGGATATGGAGATTGGTTTTTTTTTTTTTTTTTAATGTTTGGTTAGAAAGAAAATAAAGAATAAAATCTCAAGGAAATTTTAGAAGAAAGTAGTTTCTTATATTTAGTTGCTCAATAGAAAATTAAAAGGAAAATATAATTCTAATTAAACTATAGAGAATTTTAATATTAATTTACATATTATTGATATAATTTTTAATTTTTAAATAATTAAGCATATAATAACCAAATGGTTCAAACTTCATAAAAATTAAAAAATATCTTGGGACTAAAATTACAAGAAAATTTATGCAAAAATTTCTCTCCCTTCTTTCTTTTTCTCTCAATTTTCCTTTTCTTTCATTTTCTCTTGGATTTGAGGAAGAAAATGAAAAAGAAAAAAAACTTAATACATTTTCTCTCACTTTCTTTCCCTTGTATTTTATCTCTAATTTTCCCTCTAACCAAATATTGAAAAGCAACTTTCTCTTTCTTTTTCTTTTCTTTTCTTTCATTTTCCCTCAATCCAAACACAGCCTAAAGGTTATATTGCAACATCAAGTTCAAGGTTAGATTTGTTGCAAATCAAGATTGAATTGGAAACATTCTTCCAATGGTTTAAGAATCACGTCAATTAGAGTTTGGAGTCAAATGAAGTAACTGTTTTTCTAAGATCTAATACAGTAGAACAACATATGAAATTATTTTTTTTAGGTTAAAATGGTGAGCAACTGTCTTCCGCATTTTATTAATGAGATATAACAGAACAACCGATTACATTGACGAACTGAGAGCAAAATAAGGCATGATACATATAGGTACCAATAGTTCTGGTCTTATATCACCATACATAAAAAAGAGTACATAATACAAAATACAAAGTGATAACCAAAAAACTACCGTCCAAGGTGGAACATGGGCGCCATATGGCTAGGTCCCTCAAACGTTGTCTGCAATGCCCTGTGTCGCCCTATCTGGAGACTCGTCCTACAGATCCTCATCTATGTCTTGTTCTTCTGAAAAGCACAAATGCTCCATCTCTGATAAAAGATCTGTCCAAGAGAGCATATCAAGGTTTGTGAGATAGAAATAGATATCTGTGGAATGCATGATCTGTCTACAGATTCTATTGTTTCTCTCTCTCCACACATTCCAACAAATAGCTACTATCATGATGTGACGAAAGTGGGCACCTTATTTTGTGGACCTGCTAAACCCCACCCTAAACCATATATCGGATGTCTCTGCCATGTGGATTGTTAGGTGTAGGCACGCGGCACACTTTTTCCATATTTTTGCAGTATAGGCACATGTTAGAAATATATGGCAACTAGATTCTGCATTTGATTGAAATAATAGGCCCCCTCCATCCTTTCCTTTGGAGATTATCCCAACTCAGGATCGTATCCTTTGCAATCAGCCACAAAAAATCCCTTATTTTGAGGGGGCATTTAGTCTGCCATATATATTGCGCCTGCGACAACTTATGTCCGTCGTCTATACAGTATTTGTATGCAGATCTGACAGTGAAGACCCGGTGTTTTTTCCATCTCTAAATAACTTCATCGCATTCATTATCACCTAGGGGCATTTTTGTATTAGGCTCTTAAGTAGTAAGGCCTGTGTTTGAGCTATAGCATCCGCATATACCCTTATTCCGAAGTCCCACCTGTTTCGATGCCACAAGCGGCATATGGATGCGTTTTTATTGATTACTATCTCAAAAACCTTCAGAAAAAGTATCCTTAGTGGGACCTCCATACATCACCGATCATTCCAGAAGATACTCTCTCTTTCCTTCCTGGATTGAAAGATATGCTTGAATGGAAAATGTCATTCTTCTTAAATACCCCTTTCCAAAAATTTGATTTACCAGATGTATTGTGAGTTTTTCCCTACCATTCGTCTCTTTTCGGACTGTATTTAAGTTGCAATAGTTTCTACAGTTGTCCTTCCAGTTTTGTCAAAATACTCCACCACCATTTGGTTAAGAAGACAAGATTGAAAGTTTTTAGGTCCAAAATTCTCAGCCTCCCTCCTTTTTTGGCATATATACTTGACCCCAGACAACCAAATTATATTTTGATTGACTTTCTGAAGTCTCACTCCATAAGAATTTTCTTCTGATTATGTCTATCTTGTCTTTAACCCAAGTTGGAATGGCTAGGATAGACATGAGGTAGAGGGGGATGGATGAGAGGACTGAGTTAATTAAAATGATGTGGCCGCCTAGGAAGAAATATCTGGCCTTCTATCCATCAAGCATCCTCTCAATTCTATCAATAATAGGGCATCAATCTCTCTTAGCAAGCCTTCCTTTCCTAATCGGCACCCCTAGATATTTGATTGGAAATTTATCCAATTTGTAACCCAAAATGCTCTGAATTATCAGGAAGATCGGCCCAGGGTGGCCCAGTCCTACCATGGAACTCTTTTGGAAATTAATCGTTAAATCCGACCAAGTTTCAAAACAACACAAAGCCCATTTGAGAACTACAACCCTTTACGCGTACTGAAGGTTGGTAATAATAAAATTCCTACCACCTAACATATGAAATTATTGCTCCAGAATCACTAGTGTGCTTACTAGTGAGCTCACTGGTGGATCAACATCCTTCACCAAATACAAAATTTGAAGTGGTAGAATTACTGATGGATTCACTGGGAGCCCACAGTCAGCTTTGCAATGGCAAGTTTTTTCATCCAAAATTGAGTTGGTTTTGACTATTTGCAAGTTCTTATTCTTACTTCCTTCAATTTAAGGGAGTAGATTAATTAAGCACTTAAAACTTAATGAGATTCTACAATTATCCAATCAATTATAACATTGAAGAGGTTCCATCCAAGGATCCATACCCATCAAAGCCCTAAAAAGCATTCAAGAAGAGAATTTTCATGTCAATAAAATCCCTTCTTTCTTCATCTTCCTAATCAAAATCTTTAATTAATGTGTTCAAAGGAGAATGCTTCCACATCGAGCAAATCTAAAACCATTGAAAATTAACTCATCAAGGGAGAGTTTTCACATCAATAAAATCTCTCACATCTTTCTCATCTTCTAGAAAATCTTCTTTGTTTTGCATAAAAAGGAAGGATATCATATCAAATCAATCAAAGTCGTGATTGACAATTTCTTTTATTTTCAAAATATCCCTTTTAGTAAGTAAGTTTGTTTCTCTTATATATTTGAACATCTCCATCAAATCTTACCGTGACCAAGTAAGAAGAGAATTTTCATATCAAACTCTGACATTGCTTCCATCATTCTCGAAACTCCTCGTTTATCAAACCAACAAGAAGAAGTTATATATCACCTCGAAAATATTCTCTTGCTATGTTAACATGAGTAAATAAGTTTCTTTCTCCTTATTCTTCATAATCATCTTTCCAAGATCATCGCCAGACATCAACAGGAGTAAAGAATCACTCTGATGAGGCTTCTGTCATCACATATTTCCATATTTATATAGAAAAATTACAATATTCATTGAGTGATTGTAGTAGTACCGAACTATGTTTTTACTATTTGAAAGTAGAACATGCATTCTTCCTCTTGTAATTACTCAATTATATAAAATTATAATATTTTCCTATTTTCATTAGTTTTAAATTTCTACTTGAAACACAATATAAATTTGAGATCAGAAATTCCAGATTCAATAAAATACATATTGAACTGAAGGGAGAAAGAGGAAAAGAGAAAACCATCATGGAGCTCATAAATACATATTATATTTAAAAGAATATTATATCATGCATAAACTCAAGTTTAAACAAAGTCCACGGAGGATCAATTAGGTAAATCAATCCTTAACTTGGATTATTTATCTTGTTACATATGGGGAAGGATAAAAACCAAATGAAGTTCTCTTCGTGACTAAGTAAGAGACTCCTCCATGCAAAATCTTTGACAAATGTTAAATAAACAACTCAAATAGAACTTTATCAAGTCTTCAAACTAAACTGATAGCTAGAGAGATTAAGACCCCTCTCTTCTACTGTTCCCTTTGCTGCCTGCTGGTTCTAGATTTGAGGAAGAAAAAACGAAAATGAAAAAAAAAAACAAAAAATGCCGGCATTGACAATGTTGACACAAACGAAACTATATTATGGCATTAGAGTGGAAAAAACTAAGGGAAAATTTTATATGTGAACGCATGACATACATGAACGATGGTCGATGGTACTGATAGTGACGATGATGATAGTGACACTGAAGAAGAGGTGATATATATATATATATATATATATAAAAGAAAAATAGAAGTGAGCTGACAGCTCATACAAGTTATCTGAACTGCAGTTCATTATCACTATCTCCAATAATTTAAAAAAAAAAATCTTTTGGATTATGATATCGACCCCCTAGGATTCACTCATACCCAACTTCTTGGGTTTTAGTTTTGATTTGGTTCTCCATCAAGCTAACACAAAATTAACGGTTTTCAATAAATAAAATATTTTGTATGCACTTGATTAAAGGGTAAATGAAATCCAAAATTTATGAAATTTAATCCGAAATAAGTTAAAGAGGTAGAAATAGTGATTGTTAAAAAAAAATTGAACAAAAATTATTGGATCATTACAGTTTTGCCGCTAGCTCACGTAACTTTTTCTGAGCTGGCGTATGTGTGTGTGTATATATATATATATATATATATATATATATATATATATATATATATATATATATATATATATATATATATATATATATATATATATATATATATATATATATATATATATATATATATCAGACCGTGAATGTTGCAATGTCTCATGTGATAATATGTTTGTTGACAATAGAGGAGGATACGTTGGTTGTGTGTTGTGTGTGTTGGCATACAAGTGGGCTTGCGTTTGTACTTTGCCCTTGGGGAAAAGGTAAGTCGGCAAGTGGGTCCAGGATATCCTAACTCGTGAAGGTCCGGACAAAACCGATATTTGGATGAATCTATCAAGTTTTTGATCCAGTCCGATATAATGTGAATCAAATAAGCGTTGCGTAGAAGTCTGCTTGCACTTGCACTTTGCCCTTTGGGAAAAGGATTAATTAATTGGCAAGTGGGTGGGTTCAAAAGTATCTAGAATTAATATCTGTAATTTCTCAACTCAGACTAGTCCAACGTCGGATCTGAGATAGAATCAAATTAGGTTAGTTTATAATGATTCTCATATTTCTATAAAGTAATCGTAGCTAGTATTTTTGAAAGAGAAATCTGCAGTCGTCATCGGAAGCAGGGCGTGACAGGTAATTTCGTGGTATCAGAATCATATACTAATAGAAATAGTGTTGAAATTCTATTCACGCCCACAACTTTGCTTAGACACTCACCTTTCTATCTATGTCCATTTTTAATTTTAAATCATTTCATATTTACTCAACGGACCAATTTTTTTCAATTTTAACCCTTCCTCCTCCCTCCCTCCCAATAACCCAACCAACGGTTGTGAAACGGAAACTTTGTCAAAAAATGATAGCGAATTTGGAATTTTTAAAAATTTCAAAGATAAGCGTGTTAAGCAAAGTGATGTGCGTGAATAGAATTTTCCAAGAAGTATGGGCTTTATGGGACTGAATCCAACTCACTTGCACATCTAGAAACAAAAGAAGTACATTCAAGTCACCTAACTTCTATTTAACATTCCAGAACAATGCAAGAGCTAAAGGAAACTAAAATCAACTTAATACTTCCAATTGGAAACAATAAAAATAAAGATAAAAAGGAAGGTTAACTCTTTAGTAAATGTCGGTTTGTCCTAAAAGCATTTAAATTTATCCTTAATTATCAGTCGAATTTGAATTCTTTCTGAAGTAATTATTTTTAACAGACCGTTGAAGTCCATTCATTAAAATAGTTAGTGCTTAATATCCTTAATTCCACATGATTTGCACTAAAATATATTTTATACTAAAGAAATCTCAAATTCCCACCTAATTAGTGGATTATTGAAATTACACCTTGCAACAGTCCACTAAATCTTGTGATATGGAGAGGACTTACAGGCTCGACTATACATGTAGGGTATAACTAGTATTGCAAGTTGTAATTTATATTATTACAGTTGAAATTGCAATAATATAAGTAATTGCAACTTATATTAGTATATTTGAATTGGAACTTGCAAGTGGTAATTAGAGTTGCAGAGATTTTTTTTAAATTTTAATTTATTATTTTTAAGAGTTATGAGAATTATTATATTGATTAAAAATACAATTATTATTTGCAACATACTTTTTTCCACAATTGTAGTTGCTGTAAGTAAATAAAGAATAAATAATTGTAATTAAAGTTGTAAACTTTTATAACTACAGCAACAACAGCCGCATTGTGCAAAAACTCCACTTATATCAAAAAGTGTCAAATTATTTATGTTCCATATTCCTTGAATTTTGTTTTCAAAGGAGAATAGTAGAGGGGAGAATTAAATATAGTATTTATAATGTTATTCTTAAATAAACAATTTATGACCACCCAGGTCCCTAGAATCTAGAGCTTTTGAAAAGCTCAAGTCCAAAGGCAACATACAATTAGTGCCCAAAGTTTACTTGAAATTGGGAATTATGGAATTGTCAGAGCCCCTTCAATTGACCTGCTCTGCTCTTTTGCCAATTATATAAATTAAGCGACTATTATATATAATTTACTTGCTCTACACTCTCTTTAGGCATTTGGAAGTTCAATTGAAAATTTTTAGGGGTTTTTACATATCTGTCCCTTAAATCTTTAAACATTTGAATTTAGTCTCTCAAATCTTCATATTTTGAATTTAGTCTTTAAATTCTTTAAGTTACCTCACTTTAGTCTTCAGCCATATTTTTTGCCCGAATTTCCCGCTATACTCCTGAGATACTTCACTTTAGTTTTCCCTTCACTCTTCCTCTTCTCTTACTTTTCTTATTGGGTTCCTCTCTCCATTCTTCTCCTCTCTTTCTCTTCCCTCTCAGTTAATCTCTAAAGTGAAGTAACTCAGGGGAAACCAATAAGAAAAGGGAAGAGACAGAGAGAAGAATGAAGAAGGGAACCCAATAAGAAAAGGAAGAGAGGAGGAAGAGTGAAGGGAGGAATAAAGTAAAGTAAGTCAGGGGTATAATAGAAAATTCAGATAAAAAATATGACTGGGGAGTAAAGTGAGGTATCTTGAAAAACTTGAGAGACTAAATTCAAAATATGAAGATTTAGGAGACTAAATTCAAATTTTTAAAGATTTAAAGAACAGATATGTAAAAATCCCATTAAAAAAAATCCCAAATTTTTAATGGATAAAATTCTCTCAAATATTATTAAAAAATAGTTAAGGTTCTCTCTCCTAAAATTGAATAAACGAATAAAAAAGCACAAATTAACTCGTTTTCTTACAAAACACAGGGTCAGTATAGTTGGGTTAAAATTGAAATAGTTCAGCCGTTTTTTATTTTGAACTTTCAGACTCGAAATTAAACTGAACCGACAGAAGATTTATATATATAAACAAACGTATATAAATATAAACATGTATATATACACATATACATATATATATATATATATGTGTATATATTATAGATAATAAATTTGATATCAATGGAATACCATGCTTACTATGATTAAAATTAAAGTTTTCATCAAGTTTTATTAAAAGTTTGGTTTCTAATGAACCGAATTAGTTTAGTTCGGTTTCAATTACGTTTTTTTTTTCGATTTGGTTGGTTTTTTTTAGCAAAAACTAACAGAAACTGAACTATACTCACTCTAGCATGGGTTGGTGCACTTTCCATGATCACATCAGTCGATTTTTCCAGCTTGAGATCTGTGACCAAGCAAAAGGATTTATTGGGTTTGGATCCAGTCCTGAACGGTAACCAGACCCAAATCCAGCACACTTTCCATGACCAAAAACACGAACCGGACCGGCCCCAAGTCTAGAATAAGTCCATGTCATCATGCAAATACTTAATTCTTCATTCCCATGACTTTTTTTGTTTCCGAGGGAATATATATATATATATATATATTATAATATATTTTAGAAGTCCCTATCTTCATAACGAAAATGGAGACTATTTCATGCTAATTAAATTTTTGGAAAATAAATTAAGGACTAACTATAGAAAATAATAAATCCATCACTAAATTAATAGGGAGATTAAGACTTACATTTGTTCCCTTCGCGGCCTACATCTAGAGTTTGTTTAATTTTAAAAGTAAACATTAAATAATAAAGACAAGTTATCAAAGAGACCCTTTGATTATGTGTCATTAGTCATAATCTAAGAACAATATATTAGCCCTCCATTGAGAGTGGAGTGGTAACGGGTTAGCGGGTCTGGATTATCCGAATCCATTGAAATTTAGTATGTTTGATCTAATCGGGTATCAATTATCCAAATTCTAAGATCCAGTATGTTAAATCTGATCGGATTACGGGTATTGATTATCCAAATCCTCTACTGATCCAATTACTATGCATCTTGTTTTGCATCGAAATTTGTCCGACTAGATTGTCTATACTATAGAACGGGAAAGAAAATAGAGTAGAGATGCAAAAGTTTACAAGATTCGACTGAGAGGGCTCACGATCTACATCATCGATGGTAATAACTACTTCAGTGTGTACTTGTATTGAAATGGAGAAAATGAGTCATCACTTTCTCTTCTCTCTCTTCTTTCTCTAAGTACAGATGCCTCTCTTGATTCAAAATCGGCCCCCTTTCTCAGGGGATGGCTATATTTATATGAACGAGTCTTTTTTGATACGTATAATTGTAATGGATCCCCCAAATTTTCACTTCCTTGTGCAGAGATAACACTCATGTGTGCATGGATGGGCAAGATTTGCTTATTATGCTGTGGCAGTTTTGATAGGTGATATTTTGGTAAGTAATTGACTTTATCAAGAATTATATTATCTTCTAAGTGAATTTAGGCTTGCGGTGTTCGCCAACCGATAGGCCTCGTGAATTGGGCTTTTATCTAGTGGATATTTACACTGGACCAGAACTATGCAAATCACATGATAACAAGTTGGAATCAAGATTTTAATAAGGATGAAACTTCCGTATGTAGTACCCATAATGTGAGAGCTTGAGAAATTCTATATGTCAAGGGTAGGTTTTGATTCGAGACTAGAATACATGTTCTGTATATGTGTGTGAATTATTGAAATGAGCTGATAGCTCATGCAAGTTACCTGTGCTGCAGTTTATTTTCACTATCTCCAATATTTTTTTCTAAAAATGTTCTTGTGGATTATGATCTCGACCCCCTATAATTCAATCATATCTAATTTCTTAGATTTTAGTTTTGATTTAGTCATTCATCAAGTTAATATAAAATTAACGATTTTCAATAAATAAAACATTTTGTATCCAGTTGATGAAGAGTAAATGAACTCCAAAATTTATAAAATTTGATCTGAAAGAAGTCAAAAATGCAAAGATACTAATTCTAGAAAAAAATTAAAGAAAAATTATTGGATCACTATATTTTTACCATTAGCTCACGTAATCTTTTCTGAGCTGGCAGCTCACCAACAGTAATCCCTATATATATATATATATATATATATATATATATATATATATATATGGGATTACTGCAAGTGAGTCGCGAGCTCAAGAAAAATTACGTGAGTTAGCTGCCAAAATACAGTAATCAAATAATTTTTCTTCGTTTTTGTTAAAATTAAGATCTCTAACTTTTTAACATTAATAAAATTAAATTTCATGAATTTTGGAGTTCATTTAAATTTTCATCAAGTGGATACAAAATTTTATTCATTGAAAACTGTTAAAAATTATATCAACTTGATGGAGGACCAAATAAAAAGTAAAACCCAATAATTTGGGTATGAATGAACCTTAGAGAGTTGAGATCGTAATCCAAAAGAATTTTTTTTTAAATTATAAGAGATAATAAAAATGAACTACAGCCCAGATAACTTATGTGAACTGTAGCTCATTTTCATATATATATATATATATATATATATATATATATATATATATATATATATATATATATATATATATATATTATCCAGCCTCGACGACTCGGCCAACCCAATTGATTAGTTCTGGTAGTCACTCTACGACAAAAGAAATCAGGATAAAACTTTCAAATCTAAAACGTACAAACAAAGAGAAAGTTAAAACAGATGATAACCATCTTGTCTTAATTAATATTATTAATAACTAAATCCTCTTCCTAAATTTCAAAGAAACAATGAAAGTTGAGTCAAAATCATTTCAGCTTAAAAAGCTCAATGCTTTTTCAATTAATCCCCTTTCTCTTTCCATGAACTTTTCCAATTTATTTTAACTAATTTATTCAGCCCACCAATTACTAATCCATTCGATTGTAACGGCATTTATTATTATTATTATTATTTAATCACGTGGTTTCTCACTTTTCATTGGCAAGCGTTCGTGGTTTCTTACTTTTCATTGGCAAGCGTTCTCATGGATGCCTCTGCTTCTCTCCGCTTTGACAGAGTTAGAATAATTCTTATTTCATTGAAAAAGGGGAAAAAAAAAAAAAAAAAGCAACAAAAAAGATTGAAAAAAAAGGAGAAAAGAAACAGAAGCAAATACTATCACAAATAAAGCATTTGGACAGAGCTTTGCCAGATGATAATAGATGCGTCCATAAATTAATTTTTAATCTGATATGTACAAAATTTTGAATTAAAAATAAAAAATTTATTTTTTTTAGTTCAGAATTTTGAATTGAAAGAGTAAAAAATGAGACTGTATTACTGTAAGTGAATTTGGAAGGATAGATGTTGTTACAACTTTACTATATTTATCAACAATACAATACAATTATTGTTTGTAAATAACAATTGTAAAATCATCATACACACGAACTTCTGCAAGTATATAAGTGGTTGTAATTGAAATTATAAAATTTTGCAATTACAACTGTAATTAAACAATAGAAAAATCTCCCACGAGTCGCAACCCTCATCAAGCAGCCCTTAAGAATACTGATGCAACTCCATTTACAAGCGCAAAAATCCAACCAAAGGTTAGTTATCAAAAAAGTCTGCTTGTAGTTTGACAATTATGGGCTGTCGGAGCCCCTGAAACTGGCATGCTCCCATTTTGCAAGCGAAATAAAAAAAAAGGGGTCTATATTCTTTCCTTTGCATCCTTAGATTTTTGAAGTTTACATACAAAATTCTTCGCAGCGAAGCAAGAAAATTTCTTTGAAAGAGATCTTACAGAAGTCGCTGTTAAAATACCTTCATATTCAAATAGAGAATGATCTCCACGTAAATAAAGTCATTCTTGAATCTTGAATCATGATTATACATGCAACCAAACTTCATGCAACGACCAAATACCAATCTCCAAGATAGATAGATGCAAGTAATGTACAATTTGTGCATGTACAAATTTCTTTAACAGAAAAATCTCACCAACAATTTAGCTCACATATACAACTTGTTGTACAAGTGGTGTATTAAGGAACCAATTGCCATCTTTGGTGTAACCTCTGTAAGAGTTGTACGGGGCTCGGAATGATGAGAAGCAACATAAAACTTAAAAACGCTTGCGTTTCCGAGGCCAGAGGATACGGCAGCTACATGAAAGCAGAATTCATGATTCTGGAATAAGATTAAAGTTAGCTTTCTTCATCCAACAGAATGGTTGCTCCCGTGGCGATCCCATAATCCATTAAAGTTGCCATGTCATCATCCAGCAATTGTGGTAGTGGTGACCCCTATTAGAAACCATAAAATAAAAATAAAAAATTAGGCTAATTGGTTATGTCATGCATAACTAGTCTATGTAGCATGGTTATTTCTAAAATTAGCAGTACCCATAATGGACACGTATAGGACAGGTGTCTGTCGACATTTATTGACACTTCATGGATATGTGTTGAACACTCCTTAATCATGCTCTAAAAACACTCTACATCCCGTGAGCGCTAAAGGAAAATTTTTATAGAGCTGCTATTAGACTAGCTTTATTTTATGGCATGGAATGTTGCGCTATAAAGAAACATCATTCACCAAAGGTAAGTGTAGTAGAGGTACGCATGCTTCGGTGGATGTGCGGCAGCACTAGGGAAGATCAAGTGAGAAATGAGGATATTCGTGCTAAGGTAGGCATTACCCCCATCGAAGAGAAGATGCGAGAAAATAGTTTACGATGGTTTGGTCATGTGCAACATAGACCTACAAGTATACCGGTTCCATAAAAAAAAAAAA
This sequence comes from Dracaena cambodiana, assembly GCA_036321105.1. NCBI lineage: Eukaryota > Viridiplantae > Streptophyta > Magnoliopsida > Asparagales > Asparagaceae > Dracaena > Dracaena cambodiana. Next base: position 6,207,181 of record JAYEPQ010000009.1, read on the forward strand.
TAGGCTAATTGGTTATGTCATGCATAACTAGTCTATGTAGCATGGTTATTTCTAAAATTAGCAGTACTCATAATTGACACGTATAGGACAGGTGTCTGTCGACATTTATTAATACTTCATGGATATGTGTTGAACACTCCTTAATCATACCCTAAAAATACTTAACATCCCGTAAGCGCTGAAGGAAAAATTTTATAGAGCTGCTATTAGACTAGTTTTATTTTATGGCATGGAATGTTGCGCTATAAAGAAACATCATTCACTAAAGGTAAGTGTAGCAGAGGTACGCATGCTTCGGTGGATGTGCGGCAGCACTAGGGAAGATCAAGTGAGAAATGAGGATATTCGTGCTAAGGTAAGCATTGCCCCCATCGAAGAGAAGATGCGAGAAAATAGTTTACGATGGTTTGGTCATGTGCAACATAGACCTACAAGTATACCGGTTCGACGAATAGAGTTTATCAATATAGAACAGGTTAAAAGAGCGAAGGAAAGACCAAAAAAATATAGGTGGAGGTGATACAAAAATATATGGATGCTAAAGGTTCAAATGAGGATGTATAGTTCGATAGTAATGAGTGAAGAAGGATCATCCATGTCATCGACGTGGCGTGATTCTCATTTGGTTCATATAATCTACCCTAAGTACTAAGGATAAAAGGCTTAGTTGTTGTTGTTGTTAAGTTAAAGCACTTCTTACATACTTCTTGGACATATCCACTATTTTTTGAACTTTACAAATTTGAGTTATATATTTAGTTTTATCTATATAGCAAAGATATTAATATAGCAAAAATAAACCTTGATACTCGTAGATGAATAAACAATGTTGATCTCATTTAGACCATGCAATTTAAGATTTCAATACTAGTTGTCACTTCTCTTTTTCCCTATGCACATATATATAGCCATGTCCACGTACCCTATATTTTTTAAATATAATGTGTTTGTACACATACGTATCTGTAGACACGCACCGTGTCTGTGCTTCATGGTAGAAAACTAATGTCCTTTATGGTGGCAAACAGTTGAAGAAACTTAGTTGTCTACTTGCACTTATAGATCATAACTTGGATTGGATAGAAATAAAGAAAATAGAACTCTCTACTTTTCTGACTTCTATAAAAAGTAGAAAAGGTGCAAATTCCATAAGATAAAACACAATTATCTTCCTTTGGCACGAACTTAAAAGCAGAAAATTGAGGTGTGCGATAACATGATATAATACTTAAATAGTTTCTCTTCTTGATTTACAAAAAGATGAGAGCAACATAAAAAAAATGTTTAAATTATATGCAGAAGCTAGCTTTTCATGACTTTATTTATGGATTTGGATCCTCTCATCTACAAAAAGAAGTGGTGGAGGGTCCAATACATGCATATTTATGTTGGAATTAATCCCATGGCTCTTCTTAAAAGATCAGATCAATTAGTCATCATTATTCTAACTTAAACCACATGTGCTCTTTGAATAGGAATGAGAATGGGTAGGTCCATGGATCAATTCTTGGCCCACCCAATCAAAATTTTGAATTAAAAATGAAATTTTTATTTTTCTAATTCAAATTTTTAAATGGAGCGGGCCAAAAATTAGCCTGTGGATGCACCCATTATCATCCCCATCTCCGAATGGCAGATTATTCATCATTTGCAACTAGCTCTGTTGCAACCTCATGTAAACGCTTTTCATCTCTCTCAATTTTCTTTCATTCTTGATATGAAATCTGAGTGACTGGAACAAAATTTCATATAATATGGTAGGGATGTAGTTAAACTTTTTTCCCTACCATCACATAAGCTATCAACAAGGGTGTGATTAAAGAGGGTAGATGAGCATGGAAAGCTATGGTTCTAATTAGAAGTGAAGTCTGAACGAGTAATGAGAGGTGAAGGAGATATATTTGACGGGCTGAGCTAAGTTAAGCTTCATTTAATTTTCTAATCTTGCGTTTAACAAGAGCCATGGGATTAAATCCAAGGTAGATATGCAGGCATTAGACTCTCCACTACTTTGCTTTAGTTTCAATTTTCTTTCCAACTTACATGCATCAAATATGGAAAACTAAGAAAGTTTGAGAGAAGAATTTGACTTCCTAATTTTTCATCCATGTTCCACATTCTCATACATTTCAAATTTGGAAATGGAATGTGAAAAAATTAAATGAAACTAAAATTACTAGTTTTGTGGGACCCACCAACCACATAGGTTAACTTTCCATAAAAATTTCCTCCTTTGCAAGAGGAAGATCATGGAAGGAAAGTGTCCTTATATAATTAACCCATTTCTTCGGTTTCTCTTACTTCTTTGTGATAAACAAAAGAAATACTAAACAAATAATGTCATGTCATCAAACACCTCAATTTCCTAAATTAAGTCTTCATATACCAAGTAAAGACATTAGCATGAAATTGACATTATTTCTTCTTTCTATAGAAACTGGAAAGAGGAGAATTTTGCTTTGTTTCTATCCAAATTCCAAGGAGCCATGAGAATTATAATACAAAATGGGTACTACTCTAGCAGAATGATTACAATGAAATGGCGAGCCTTAATTTTGAATCACATGTCTTAAGATAAAGGGTAAAGGTTCAAAACCCCCTATGGCCAGTATCACTTTAACCACCCAAATATTTTAATCAGCAAACTTTACCCTCTTATGCCAATATTCCCTAGTCTTACGAAATTATTTGAAAGCCAAATTTGCCGATGAATTACTGTTCACCAACTATTTTGTCACCGAGTTAACTTTTCCGATAAAATTAGCTTTCAAATTATTACACATGATTAGAAAGATATTGGCATAAAGGGGCAAAGCATGTTGATTGAAACCATTATTCTAAATATCAGCCGTTGTGAATGATGTCTTAGCCAATATATTGTCTTGGAGACTTACATGACACAAAAGTCCGATATTTGCTTAATATCTCCGATGTATTGTCTAATATCCCACTATCTAATATGAGAACATCACATCAGATAAGAAACTGATATCTGATATTTAAAAACTTGATTAGGGGGTTAAATGATAATGGTCAAAGGTTAAGAAAGTTTGTGTAACTTTACCCTAGGATAAAAGGAGCAGGCTTACCACCTTTTTTTATCCTCTACAGTACAACAATAGTACATTGAAGTGTAGTGCAACTAACATTTCTTAAGTCCATATATGGAGCTTTCCTTTTATTTACCCTAGGTAATAATTCAAATCGTTCTTCTATCAAAAGAAATACATCATCTCAATGCACGATTGTGGGAAAAAGCACTTGCTTCTAACAGTTTTAAATATGATTTATTAAACCTCAGACACACTGTAATTGGAGCTCACGGGAACAAACCTAACTTCACATGCAAAAGAATGCGAGCAACTTTGGAAAGCAACTTCAAAGCAAAATATCTAGAGTAGGTGTCAAATGTTGATATTTGCTGATAGTAAATGTCTCAGATGTAATGAGTTCAGTATACATTATTTAATAAAGCCAGACGTTTCCAAAAGCATTAAAAGTATACATCATTGATCAAGCACCAAAGGCATACCTCTTCTTCAACAAAGAGTCTCAACTTGATTCCTTCCAGTTTAAAGAAGCTCTCACATAGTACCTTCAACTTTCCTACCTAATTTCCATAACAAAAGAAATATTAATGTATAGTTAGAAAACATAAAGATAGAATGAATGCAAAACATTTTATGACTCATGCTTTTCATCTGATCTAATCAATGCGTGCCGATTATTTAGTTCTACAAATGTTTAAATAAAGAATAAAACCAGCTATGACATACAAGAACAAGATTCTAGTTATAGTTACTGGATTTTTGGCTAGTGCAGATGCACATGGAATTAAAATAAAATTATAAATATTTTACATTTATAATAAAAAATTGATTATGAAAGTATACTAATATGAAGAAGCAACTTTATCGGGACATCAAAAATTTTAGGAAGCATGTATTTGTAGTGGTTTCATTTAGGCCCCATTTAGGAACAAAGTTATCCTACCTCCACACTTCTGGAGGTAGATTAACCCAACACCAAAACCCAACTGAGGGTTATTTGGCCAAAAAAAATGGTGTTTATATAACTATGATTATCTCAAACTCAAAAACATTGGAACTCTATTTTTATAAACTCTAAACACATCACAGATTGGAGAGCTACCAATACAGGAAACAAGTAAGGGATACGATATGAAACACATAAGGCATACATTGGTCCAGAAAAATCCATTGGATATGCAATATTTTGACACTCAAAAGAAACTTAAGAGAAACTATTATAAAACTTACATAATATATTGAGGCATTATATATTGATACACTACGAAAATATTTGAGAAACCTACGGGAAACTAAAAGGAAACACAAAAAGGAAAACATAATACCATTTTTGAGAAAAATTTTATAGTACTAAAAAGACACTATATCAAATACAATAGAGAAACTTTTGAGAAACTTGTGCAAAACTTAAAGGAAACAATAATAAAACTAATAAAAATGATGACGCCAAAAGGATACAATTGAAACATATGTAACTTCTCAACTATTAAGATTTAAGACATTATTCACAACTGTTCATACTCTTTAGTGCTATATAGTACAATAATAACCCATGAAGTACTATATGAGATTCAAAATACTAATTTATGTTTGAGCATATAAAAACTTATTATATGAGTAATATAATGTGAATATTTAGTATATTATATGCAAAATAAATTGTTTCATGATAATATATTAATAAATTTCCTAAATATTGACATACTCTTTTTATTTTTAAAAAAATATTTCCATCAAATGTCTTTATAAAAGGATATTTTTTCTATAAATAAGCCTCATATGTAAAATATAGTTTCCAAAAGTAATCCGACTCTGAAGTATCGGACACTCAATACTTTTCAAAAGATAAGGTTTCTAGAAGTTTCAGAGACTTAAAAAGTTTATACAATTACCATTTTGTTAAAGCTTTCAACACTTAAAAATTTAATAACAGATATTCTTTTCCTAGGGTGTCCAATAGGTGTCTTCGACGTATCCACTTAGTTTTCTAGAAGTATCACAATGGTTTCCTATTTTTCAATGATATGGTATGGTGTCAGTGTCAGAAACTAAATAAGGGACACATATATCTCAGTTATATATAGTGCCAAGTAACTGTTATTTAGATAATTAGAATTAAAGCCTTATAAAGTGGAGTTTGATTGCTCATACCTCCACTTAAAATCTATCTTTAATTTTCTAAACTCTATTATCAAACATGCCTTTATTATTAGTCTTAATTTTTTATGTGATAGCTTCTCAAACAACTTCGAGACTCCTTTTTTACATTAGTAGTAGAGACTAATTAAATTCAAAATAGGTCATTGAAAGATAAGTCAATTTTCTAGTTTATAATTAATTAATTCAAATCTCAAAATAGCAAATGATATGAACAGTGTGTGCGTGAGAACAACAATATTGTGGTTAAAAAAATAGAAAAGGTGAGTTATTTTCAAGATTTGCCATTCCCATTAATCACAAGTTTAAGTCCTAGCAACAGAAGATTTTAGTCGATGTAATGGATTTTACTCTCGAATCTAAAAAAATGGATTGCAATACTTATGAACAAAAGTAAATTGATAATGCTACCGCAAAGATTAACATCATAGTAGCATTCAGCAGCATTAGTGATAATTTTGAGACAAGTCATAATTGAATTAGCATAGAAATTGATTGAAAGTGAAAAGCCAAATTTCCAGCATTAAGTCATAATAGCAAGGTTTTAAATATAGGTTTAAAATATAGGCCAATACCGATACATATAAGACATATATCTTCCTGAAATTTAAAGTACCCAATACGTGAAACACCGTATAATTTGTCCAATATTGCTGATACATTATGCCCGATTTAGCCAATTGCCATACCATGAGCGATCAATCGAGACTGATATTGTGAGATTCTAACCCTTACTTAATAGAACTACCATGTCCAAAAGATCTGAGCGACCAGCAACAAATGAGGACAGCATATTGGAACCTTTTATTTTTGACATTGTTGCGGGAAAGAGAGAATTTCCAAAGTGACAAAAGAAACCGATCGAACACAGTAACAAGAGTTTGGAGAAGATTCTGTTTCGAGATAACGTGGCAAACAAAAATGGAGCTAGATTCATAAATCACATATAGCATGAGCGTGTCCAACAAGAATAGTTAAATTGAGGATCATTGCGAGAACAATGACTACAAATCATGAACACACAGATAAGATATGATATGGACATGGACACAGAACACATATATGAGATGGCCACAACAAATCTTAAAGAAACAGTTTACTGAGACACATCAATAACTATGCATGTTTCGATGCAAGTGATTATAGATAATAAACATCAAAATGCATAATTGTTATCGCATGTTTTCCTAGAAGTAAAAAAGAAAAGAAAATCTAATAACTTAAACCAGATATTGTAATTAAGTACATATATACATATATTGAAGAAAAGAATTTAAATATCAAATTGAATACCTCACACAATACAAGTATGTGAAGTCTTTCACATGATTGGAAAGCACTTAAGCCCATTAGTATAATATTTTTCTTATGTCTAAAGAACTTCGATATATTCTTAAGTAATGCGTGGCTCCATGGTGTCTGACATATGATCTCCGGACTTACAAAAGCAAACAAGGCTCCGACATACGAATCTATAGGTTCTTAAAATCTAACACGGTTTTGGAGTTTTTAGAACGTGTCGCTATGTGAGAGTGTTGGGAACGTGTCAAACAACTATCTTGTGTAAGTGTCAGCGTCCGATACGTATCCAACACGAAAATTGCACTTATTTTGAAGTGCTTGTACTTCACATAACAAAGGTAACAAGAAGGCCAAATGAGGCCATAGTGAGATTAAAGAGTAGAATCAAACTGCAGAGAGTTTCCCTAGATCCTTAATACATGCGTCAACACAAATAGAGATCCTTAAGCTTCTTGCAAACACCACTAGAAAGAGAGCCAAACGCTGTCTTAAAAGATTTTGACAATTTTTTAGTTAACAATGTGAAGGTTCTAACAAGTTTTATTAAACAAACATTAAAAATAATAATAATAGCAACAACAAAAAAAAAGTGTGGTTATCCCAAATTTATATTGCCATTACCTTATAGTTAAAGGCATCCTTGATCGTTAGATACTTTTTTTTAAAAAACATAAAGTAATCATGCAACTAAAAGATATTCAACATTCAGTCACAAATCCAGATGTTGCTTACAGTGGTAGTAGGAGGTAACTTTTTTGCCAAAGGCAACTTCTCTCCTAGTGAAGCTCCCACACACTTCAATGTAATATCTGCATATTAAACATAAAAAAAGACATAATTAGAACAAAAATGCTAGAGATATTGCTGACTACGATGACTAAAACAATACCGAGAAGCGCAGAAGCCATTTTCTGAGGTCCCGCTGGTCCATTTGATGGATTTTCATCATCGATGCCATGCAACGCCTTGAGTTCAAAAAATCTGCAGTAGAGATTATTCAGAGGTTAGAAAACACTTACAGAACAACGGAACCACGTATAGCTGTTTGCATCAACAAATAGCAGCAGGAAGAGGAACATGGAAAAGATACTCAAACATGCAGATAAAGAAGCCCCCTCCAAAAAATAAAATAAATACATCTTCACATATCAAAGAGTTCTACCACAGATACACTGCTTCAATTGTACGGAAAGAGGAGCGAATGGGGGGAGAGCGGTTGCCACTTATCAGCAGTGATGCCCAACAAACAACATCAACAAAGGAACACCCACACCAGAAAAGTATATAAATAGAAGAAGAAATTTGAGGTAAAAATGGGGGAAATACAACCCGGTTTGTCTTCTGATTTCTCTCGCTAACATCATGTTGTGACTATAAATATTCAAACTAGCAAGCAGCTGTAACAAAATATTAGCTTACCTAGCGTGCAGTCGTTTGATCTCCTGCAGATTGTCTGATTGGAACTTGGTCATAACAAGGCGGACATATCTGCAGTGGCTACTTGGTTAGATATTGCTTAACTAAAGTGATTCCTATGAAATGTTTAAAAACAAATATATCGCAGTTTTGCAGCTTGCAAGGAACAGAAAACCATATAACTAACAATGATTTCATTCTTGAGATTTAAAGTCACATAATTGTTGTCATAGAAAGAACTGATCAATTGTGTTGTTCATGAGTTATAACTAAATAAAACAAACATATAAATCGCAAAACCAAAAGTAAATATATAGTGATAAAAAAGCAAAATAGATAGAAAAGCTTGACGCAGAAATTCGAGTAGCTTGTGATGGAAGTTCCCTTATAGTGGAAACCTGACATAAGTAATTTCAGGTTAATGTCAAGCTAACCAGCAGAATCAATTTGGCAAATAACTCCGTCAAACCCTCTTGACTAAAGATTTTACATTCACGTGCAGCTTCGTAAACACTTGGATGGCACAGAAATTATGTGCTACCACTTCAAATTAAAAGGATGAAAGGAATGACGTAATATGTTTACCTTCTATAATTCAATAAAGTCCAAGTCCTAATCAAATACAGCAACTTGTAGCAATGGCCAACCTTTTTGTCTGAAATGTTCTTCAATTTATGGACTTCTGAATCATATTAGCTTAGGAGAAAAGTACCATGTAGATCCAGTGGTTCCAAATGAGAGAGCACAAGGATTCAGCTGTTGATGCATGTTCGTATGTAAAAGAAAAACCAGCAAAAGGACTGCAGATACTATATCAAACAACATTCAGAACGCAACTACAGCTTTCATAATAATTATTTAAAAAAAAAAAAAAAAAAAAATTTACACTAGCATAAGGCAGAGACACCAAGACTAGCTAAATCCATGAATAAAGATGGGGATGACGAGAACATGTAGCAATGACACTGATCTTTGTGTTAACTTCCAACGCTAGAATCATATGTTAGGCCATTAGTAATAACTTCGGTAGCATTCTACCGACCAGGAAGCAAGCAAATAAGGAATTCATTTCCACTAGTGCCCAGTAACCTTAACAAGTTATGTGATCAGGAAAATAATGGATGTAGTATTAACATGTATAAATGGCAAGGAGAATATCATGTCCACAAGGTCTGTCTTGGTCAATCTGAATCCATACTTCAGCATAGGACAAAAAAAATTGTATTTTTTGAAAAATTAACTTAAAATCTAACCAAAAAAATAGTTGTGAACAATCTATTGAGGAAGTGAGCACTAATAGAAGTAACATAAGTTAAAGAGGATCAACTCACCGAATTTCTGATTCCCTTCGTTCACGTGCGCTAACCTGAAAATGGAAAATACATAATGCATGAATTGAACACTTCTGAACAAAAGGAACACAGATTCTTGAGAGCACGTAAAGTTAAGACAATACCTCACTGCCATTCAGTATTTTGACTTTTGCGAGACGTGCAATCAAAACAAATCTTGGGATACCACCCTTAGCTGGATCGACAATAGGATTTTCAGAAAGCCTGATATCCTTCAAAACATGTGATTGTCACTATCAGGATGGAAAATAGTAAATAATGCATATGATCACAATGAAGTGACTGATCTAAAAGTGCCAATTAAACAAGTTCCATTTTTGTTGCATGATGCACAAATCATTTTTCTGTGACAGGAATTTGTTTAAACAGCTACATTTGTCACCTGCTAAAAGAAATACCAATTTGAACTTCTAATTTTATGGCTGCTTATTGTTTAAGCCAGACATGAACTTGCATTGCTTCCAGAAGCCCTAGGACACATTACATACATGTTTCTTGTATTCACCTGCACCATACTATCAGTAAATGGTGCATGTTCTGAACTGGAAGAAAAAGGATAGCTTTTTCCTAACGATTTAAATAAAAAATTTAAAGCAAGAAACACATGGAACAGACAAAGGTAGCTTTTCTAATGCAAAATCATGCACAATAACATACACATACATCAGGCAAAGGCAGTCATTATCTGTTAGTCTTATTTCTAATATGGTTTGGAGACAGAACCAGAAAGTAAGGGTTGTATGCAAGAAAAGGAAAGCATCAACCTCGCTAAGAATTCTAAAAGTGCTTGAATAAAATGGCCTTACTGCTCATGGTTACATTTTGCACAAGGGATCGGGAACCAAATAGATAAAAATAATTAATATTTTAAGTTAGAAAACCATGAAAATTAATGTGAATAAATAGAAAAGACTGAATCTATTTGGAACTATGGCTGAAAATAAAAACAGAAAACAAACATTTCATATATTACTCAAATGCTTTCGAGTCTTCGACTACAGGTAAACAAACAAGCAATCACTTGAAACTTTCATTTCTTAATTAAAGTGATGAAGCATTGTTAATAAGTGCCGAATACAAAATAAGGCTGCAACAAAAAAGGGTACTATGATGCTTTACATATTTTATGAGAAATGTGCTCATGTGCAATACAATCTAAGGCAGCAGGCATGATAACTGTTACAATGTAATGTGTTAGTGTTACAACTGCATCAACTTTATCAATTCAGATGGCTCCATCATTTATCTGGATGTTTTAGGGAAGTGTCTACTAAATGAGCATGATTTTTTAGGATTACTAAATGAGCACATTACGTTTCTGAAAAAGGTAGAGTGCAGGAGAACTGGTTGAGATGGTTCAGAAATGTGCGAAGGAGACCAACAACTGTGCCAATTAAGAGTGTGAAATTCGTAGTTAATGGAATAACAAGGAATAGGACCCAAAACAAACATGGATCGGGGAAGTTAAAAAAGATATTTGAGGTCGCTAATATAACAAAGGAAAGAGAGCTTAACTGAGCTGGAAAGATACAAGGATTCAGAAAATTTAGGTGAAGGCTTTGTTGTTGTCATCATTAGCATGTAGTGGAAAGTTAACGTACTAAGACACCTAACCAAATATGGCCTTATCAATTGCAATGAAAACCAGACTTTAAGATATATGATACATCTGCATGCAAGTTGTGTTCCTTAGGCACATAAAATGGAAGGAAATTCTGAAAGCAAAAATAATGAACTGGTTTATTATGTTAAGGATTCTTAAAAGTATATAAACATATTGGAACCAAGTAATATATTCAAAGAAAATGAACTGACCACCAAACTTGGAAACAAGTTGAGTGCATCTATGGATGGCAGATCCTCGATCTCATTACATCCTGAGACATTTGGTTGTTACTGGTTAGTCATAAGAAAGCCTGGTTGTTGCTGCTATAAATGATAGTAGAATCACTTAGGTGTATCATTATTCTATAGTTCTCCAAAAATTCATATCAGGATATGAGCATAAGTGCTCTGGAAGTACCTAAAAGAAGGCACTGCAGACTCTCAAAAGGCATGAAGCATCTATTTTGCAACATATCACTGTCTACTAGTTCAGGCACAGAATGATTGGCAGCAGGGTAGAATATATGCTTCAACTTATTCTTGTTCAAATGAAGCTGTTCCAAGCTGAAATCAAAGTAGTATATATAAAACCTCATCCTTTATAAAAAAGAGGAAAACATACAACAAGACTGAAAACTATACATATGTCAAGTCTGTTGCCCATCTTCTAACCTTCTGAGGCAGGAAATCTTAACAATCTCATCCCATGAGTTAATACAGTTGTCTTCCAAGTTTATGAGCCGCAATGAGTGAAAATTTTGAATAATAGTGGTGTCCAGTGTTGATGGTGAAAGCTGTAGGAAACATAAATTTCTCATTAGCGGCTTACTGAGTTAGTGCAGCATTTGTTGGAACGTATATGCTACAGCAAGTAACCAAATGGGAACCTACTGTCTAGCGTGAAGAATGAGGCAAACAATAGATTTCTGGTATGCAATATGTCATAATCTATTATTCATCATTGTTTCGCTTGAAAATTTTGAAATTAAGAAAAACTGAAAAAAAAAATAGTAACTTTATATAATTGATGGTTACAAGAGATGGAATCAAACAATATGAAAAACTCAGTTCTGTTGTTACAACCATTCAATAAAAACACGGTTTTCTTCCCTCTAAATTTGGTTACCGTGATGGTGGAAATCTAGCCAGAGCAGGTTTTTGGCTCAGTAGACGATACAACTTTAATATAGCGATTGCAAGACATAAAAGACGAGGAGAGGAAGCTTACTTGTTAGATGTGCACTGCAAAAACGTAGCAAGAAACCCTTAGCAACTATGTAAGCCTTCTTCTTGACAAACTTGATATTAAAACTCTCCCTTTTGAATACAACAATGGAGGCTTGGTGGAGAAAAAAAACCTTGTAGACATGAAACTATCTTTCTTGATTTTAAAATCTTCTTCAATGACTCTGAATTTTTGGAGCCCACTCAAAGTTGAATATTATAGGGTTATTTATAGAGTTTCATGTATCTTCAAATCCTTTGATTAATATTGGTTTTTAAGAGAATCCAATCCTAATCCAAGCTATCCACTTACTCCTTCCAAATATAGGATAGTTGGAAACAATCCTAACTAAAAGAGGAACCAATTTGTCAACTCAATAGCCCAAAACCCGCATGCTATCAACTTGACACACCATTGGCGACGGGTTAAGTTGTCATCGATGGTAAGACCAAACCCCATAGTGAAGGGTCCGCTTAGGTACGGGACCCATTGATAGCGAGATTCTACCATTGACACCTCCATCTGAGCTAGTAATACAACTCTACTGAAGTCTTCATAACTTTTGACTCCGAGGTCCAATCAAAATGATACAAAATCATTAGAATGAGGAATCAAAACTCCACAACTTCTTTCACCAGAAATTTTTCCAGTTCTTGTATCATGATCAAAACTAGACTTGATGTCAACGTTGATACATAGGCTTCAATCAAACTAATTTCATGACCTTAGACCCTATCCATGATCTGCCATCTTCATATTTTTAGTGCCTACAATCACATATGCCTAAGAAGATACAATGGGACCTTGTATCATTCTCACGGGCCTACACAACTTACGAATGTTGAAAAGGTCAGATCATATACACTTCAGCCAGATTCATAGTGATGAAAACAAGGATCAAAACATATCGCATCCAAAGATGTCCATTTACAGTTTTGACTCAGAACATATCTTTCCAGAGGACTCTAACAAATAATATGCAGATAATGAGTAACTTTATTCAGCTGCTAAATAAAAGAATAAAGAGGGGCATCCTAAACTGAAAATGTCCCCTCCCCATTTCGTTGAGATTATAAATATAAATTATTGTGCTAGGGAATGTTTTAATAGTTATTTCAGAAAGAAGAAATCACAGTGCTTACCGTAATCAACCCTAACTGATTTGCCATTAAATGGAGCTCTACAACTGAATGAAGTGACTGTTTAAGTTTTTCAATCTGTGGCAAACCAAATTAACAACAATTCATAACTTGAGAAAAAAAAAAATCAGGATTGTACAGGAAGTTAATAGGACCAACTAGAGAGAATCACCTCCTTCCATGTAATGCCACAGTTGTTAAGAACCAAAACACGAATGTGTTTGAGTGAAGGAAGTGTAGCTAAATCCTGTTCCATTAAATTGCCTGTTAAGTTGAGAACTTCAAGAGCTGGTAGGGCTTCACAAATGGTATTTATATCCTGCATAAATATAGCATCCTTAATACACCAATTATATAATAAATTGTAATGATAAAAAAAAGAATCAAGCAAAGAATCCACACCACACAATTCTAAGGCATGAAGGGGTTTGTGCAAGCAAAAATTAAAAAAATTAAATTATATTAAATTAAATCATTAAATCCTTGAGAAAAGTTCATGCTCTTGAATGCAGTAAAATGTGTGGATGAATGTCACACGATAAACAAGGCATAAAGAGAAAACTCTGAAAAGGTAATCACTGCAAAAATTCCAGGTCAAAGCATGAAACCCTTTTACGCTGGAATGCTGTACATTTGTGACACGACAATAGCAAATTTAACAGATAGCGCTTCACAGAGTTAAATGGAGAAAAGGGATTTATGTAGCCAACCCAAAAATTTTGTGAGTTTAACAGGCTTGTGTTTGTTTTATGCTCTGTTATAGTTTACAACATATACAATTTTGTTGTAGATCCCATATTCACGATATTCCTAGCGATAGTTACGTCATTTGTTAGCTATGTGATATGTAAGACACTTCCTCCAACCAAAAATTGGGGTTGTCCAACAAAGCGTACATGAAACCCATGTGTGACAATTATTAAATGTGTAAAACTTTACTCACCCCAAAAACATGTACAAAATCATACTTCTGAATTGAACAAACAGTCCATTATACTATTTTAGCTTCTTTCATGAGAGAATTACACCCCATATTCACGCTAGTTAAATTTGCATATATCCAAAAACTTCTAGATATGCGAGGATTGCAGTGTTAACACCCCATGTTAATGTCAAAAGTACAACATTCATGTCTGGTGCCCACATGACCACATAACCATAGCTTGTTACCAAAAAGTTTTCTTTAAAATTGAGACAAAAAGTTGACAAACAAGCTATGATCTGAATTTTCACAGAATAAAAGTGTGTGCCCACTTGAGCCAGGCTAAAGATTAATTATTAATATATCCATAATTATATGTTTAGTTTCCCTCATCCATATGTCACAAAACAAAATTATTAAATTAATATATTTTTACGAAGAAAATGAAAAGTAACTTACTAGGAAAATAAAAAGTAAATTAGCAAACCAAATTTTTTGATTAATTTTCATATTTGCGCCCCTGAAAATACATTATCAGATTATAGTTCTAAATAAATTGATGCATATAGATGAATTCTCACTATGTCTGATATCAAGGCATTGTCTTGCTGCAGTTTCAGAACCTGAGTATATTGCTCTCAGAAGTGGCATTCATAAGATAAGTATTAGTACATTCAAATTTATGTTTAGATTAAAAGAATTGATATCATCTTTTTGTATTAATTTAAAGCATATACAACAACAACAACTAAGCCTTTTATGCCAAGTACTTGGGTAGGTCACGTGAACCAAAAAAGAATTATGCCGGATTTATCACATGAATTAATTTAAAGCATATGAATTCCAATAATCTATCAGTAAGTTTTCTGATGCCCTGTTGATGATCCACAATTAGTTTGTCATTATAACAAATGAACTGAGAGAATTTCGAGACAGGAATGTGATATACATTTCAATTATGCAAAGTTGTAACGTGATATTGCAGTTATTGAAATTATTCAAGAAAAATAGTATGAATCGATAATAAGCTTCTGTTTCTCCAAAAAAGTTAAAGATTTTTAAGTGTCTCTTAGTATTCATCTTTGATCACCAAGGCTGTGAAAAAAGCATATATAATCTTGAACCATTACAGAACTCCACCTAGAACATTTCAAGGACAGTTTCTGCAAAAGTGCTAGTAAGATCTCAGAACAAGGGTCAATAATAAAAGAATAAGTTTGAAGTTAAAATTAGCTGAAAGGAGTAATAGAGCTTTATAGAGCTAAAAGCCAATAAAGCAACTATCTTTTACATATAGTTTAAAGCATGAATGATCAAAGAAATTATGCCTTAAATTTACTGTCTGAAATTCCAAATGCAGCTCATTTTTGCATAATTTCTGCTGATATTTGAAAGGGAATTAGCAAATATATCAAAATGCTGCTACTCGTGAAGCAGTACAACTGATGTATTGTTCATAATAAAACATACTTGCCAATTAGAAAGCAGATTTCCCGTCAAATCAAGCTCCTTTATATCTGCAACAAACAAAATATTATTAATGAGAAAGTGCCCTAGAGGTGGCTCACAGTTCTTTTGAATGTGTCAATGGAATTTCATGATTTTAAAAGATGTTTTAAAAGTGATTTCTAATACAAAAGCTACAAAGAAACTGCTTTTTGTATTTTGAAATCTAACAGAAAGGACAGTGTATGGAAATAAGAATATCAGTTCATTTAATATTACAAGATGAGGTTGAAGCATTTTAACATGAGAGGTAGCCCGTGGATGGAACTCGAATCCTACCAATCGTTGGGCTAAAATCTATTGCATTAATCAGAAGGAAACAAGTAGTTATGCACCCAAGTGATGCATAATAATCTCTATTCCATCTCAAAAAATATGACAGTGAACCCTCCTATTGTCAAGCGAGGCTTGGAAATGCTCCCTTAGCGAATCTGTGCACATAAGTAAAGTTCAAGTCTAGCTTGCGCCACATAAATAATATCACTAACAACTAGTATACTGGGATAGCATATGGATAAAGCATTACAAAAGTTTAAATTTTTTGCCTCATAAAGAATGAAACTTACTTCACAAAGCGATCCTTATCACAAACTAGTTTATTGATTTCATCACATGTGCATTATATCACTAAAAAACGAAGAATTTAGATGTGATCTTAGATTAAAACAACACCACATTGCATTTACACTTAACCAAAAACATCGAATAAAACCCTACATTAGAAACCAACTCACTGGGCACTAGAGCATTGATCTCATTAGCATCCCCAATCAAGCTAACCCCCAAATATGAAACCGCCGCACTAGTTAACTCCTCAAACTTCTTCAACTTCTCCTCAACTTTATTTCTCCCGACAAGCTGCACCGGCACGCGCTTGTTGCTCCTCGAAAGCACGTACATTTCGTCTGTACAATCACATCCAATTAGGATAACTTTTTCCACCTCATTTCTCAGAAAAATTAGAGTTTTTTTCCTATACCTTCTTCTTCTTTGGTTGGATCGGTGCGGTATCTGAGATGGAGAGCCTCCACGAACGAGATCCCTGCGCTCAGGTTCTTTGCGCGGACGAGGGAGCCGGACTTATCGGATCGGGTAGTGAAGTAACGGGTCCCATTGACGGAAAAGTCGTGCTTGCCGTCGCCGTCGTCCCAGTCGACGCCGACCCAGGAGCCCGAGTGGCCGGCGACGGGTCCAATGTAGCGGATCGTGCCGGTCCTGCGCGGATTGCCCATGGCGTGGACACGCTGCCCGATCCGAAACCCGAGAGCTTCATCCTCCACCATGGACGATTTTGGGTTGGGGGCGATCGATTTTTCCCGTGCGGGGGGAGAGGGGGGCGGGCGGGGGTGGGTACTGGAGACTGGGGAGTTTCTAGATGGGCACAGCATATTTCCTAGTGAGCCCACTTAAAAGACCGTTTTATTTACCATTTTGCCATTATTTTTTTTGGTCAAAAATGTCCAGCCATGTTCCCTGTCCGGGCTAACCAGCCCGGATCCATAATCTGGGTCCGGAGCTGCTAGCCCGGATCCAGTAATCTGGGTTCGGATCTGCTAGCCCGAATCCTCTTCTTCCCTCCCGCAGCGTCCACTGCACATTCAGCACGATCCCTGCTAACGCCACCACCATCTCCTCCTCCTTCACTACTGACATCACCGTCATCACCATCCCATTCCCCTCGCCCGACCAGACCGGCCTCCCCGTCGGCGCAAGCCAACATGGGTGGTGAGGAAGGAGGTGGAGGGAGAGGCGGTGGCGGAGATGAGAGAGTGGAGGAGACGAGGGTATTTCGAGAATATTGGTGGGCTCACTAGGAAAAATCCTCTCGGTTGAAAAGAGAGGATGTGCTCACTAGGAAAAGTGGGCTCACTGGGAAAAATCTTGTGCCCATCTAGAAATTCCCGGAGACTGGGGATAGGCCAGATAATTAAACGGGTTGGATCTGGGAAATTCTAAATGCGCACCATACTTGTACCTAGTGAGCAGCATTTTCCTCTATGTTGTGAATCACTTTAGTATAGGATGTGGTGCTCACTCAGTAAAATGCGTAAAAATGTAGTGCGCATTTAGAATGTTTAAAAATATTACAAGTCTGGGGAGTTTCTAAAGGAGCACACCAATTTTCCTAGTGAGCCGCTCTCAGTTTTTTTGTTTGGTCTTTTGGTCCGACTTCAAAGCTTAAAATGGGCTCACTTGCTCCTTTGGAAACTCCCCAAGTCTGCCCTTATTTTTTGGATAGCTGGCCCTTCCAAAAATATTTAAAAATATTACAAATTTTTCATTATTTTCATAAAGTAATTTATCCTTGGGTGGGTGTGGGGGTGGGAATATCCGAACAAGTAAAAAAACTGAGTAAATATTTGGAATATTTTTTAAATGCATGTACAGGAAATCAGTATTTATTATTTTGTACCATAATAAGTGCATATTATATGCATTTATAATACAAACTTTACTTTATTTTCATGTACTTTAGGAAAGTATTGATAAAATTGAGAATAAATGGAGTATAAACTTACTTCATATATAACATAACATGTTGATATTTTACTGAATCTTAGTAAATAATTACATGACCGTTTCCATATAAACTTTGATATTCTTTTTCTTTTGTAGGTGTTAATTATTCTCTCTTTTTTTTCAAAAATTATCTGATTTCTTACCTTATATTTTTAAGAGTACTTAATTATAATTATGATTAAAATATATACATTAATTTTCCATTACAAGCAAAAAAAATGAATTTGACTTTTATATGAAATGAAACCCCATATTTTAGGACAAAAAACCCATTTTTTTTATTGTGTAATTGCAAATTACCTGCAACGATATATATTTAAATTTACATATTATATTGAATAGGGATAGTGTTCTATCACAGTGTTTGATATAATCGATATATCAATCGAAATTTAAAACCCGTAAAAGACAATAAGG
Organism: Dracaena cambodiana; assembly: GCA_036321105.1. NCBI lineage: Eukaryota > Viridiplantae > Streptophyta > Magnoliopsida > Asparagales > Asparagaceae > Dracaena > Dracaena cambodiana. The sequence continues at coordinate 6,225,792 of JAYEPQ010000009.1, forward strand.
TAGTATAATTTTTTTTTTTAAATAAAGGTTTGGATTTTTTTTTTCTATTATTTTACCATTATTCAATTTAAAAGAAGATGTTTTCAATATAATAGTTTATAAATATATCATTTTAAGACAATTTATAAAACGTACTAAACTTTTTGGCTTAATATATAGATATAAATATGTAAAATTATTTTCAAGTTTGATTTGTCTATTATTTCTGACATAGATAAATTGCAATAAGTTTTAAGAATAAATCAAAATATGTGTAGATATAAAATAATTTATAATAGTTTTTTATGTGTGTATATATATATATATATAGTAAACGGGAAATACACAGGCGGTGAAGGGAGTTCCTTCACCGCCGCTTAGGTGGCCCAATAAAATTATTACATGTGGCACCACTCAAGGAGTATTTAAAAGAGTTTTTTTATTTGTTACTTTAAGTTGCGCCACCTGTAATAATTTTATTGGGCCACCTAAGCGGCGGTGAAGGAACTCCCTTCACCGCCGGTGTATTTCCCGTTTCCTCATATATATATATATATATATATATATATATATATATATATATTGTTGGTGCAGACATGTTGAGTGATAATTTATTAATATTTTATCTTATTTTTAAGTTGTTAAAGTTAAAAAACTATCTCTAATTAAATCACGCATTTATAATAATAAGGATAACAAATCTTCTCCCTCCTTCTTTCTTAATTGTGATTTTATTAATGATTAAAAAAAGATTTAATTTTTTTTTTTTGAATTTTGAAATGATTACTGATGACATGCTTGTGCCATTCATTTGCAATCTTCTTCCTCTTTATTTGTAATACTTATTCACCGCCACAACGATAATTACAAATATTTTTTTGCAAAATAAAATAAAATAAAATAGCTATTGAAAGGATGATAAAAAAAAAATGTGTTATATTATTTTATTTTATAAATAATTTGAAAATGAATGAGACAATAAAAATATATAAAATAAATTAAGACAAAAGATTTAAACTTGACGAAATTTTCCTAGAGCTATTACTTGGTACATTGTGTCCACCCATTGAAAACTAACAAATGATTTCAACCTCTCACACACAAATTCAAAGTACAGAAAAAAATAATGTTTACTGTAAACAACCAAATCTTGCAATGGCAGTTAACAGTAAATTAATTTTTATCCATAAAATAATATTTACCGTAAAGCATTTAAGTTCTGACTCCAATACTCCATACTTCATATAAAAAATTTAAGGAACCATCCCTTACAATCAAAATACCAAAAAGAAAAACTCAAACAATTTCAATTTCAACTAAACAAAAATAGAAAGAAAAATACTTTCTCTCTCATACACACACGTGCGTATTTATGTATGTATGTATATGTATATATGTGTGTACATACATACGTGTGTTTATGTATGTATATATATGTATATATATGGGTGTACATACATATATCTGTGTGTTTGTGTGTATGCTGAAGGGATTACTTTACATAAACCATTGGTAATTTACTTGAGTATGAGAAAAAAATAGTAAACCTATTATTTATTTTTAACTTTTTTTTTTTTTTTTTAAATCATGAGCTTTATATCTTTAGTTTCTCAAGGATTAAATTCCATAAGCTTGTAATTTCATCAACTGCATACAATATGCTATATTCACAAAAAAATATTAAATTTTATGTCTACTTGATTCAACATCAAATCATACTTAAAACCCAATAAATTACAAGTGAATCCATAAGGGTTTAGATCTAATAAAAAAAATTAAAAATTAAAAATTATTATAGATAGTGAAACTACACTGCAACTCAAATTTGTTCGCTCATTTCTATTATTCTCATATATTGATACAGAAACATAAATTAATTCTCCACCAGACACGCCAGCTTCCATATAACTCACAGGAGCAAAATATGTTAACTCTTCATTCCTGCACAGGAAAGCACACAATTTACCAGCAGAGACTGCACAACTCTCAGATTATTTCTGTTCAAGTTGATTCCAATCTTTCCATAGACTACAACAACAAACACCTACAAATATACAGCATTTGCTTAATGCATCAGTCCATGCTAGCCGTAGTATGATAATTCAATGCGACAATCCCTCCTCCTCCTGCTGCAAGGATGAGAACAAAAAGATTACGCGCTGCAGTAACAAACGGCTGAGAATCAAAAGATTTAAGCGCTGCAGTGGCAAGGCATTCATTTTCATGGAGCTTCCATCGGATACGAATCAAGATGCAGGTTCGTCAGCTTTTACTGAGAACCTAACCATATTTTCATTCATATAACAAGCAGCAATACACAAGATGCGTTCTTTTCCCAATTTCTTCTGCTTTAGTGCAGATGATGATAACTACTCCTTTACAATGACGGAGGAAAATAAGAAAACAGGAGGAAAAGGATGGCTATGCAGGCCGAATCAATTAGTAATCTAATACATCACATCAGAGTCATCACTACTATTGGTTATATGGTAACCTGAAAGTAACCTGCAGGAAAATTCTAGAAAGAATCACTGGCCAGAAGCAGCTTTCGATTGTGGCGGCAGACCATCTATCATGCTCAGCTGTCTCCTGAGCTTAACAATATGAGCTTGCACCTGTCAAAGTAACACAAAATGTGAAAATCTTCCCTTACCATTTACCAATATACTAGTAATAAGAAAAGAATTGGTTATGTGTATAACAAGGTCTTTTGCATTCATCAAACTTGAGAAATTTATTTTATCCATAAGGACTTATTGGTTTATGGTGAACCGACCCAGGGTAGTGGTCTTGAACATCTTAGCCGAGTAGTTGCTATATTTTACATCCATTTCTGTTAGTTTCCTCTATTCGACTTCCAAATCCATATCCCATTGCAAAATGATTAAACCTCTCATAAGTTAACCATATGGTCCTGCTTCAGGGGCTAGCTATCCTATTTGCGTAAGATCTCTGGAGAATCTACCGAAATCTCAATCATTATTTCTTTTAGAAGAAGAAAAAAATTATGGGTAGATCTCTTAGTAAGTGCAAAATCACTTACTTCTGCTGAACATAATGAATATACTGCAGAAGGTCCTGATTTTATTTTTGGTACTCGCCTGCATTTGGTTCCCCTATTTGTGCGAGTCCCAGTATTCAGTTGTTCCTAGTGCAGTAGGAGGCTTCAACGCATGAGGTTTGGCAGCCCATCCGCTTGACAACCAAATGACATTTTCATGCTTATATGCCGTGTGTACAAGTGAGCATGCATGTATCTTGTGTAAGATCTAATTGCCGATCTACCTCTTTACTCATCATAAAAAGATATTGAGCATGTACGATGACCTAGAATGGTTATCACATATAATGGGTCTACTCACGTGCATGCCATAAACTTTAGCTATATGCATGGGATAGTTTTGATTAAAAGGGTACTAATTCTTCTAACCTGCTGACGAGCAGCAGCAAGTTTTAACAGCTCATCTGCCTCTGAAAAATTCATGAACCACTGACTAAGTGCATGGTCCTTGGTGTCACCTCTTTTTCTTTCATTGACATGTTCAGGAGGACCTGAAGAAATTAAAATATAGTTGCATTATAAGCTTAGAAGCAATGAAACTCTAAATGATCAAAACGATATTGATGTCATACCAGGAGGTGGCAAGTTAAAACTGGCAGGTAGCCTGGGAACAATTGCAGCTGGATGATTTTGAACTCTCAGAAAAAAAGCTTCTGATGGCTCGGGGAAAACAATCTCATCATAAGTTTCTACAACAACTGGTTTTTTAGTTGTTTGAGGTCCACCATCATCATCGGGATACAGTTTAAGCTGGTGATATCTACAAAATTATCAGCAGAGTTCAAGGCTAGTTATGGCAGAGAATCGAGCAAACAGAAAGCAAAGTGCGATTGAGGTTATTCAAAGAATTGGCAAACAGAAAAGTGAATGCAGTTCAATAATGTTTCTCAGGAACATACAAGTCTAATTGCTTGTCGCAAACATCACTGTGAAAGAAGAGGGATATGACAATCTCAAATTCTCCCCATCCAGATTCTGACAGTTCGAAAGGTGCTGACTCTACAACTCTTGTTGGATTGTTGAAGCTAGGATGTAGTTGAAACACAGCCCGTTTAACTATTACGCTTAAATCCTCATTCCCCGCCCCACGAACATAAACAGTCCACTTGTGGGAATGATACCTGGTAGAAAGCCAAACGTGACACAATAGTGCGGTTGGCCAATATTAAATTAAGTAGCAAGCTAAATATCAGAAATCAATGATTTCTCCGGAAAACTGGAAAACTTACTCGCTAGCTTTTTTACCAAGCCAAAATGCTATGGTTCCATAAACAATTGGAAAGCTGATCTCAACATCTTTGAGTTTTTTGCTCTGACTCTACAATATATTAAAAAACAATAAATTTAATCAGTCATAGAAACTTGAGATCTACAATGCAATGACATAAGGGAAATATAGATGACAAAAACACGATATGACAAGGATCTCCAAAGATTTTGAGGACACATTTAACATGGGTGCATCAAAAAAGTAGAATTTTTTCACTAATTATAATCAACAATTATGTCTTCACTTACGGAATCATAAATATTATACATGAGTATCCAATAAGTATTCGCTTTCAACTAGTTTTATCTTTCAATGAAGAAGCTCAATATGTTTCTCGTCTATACACTAAATTCCGCTTTCAATTCAGACATTCTCAGAACATTTTATTTCAACATGTAAATTCAATGAATAAGCATTCACAATGCTTGATGGGCATCAAGTTAGTCTCGACTCTTGAAGGTGCATACAATAAGCAATTAAAAGTAAATTACAATGTAACAGAGAATTGTGCAGTTATGTTTCGATTTTTTACAAAGCTAGAGATTAGGGCTCCATTTGGGAACTCAATTATGATAACTATAAGACAACAATTGAAATTAAATCCGAAAAATTTAGGCTAAACCCTCACATTAACCATCAAGACAGTAATTTGACCTCGACTAATTAAATTAACTCTCTAGATTTCAGAGAAATTTAGGGCTTGCCTGAACGGCGACCTTCTTCCCCATCGGCACGGACCCTGCCGCCGACGCCACCGTCGCCGCAACCGATGTTTTTTTCGCAGGGAAAAGTTAGGGTTTCAGCGTTAGATCGGGAGGAGATTTGGCGAGGGAAAGGTCTGAAAGTGAAAACGGATCCGGGTTCTGGAAGCCTACCTACTTAACCCGGTAATTGGGAGTCTCAAAACGAGCACACCATTTTTCCGAGTGAGCTCACTTTGTAGTGTTATACTTGGAAGCTATAACGGTTATAAAGTGGGATTACTAGGAAAAAATGTGTGCTCCTTTAGAAACTCCCCGGTACTTGGGCAATTCAAAATGCGCACCGATGCTGACTTAGGCCCTGTTTGTTAACTTAGAAGAGAAAATTAGAAATGACTTTCTAAAATAAAGTGATAGAATAATTTTTTTATTACTACAAATTAGGTTGGAAAAAAAAGAGAATAAAAAAGAAATCTTTTAATTTTTTTAATTAATTCTTTACTTTGAGAAATACTTTCCTCTTTCAATAATTTTGGGATGGAAGAAAATTTAAAGAATTCTATTATCATGTAGGATTCACCTCAATAAATAACAAGTAACTTTCAAATTATTTCTGAACCAAATAAATAGTAGAAATAGTAAAAATAAGCTACTTTCCTACGTCTAGGCCATTTTAGTGTAAACAATACAATCAGAGCCTTGGTGAGCACCATTTTCCCCTTGTTTTACTATAGGATATGATGCTCTCTAAGTAAAATGTTGTGCCCACTTAGAATTTCCCCGGTACTTTAATATTTTATCTGCATGTATAGTCTTGCTATTTTGGGATTTTGCAGATACTATTTACATGAAAACTACAAATGACCCCCTGGCTACATGCTCATTATTTTTCTGTCCATTTCTTTTACTAAAAAAACTCGTACCAACTTATGATGCATGTCTATTTTCTCTCTCCGATCTCTTTTTCTTAATAGAAAAAAATGGTCTAACTTCTTTTATGTTAACCAAGTCACTCTCAGTTCTGTAATATAAAAAAAAAAATTAATTTTGTTGCATATTTACATAAACTTTATCTTTCATTGTCACATCATGAACTGATAAAATTATAAAATATAATATTTTGTCAATAATCGAGTGATTTTTTAGCTCATGTCATAATATGTGATAATATTTTTTACTAATTGTCACATGCTTACCACAATTTTCCTCCTTTATCCTGAGTGAAAAGATTAAACTCTAAGCACAATACTGACCGAGTTAATCCAGTAATTTAAAATATAAAAAAAAACTAAATACAAGTATCTAACTTTAACAACGTTCTTTAGTATCATTTTACGGATATAAAAATTTGTTTGAACTTAATATCATTAGGATCCAAACCTTTTTGTATTTATTAGTATATCATATCTCTCTTACATTTACTCTTATATTATATTGTTTATTTTCTTAGTAAATTATGACTTTTCTTTTTTTAATGTAGTAATAAATTTTGATGAACCAATGAGATTTCTTTTGTTTAAATAAATAACTTCCACACTGTTGCTTCCATCTTGATAGTTTAGATCAAATATGCAAACAATTAATTATTTTTACTATTAATTATATTTGTTTTATAAAAGATAATTATTCATAAGTTTATTATTCTTAACATATAGTATCTCACACCTATCTTCATATTTTTACACAATTTAAACTTGTTTACTATTTTCATAGATTAATAAAATTTATTTATTATTTTTCTTTTTGATTAGTTTGATTGATTTCTCAACAATTAAAATATTATTCTACCCTATCAAACTGACGCTTGGTTGTCTTAACAAAAATGTGGAATACCAAATATTTAACAATAAAACATTCAGTCTCAAAATTCTCAAAAGACAGGGGTGTCTCTGCAAGATCTCGAGGAAAACAAATCCACAAAAATCCAAGAATTTCTCTTTCGAGCATCAAAATCTAAACGAAAATTTGCCGTCACAATGGAGCCTACCGATCTCTCGGCTCTACCAGAAGAAGAGATCGCCGAAGGCGAAGCAGCAGGCTCATCTTCTCCTTCTTCCGCCTTCGATCAGTCCTCGATCCCTCCTCGCCCTGGTCCCCAGTATGCCCAATTCCTTCAATTTTGATTTTCCCCCAATTTTTTTTTTCCATCTTTTTACAACAATTTGTTCATTTTTGTAGGAATTCACGCGAAAAGTATGCACCCTTGGATTGGTCGGGTTACTTTGATAAGGAAGAAGATGTCAAGATTCCAGAATCGGACGATGCAAGTTTCAAATGCATTTTTCTTGTTCCAAAATTATAATTTGCTAATTTTTTTAAAAATATTTTTTTGTATTTTTTAATTATTTTTGGGAAAAATATAGGTGTTTCATGTTTACTTGGCTGGATCTGAGGGGCCAGTTGTTTTTTGTCTGCATGGAGGTGGTTATTCAGGGTATGTCGCTTTCTTGGAAATTTATAATTTTCAAATTAATCATTTTGGTATCGCATTTCAAATGCTATCTAAAATTCTTGCTAAATGGATATGATTATGCATTAAACATCAAGTTATTCAACGTGGAAATTTAAAATATAATTTCATCATTAATCTTTTGTTAAATTCAATAAAAACGTGTATAGATATGCATTAGCTTCATGCTTTGCAGACACCAGTGTCATGCTTTGCAGACACTAGTGTCATGCTTTGATGTGGACAAGGTCTTGCACATGGAGACCCTAAATGCATTTTCTTGAAATAATTATATGCATGTTTAGCTTATAAGTGTATGTATTGAGTTGTTATTCACATATAAAAGAAATGCTAAAATAGAAAAATAATAGATAAAATATTTAGCTTTTGTCAAGGGTGGCATAACATATGCCGTCTTGTACATACTTTTGAGGTGAATAAAGGTGTACAAATTTATAAGTGCTGGACACGGATGGAGAAAGGAATCAGGTTAAATTTTTTGTTTTTGGGAAGTGCCCTATATATCTTTGTTAATAGGACTATTCTCGGCATTATTGTACTCCATTGATATACCAAACAATGTAACCATATCAAATGGAGTTCCTCTAGATATAATGTGATTAATTGTCAAATACTTTTGTTAACTGCATTTCTAGGTGGGTGGGTGTTAGATGTCTAGAGTGCTTTAGTCATAAAAATAAGCAAAAACAGAAGTATCTAGTATAGCATCACACCTCAATGACTTATAAGGTTATTATATTTATGCTTATTTGGAAAATGAACGAATTACTCATCATGCATTGCTGTGTTTGATATTTACCCTCTTATTATTTTTCCAGGCTTTCCTTTGCGTTATCAGCAAGAAAAATCAAAGAAAAGGCTCGAGTAGTAGCTATGGATCTAAGAGGTCATGGAAAGTCATCTACGGAAAATGATCTTGACTTGTCCATTAATGTATGGGCTTCCTGTTACTTTATATATTTTTTATCCTTTTAGTTTTTATTTAAATCATTTCGTTGACTTATTGCTAATAGTAACCAATATCTAGAAAAAAAAAACTGAAAAATTTAACCAATTTTAACAATTTGCAGACTCTATGTAATGATGTTTTGGCTGTTCTGAAGACTCTGTATGGAGACTCTCCACCTGCAATCATACTCGTTGGCCACAGGTTTTCTTCTATTGGATTCCTTATTTGATCCATCGTGCTAAGTAATCTCAGAGAGCATCAACATTCACCTTCCTTGTGTACATGATCTGTTTCAGCCACTAATTTGTAGCAAAAACTAGTCTGTGTGTTGAATGCTGTCTGCCAGACTGCCAGTGGTATATATATTAAGGGACTTGACATATCAGTGTTAGTCTAAACATCTATGTGAGATCTAAATATTCTAAGCATAGATGATTTAGGTTCGTGTCTAGGAGATTGACCTAATGGTTTGATTGTTCCTCAACTCTTGTTTCCTTGTAGCCCCTTAAGTCCTTTACAAGATTATTTTCCCTGGCCCGTCCTCGCCAAATTCAGCCGTTTATCTTCATAGTTCTGTTGGAAAAGATGTCTTGTATTGATTTAGAGGTGGATCTCGCTATCTCTACAAACACAACTGTTTCTTGTAGTTTTTTTAATTATTTTATTTAATGCTAGTTTGATATGATCTGAAGTTACATTAGTTGTGGAGATACCATCAAGAAAGCATTATGCTTAAAAGTCACCAACCAGCTGGTAGTAGCTTCATTTTTGAAACAAGATTCCTTATGCTTCAAAAATAAAATCATATTTGGAGTTCAGTGGGCCTTATGCTATCTTTTGGATCCTTGGTCTCTTTACATAATCTTGCATTCATATATGATTAGTATATACAGATTCATCTTAAGTAGTGCTCAAATTTGTGACTGCTAATACTTAATAGTGAATCCCTTATTATAACATGTCCTTAAATTAAAATTTTGTGATAATTTCACCTGCAGTTATTAGAGGATCCTTTAACCACATGCCATCCCGAGTTCAATTATTCCAACTTAATTGTGTTTAAATCTTAATGGACTTGTTAGTAGGTTACCTGGTAACAGTATCATCTAATAGGTGCATGCATAATACAGTCAAACCTGGCGAATAACAAATGCAGTAACAATTTGCATCCATGTACACTGTGTTATGCATCGATAATTTTTATTTTTATTTTTATTTTTTTATTTTTTGTATTTGTATTTGTATATGTAGTCTATTAGAAACATACGTTATGTTCACCACAAATGCCGTTTTTTAAACTGGTACCTTTTATACATCTGTAAATATTTTTTTATGCATTTGAATATGCATTGGCTATTGGAAACATGTATTGTGTTCACCACAAATGCCTCTTATTGAACTGAGATTAAGCCCTTATACTAAAGGGCAGTTTTTTCTTGTTTTCATGTAGTTCATGATTTAAGGCTATTTAAAGTTGAGAGAATCAAAGTTAAACATTAATAATGCTTAAGAAGAACCTTAATGGGCGTCAGTCTCAATAGGTAATAGTTTGAAGACGTGAATCGAAGTTGGAACTAATTCATTAACTGCATGGCTAATGATCATAGTTTATGTAAATTAAGCTGAGTCTATTACTTGAAATGCATATAGTAGAAGTAGAGTTATCGCAAATGATCTATCTTGTTAGTCATAAAACTGAATATGAATTGAGAAGTTTTGTCTAATAAAGTGGAATAGGTGTTACCATGAAATTTAGTACTTGTTTAAAAGTGGACTGATGAGCAACAATCAATTGTGTTTCCATGAAATTAGACCTAACATTTCTAAAGTAACATATCAATAATAAATGTAGTCAAATAAGGGATTGCTCGGGACATATGGAGTCATCTTAGAAATGATCATATGTGCATATGCTCCCCCCCACCCCCCCAAACTATTATAGAGTGTAATCTTCAGGGTTCTTATGTCAAGTTAAATCACTCAAATCACATGAATAATTGTGTTTCCGTGAGCAACAATCAATTGTGTTTCCATGAAAATAGACCTAACATTTCTAAAGTAACATATCAATAATAAATGTAGTCAAATAAGGGATTACTCGGGACATATGGAGTCATCTTAGAAATGATCATATGTGCATATGCTCCCCCCCCCCCCCCCCAAAAAAAAAAACTAGTATAGAGTGTAATCTTCAGGGTTCTTATGTCAGGTTAAATCACATGAATAATTATAGAAGTAGGTTTCTTTTATCCCAAATGATACTGTAAAATTTAGAAAAATGACAAGAGCATTAGATGACCATCTCCTCTTACTCTCTATCTCCTTCATCTACAAGGGCTTGGCATTTTCCCTAATCCGTTAGGTCAGGCCTTTGTATGATCTGATGGCAGGTCAAAGATGTACAACTATGCCAGGTAAAAGTGATTGAACAGTGTGATGTCACGGCTTGCATGATAGGAGAAGCCCTCAAGATAAAAACAGGAGGACTCTTTATGATCTATCTATCATAGACCAATAGTAAGGGAAATGCAAATATTCAAAAATAGTAACTCTATTTTTTCCTTTTCTATATTTTTAGGTTTAATGATCACAATTTACGTTATTGATTTGTCTTGCTAGTCATGTAATTGAACTTGGATGAGAAATTTGGCTGAATAAAACCGTGTTCGTTAGTTGCTTGAGCTAGTTGGATCTTGCTTCACTCAAGTCTTCCAATCAAGGCTTATCTAACTATGGTAATGAACAATTGAAAAACAAACAAGCATAGAAGAAATACATGAAGCAAATAGGGGCAACTTGCCATTGTAAAAAATAATATCTACTAGAAAAAAAAACAAGAAGAAAAGTGGCTCGTTGGCCCGAAGATACGTCAATGTAGGGGGTGACATTCATGCTGCCATTCTGACCACTCACAGACATAGCAGTAGAAGAGGTTTCAACCCTGATCCTGTGCATTGCTAGAAGACGAGTGGTGACTTGAGATAGAGCCGTTGTATTCTACACTTTTTAACTTCCTAATCACTTGGGGATGAGGCTGCTCAAGCGGAGCTGGCAAGCGTATACCTCCCCATGATACTCGCGTCCTTGATTTTGATATTAAATCTTTTCATGATGCCATTGTTGAACTCCTTAGACTCTAGGTATTTGGTCATGGTATACTTCCCCCCCCCCCCCCCCCCCCCAACATCGTCAACAGTTGTTAGATTCTACGAAGGTATGACATGATGAATTGGGGTGAGATGCCAAACCTTCAACAAATAAAGCTAACAAAGAGTTTGAAGAGGTGGCTACTTACAAATTTTGTCTTTAAAATTTATATATGATTCTGGGTACAAAAAATCTTCTTTTATATTTGTTTATATAATTTAATAGTTGAATCTGATAGAAGACATTTTGAAGATTATACTCGACATAGTACGGGGACATGCACGCATGATCATTGCTAAGATGACTCAATGTGCCCTAAGTAATCCTTTATTTAACTATATGTATCGCTGATATTTTACTTTTGAAGTTTAAAAGTCTATTTTTATGGAAACGAGTAGGTTGTTACTCATCAATCCAATTTTGAGTAGGCACCAGTGCACCAACTATCACATTTTAATCTAGTCAAAATTTTTCTATCCAAGCTTACTTTCATGATTAACAAGAGAGATCATAGGGCTGTATAGGGGTCAGTTCGGGCCGATTTTTGAGCAAGTCAAGATCCAAATTCAAATGAGCGAGCGAGTTTTGAGAGGGGCTCGTGCCCGCATGCTTTATTGGGTGGTCTCTTCCAAACTCGTCGGGTTGAGACTTGAGATGGCTTGGAGTTGGGTTTAGGAGGTGAGGATTCTAACGAGTCCTAATAAAATCTTAGACCAATTACAAATAGTGGGTCAATTTTCTTTAAAAAATTATCAAAATTTTATAAAAAATATCAAGTTGTAAATGACATAATAATACAATCTATTCAAGCCTTGTCAATTAAATCATAATTATATTTATAAGTTTTTATAGATAGGGCATTCATTTAGGTCATCTACCAAAGATGTATAAAGTTTAGCTCAATGAAATGTCAATATTCCTAAGATCAAGGCATTCAACTATAAGTACAGTTAGGACATCCAGAATTTTTGACGAAATTTTAAAACCCACCTTTTGGGTTTGGATAGGTTTTGAAGGACTTTTAAACTTGATTTTTCGAGTGGGTTTTGGGCACGTCAAAGTATGGGCTTAACCGATAAACACCTCTAATAAATCATCCGCATAAATTCCACTATATAATATGCATTTCAACAGACCCTGTCGGTCTAATTAATGTGAAGTGTGACCATTAACCATAAAAGTTTGGAACACTTTTTTCCTTTTGGATTTCGAGTGTTGTATGGGCGCAATCCATAACACTTCTAATTTATCTGCAAAAAATTCACTTTGTCATATGCATTTCAACATACCTTGCCTAATTCGAATATGTCGCAAGTTTTGGGAGGGCCTTATACCCGCCCATTTTCTTTCGTGGTCTTCTCTGAACCTTACCTATCAGGTTGGGCGCGATTGGAGTCGGGTTCAGGTGTTAAACATCCGAATGATTTTTGATGAAATCTTACACAAATTACTTACAATGGATCAATTTTATTTAGAAAATAGTTGTTCTTATAAAAATATATAAAATATTCATTTTAAAGAGGTAAGTTACATAATAATACAATATGTTCGGGGCTTTACGATTGCATTCATTAGGTTTTCACAATTTATAGATGATTCGTATAGGTCATCACCAAAGAGATATAAGGTTTAGCTCTTGATGAATCAATATCAACGTTTCCAAGATCAAGTTATTCAAGTACAAGTACAATTTTGACATGTTCAGCGGGTTTTCATTCATTTCAACACTTCCTTGGAATTTTGATGAAATTTTCTCTTTCAACGCTGGGTAATTTTGGAGGACTTTAGACCTGTCTTTTTGAATGGGTTTCGGGCGCATTCAGGCATGGGTTCAACCCAGTCACACTCCTAATAGATCATCCAAAAAATTTCAGTTTGTCGTATGCATTCTAACAGATCCTGCCTAATTAACATAAAATGTGATTATTAATCATAAGTAACTGGAACACTTTTCCTATTGAATTCTGGAGTGTTGTAAATTATTAAGAAAAGAGGGAGTTTTAGTAAGTTTTGTGTTGTAAATTATACAAACGAAGTGTAGTGGTGGCAAGTTGGGTTGACCAACCGAAGCTCCAACTCATTGCCAACATGTTGTCATCCTAACCTGATGCAACTTGATTTCGGGTTTGGATATCATATCTCAAGTCCAGTCAGATTGGAGCCATGAATAGATTTCAAACAAGTGAGGATAATAACTAGCTGAATGAAGGCATTAATCTTTTGTAACAAAACTGTACTTAGGATTGGAGCTGGCAAAGTCATGGGTCCAAGATGATTTTTGATATTTTTGTTGGGATGGTTCTAGCTTGTGTCCAGGTTAACCTTCAGATTGTGCTTGCGGATTTTTGAACTATGCCAAAATTTAATTTGGGCTCTTCCCAACTCAAACCTGTCCCATTAATTCTAGTGCTTCTAGTCAGCATCATTAGCCACCATAATTTTATTTCATTGGTCCGATCTTTGCTAGCTAAAATAATAGAAGGCTAGGAACTACTCTAAATCTATTCTAACAAGAGTGGATTACTGGTGGTATATGAAAGACCTGTTTATTTAATGACATCACTTCGGCCAAATGCATTATACAGGACCTCAATTTATAGTGCCCTAGTATGGACTCCTATCGTGGTAGTACTCTCCTTAGTTCATTCACATCTCCAGTATACAATCCCTTCCAAAACTATTTGGCTAGATTATTTCTTGAGTTCACTCTAACTATTATTTATCCGATAATCTCTCTAATAGACAATTGATACGGGACTATTCACTTCCTGGATCTATCACACATTGTCTGCCATTTTCGCCCGATCAATTTTTCTCTTTGTACGTGTGAACATTAATCACAAGATAATGTAGGTTACGAAAGATTTGCCATAAGTTTATTGGTATGCCCCCGCTCCCCCTCCCTGTAAAAGAAAAAATACACACACATTTGTGTTATCCGGTAGTTTTGTTCTTTATGGCATTTTGCTATGCGTGGCACTTATTTCCTCACAGTTGTAACTAGTTTTGGCTTTGATCAATTGTAACGCCCAAGTGAGTGTATCCGTTGCCGTATCCCATGTCTGTAGTTCCTCCTCATTTTCGAATTTATTGGAAACACTATATAAATTCTAGTATTACTCTCAACATGCGATTATTCACGTTTTTGGGTCTTGACAAATGTAATTGATACTAAATAAGAGTTGTTTGCCATTTTCACTTCTTGAGTTCATCACATACCGTTAATGATCATTATCTATCTTCTTCGCTAGGTCAATGTTTGTCTCTGTAGGCATGGACATTAATCACGAGATAATATGGGTTATGTATAGACTTGCATAAGCCTAGAGGTGCCCCCATTCACGCCCTCCCCGCAAAAAAAAAAAGCACACACATGCATCAGTATTATCCGGTAGTTTTGTTCCTTGTGGCGTTAGCTTTGCATAGCATTTAGCTCCTCAATTTTAACTAGTTTTGGCTTTGACCAATTGTAATGCCCGAGTGTATTCGAATATCATATCCTAGATCTTTAATAAAGTTCCTCCTAAAAGATGATTCTTTCTTGAATTTATTAGAAACACTATATATATTCTAGTCTACTTTCAACATGAGACTATCCATGCTTTTGGATCATGACATATGTAGGTGATACTAAACAAGAGGAGTTGTTTGACAAAAATGTTAAATATTAAATAATGAGTCTAAAGTCAGTTTATCCTGAATATATCATGAATAGACATTCTATTTTATAGCAAGTGACCTTCTTGATTTCTTTAGGGAAATTGAGCTCTGTAAAATATTTTTCTTCTGTTAATACCTTTAAGTTTCCCTCTCTATGTTGCTATGCTTCAAGTAGTGAAAATTGGAAAAGTGGAGACTTCATAATTCGTTAAGTAGGTGATAGAAGAGTCAACCAGACTAAAGATGAAGTAACAGACAAAAAGATGGAAATTTTAGATATTCCTTCAGTTTGTTGATGAAAAAGTTGTCAAGGGCTAGTGATAAGCAGATATCTGTCATTTTTTTTTGTCATATTGCTTTCTATCAAAGTGACTCTGCATGTAATTCTCATGAATTCTTGGCATTCAACATAAGCAGTCATGGGACCCAAAAAATAATGAAATACTTCAATGCCAATAAGACAACAGCTTCAAATTAGCTTGTTCTAAGCCCTCTGCAAGGGAGACAGGCTAGTTTTTAGAGATCGGAAGATTTAACTTATTGTCCACTACACATAAAATTTAATCTTTTGCCAAATCAAACATTTTACTGGACGATTTAAGAAGCACTAGACTACTTATGACGTCAGCTAATCATGCTACATTTTTTGCCTGTCATGCATTTTTGCAGCATGGGTGGTTCTGTTGCTGTGCATGTAGCTTCAAGGAAAGTGGTGCGCAGTGTCGCTGGCCTCGTTGTTGTTGATGTTGTCGAGGTCTGCTTCACAACTGGAACTGTTTATACTGTACTTACTGATATTTTTCTCTTGCTGAATGCTACGAATTGATGATTACACAAACAGGGAACAGCCATGGCATCATTGATTCATATGCAGAAAATTCTATCAAGCAGAATGCAACACTTTCTCACTATTGAAAAAGCTGTATGTACAATGCTATTTATCCATTGTGTATAAGATTTCTCTTTATTCTATCATCGGATTTATTTCTTATAAGTTTTCTATGGCATGCATAGAGTAGGGTGATCTTGAAAGTAATGAAGTCAGCTAATTTTTTTTTTAATAAATGGATATTGGATGGTTCATTCTCACCATCTTCGAATACAGGGGAGAAATTTCTTATAATGCATGCCTTGAACTTATGACCATATCACAAGTCATGTCTTACCTACTCTGTTCAAATTCATCTTGACTGGGTTTTAAATTGATAGTTCGAATATGTTGAGGTGTGAGACCCTGGGTACAGCAATATTCTGTTTCATGTGGTTTGCCTTAAAGAAATTAGCTTTTATGAAACACAGAAAAAATGATCTATTGATGTAATGTTTGTTCATGCTTGGCTATGATTAAAGTTGCCAACTTAAAAACTCTGGGAACTTATTTGAATAAATAATTTGAAGTTTGCAACTGAAACAGTTTTTTATTTTTAGGCTAGACTGCACTTATCTTCATCCTTGCACAAGGTTTATAACTTCATATGTTGGTACTTATGGTACTATGTTGTACGAGCCATCTTGTGCGAGACCTGCATGTGAACAGTGATAATGGCAGTGCATATAGTTGTATCATTATTGTTACTGAAAGCCTTCACACTCATTACCTAAGCAATCTTACGGTATGTGGTGATGTGGTACTGTAAAATTTTATTAACTTCTAGACATGTTTATCATGTGCTTTCAATGATTCCTTCAAGTGTGTAGATTGATGAAACCATTGGAGATTCCTTCTTCTAATAATAGGATAACATCCACAGAACAAAAAAAGGAAGGGATTTTGCTCTGTAGGGAAGAGAAGAAATTGGTATTAGGAGCTCACATGATCCAAGCATATATACAAATAGTATAGTAATGCAGGGAGGAGCACAAAGTGTGGCAGATGTGTGCTAATCAAGTGCTTAATTTACATGGTGAGAAAAGGCACTGACAACTGTAACAACTAAACATTAAAAGCATGATGGCACTTTCCGTATTACATAGTTCTTAAGCTTCTATATACTTTCCAACTTGAGGAAGGTGATTAATTATGTTCTCATACCTCCATACTGTAATAATATTTTTTTGATGATACCATAATGTAACGAATTAAAAGTGAGAACTGAACATAAAACTAATAGGCTTGTAGTGTAAAACCAATGTGTACAGCTAGCGAGAGGGTCCAGAAAACTGAGTGCAATTGTTAGGAATGAGAACTGGCATTCCTCATTGGATGATAATCGATGCTGATATCTACTCGTAACAATGCTCGCTATGAATTCAAGTTCTGGTTTATATTGTAAATGTTGCATATATATCTGTTTTCATCTTATTTCAACTTCTAAAATTATGTAACATTAGCCTTGCACTGATATATGAAGACTTTGGCAGATTGAATGGAGTGTCAAAGGAAGCTCACTAAGAAATATTGAATCTGCACGTATATCTGTTCCATCAACATTAAAGTATGATGACTCGAAGAAATGGTGAGCATATAATGTCCATTTACTGGAGATTTTACCGTCTAATCTTGTTATATTTCACATTTCTATGTTGCCTACTGAATTTAGCTGGTTATGTTAGTCCATGAGAAAAAAAAAAAAATCTCCCGTTTCAATTCGATGCCTCTGATTTTGATTTTGATTTTGATTTTTTTTTTGACAGTTATACGTACCGAACTCCACTTGAAGAAACTGAGAGTTATTGGAAAGGCTGGTGGGTTTGATGTTTTCTCTGTTTGTGAAATTATTTGGTAGTGCTTGGAGGTGATCTAGTACTTTTTTCATTGTTTGATTGTAACGTGAAAGCTTTTGTTTAAAGTTTACCATTGATTTTCTACATTACCACTTTTATCTCTTCTGCTCTTCAAGTTTTTCAATGCAGCAACAAGTTGAGGGGGAAAAATTCAACATAAGTGCCGAATCTTTTACTACATTCAGTGTTAAGTGACCTTGAAGATTCAAAAAAGAAAATATCTGGGTGAATTCATTTCATTTCTAAATTGAAAAAGTTCATGTGATTAACTGGGGAGTAACGACTTCTTGGAAAACTTCAATCTCATTAAGGTGGACACGTAGTCTGGCAGTCCTGCACTTCAGAATGCAACATCATGGAGCACAACAGCTAATAAGAGACTATTGATTAGTAGTTTAATAAAAGAGTGTCCCTTGACAGGGCAACTGACCCAGAAAGTTGTGGGTAATAGTGTTGAGTATCTATAACACGATTGGCATTGTCCTTTTTAGCAAGGAGGGTATGATTTAAACAATAGAAATACTTCTTTCCATCGGTTCATAATTGCATGTTCAGCTTTGCCTTTCAGGTCTAACTATATCATAGCACGGAATTGTTTGACTTCGTTAATCACTAATAGATCTTGTAAGGGACCTAAATATGATGGATAGGTTTGAGTAGTTCTTGCTGAGACCGTGGCAATGTCACACATTGCTACATATAGTTAAACACAGTTCTGGACAGGATGCGCACTAATGCAATCCACTTTAAGGGCATAGCTCTAAGTGACTGACAAATAACGAAAATATCTTACATGTGTTAGCAGTCAAGGAAATGCCTGCTCAGGCATCATGATTATAGAATTAGTCAAAAGCTAAATCTCGCACTTCATGTAATATAAGCCATGTAATATAAGCCTTCTGGATTTCTCTTTTGGCTTAGTTGTTACTAAATAAAAATAGAAATAAATAAATAATTAATTAGATAAATAAAAAATAAACTTTGTTTCTATCCCATTTTGGGGCACTCGCCTGAATCCTTTCCTCTGTTCAGCCCATGAGTGCCACTACTTGGTTACAGTGGTACCTCAACACATTTTCCTTATGGTCCACCCATAGTCCTAGCTGCCTTTCAAGTACCAACTGTAGCTCCTGATATATGAACTCATCATATTTTTTGTGTACGGTTTAATCATCTTGATCAATTTTTCTCATCTTATCCTCAATGAAAGCTGCACCTTAGCTTCTTTGTTTGCAGTCATGTTTTTGTGCTATTTTGCTATGTTGGCCTTCATTCAACTTAACCTTCCCATTTTGGCTACATCGATTTTTTTAGATATGTTGTTTCTTGATTTTCCAAGTATCCAGATCCATAGAAGGGGGCTTGTCGTGCATTCAGTTTATACATTTTTCCTCAACTTTCTGGCTGTTCTATATCACAGTGTGGGTTAATAAGTTGCAGTCTGACAATATTTTATGCTTGCTTTGGGCTATCTAATGCTGCCCTTCTCCTTTATACCAAGCCCTTGACTTTGGGCCTGGCCATGAAAGTAAGATATTAAGAATAGAATTTTAATATTGTCAAAAGTGAGAGAATGCTGGATGAACTTGTTGCTTCTGGGTTATGATTCCATTGTGATGGTCTTGGTAACTGTAGTATTTTAATTTTAATTTTTTTTTAAATGATAAGGCCATAGCTTGATTAATTATACAAGTTAAATCCCAATGTTGACATAAAATCTGGGACCATCCTTTTGGAAATACAGTGTTACCGGCTAGACTGACCTATTTTCACAACTGTAGTATTCATCTCCAAAGAAAAGAACAAAATAGTTTCAACCATACTGCAATATTTTTTTTAACTGATTTTAGAGAGTTTGAATGAATAGGCAACTTGTTTAGGAGATGTTTTCATTTCTGATCTTTGAACAGTAAAATCTAATATCATGTATGTAACTTAAGTGTTCTGGTATATGTGGCATACATGACTGTTAGTTCACTACTCAAGGCATGTTCTAAGTTTCATCTCTTGCATTTGTCAGGTATGAAGGCCTTTCTGAGAAGTTCTTATCGTGTCCGGTGCCAAAACTCTTATTGTTAGCAGGAACAGATAGATTAGACAGGTTTCAGTCACTTGCAGAACCATACCATATTTGTTTTCCTCAAGTTGAATTGCACCTTGCATTGATTGAAGTGATTACGTTTTTTTTATCCTGTTTTGATATTTTGTTTCTTTTTTTCACTATTAATCATGTAGTTCTTATGAGTACTGAAATCTTTAGTAAGTTTTAAAATATTGAGTTATAAGAAAGTTTCCTGTTGGAGCTATTGATCTGTAAGTTTGTGTGAACTTAGGCATAAACATGAAGTCATCCTTTACATTTAAGCATGTGAAATGAGGTTAACATCACTAACTATGTGTAAATCTGTAGTTTTCCAGAAATTAACTAAATATGGCCATTTCGAGAATGCGAACCAACTGAAAACCCTTAGATAAACATATTATGAAATCAGATGAGTATGTCCTTGGATTGCAAGATTCCTTAGGATATCAGTTGACACACGATCTTTTTTTTTTTTTTTTTTCCTGAATGCATTTCTCCTTCTTTCATTTATCTTCACCCCTAGCTATGCTTCCTAAACTAAAATAGCAGTGTAATTTAGAACTATTTTGTTTTGGCAAGTAATGTTGTATGAATGACAGGGATCTTGAAAAATGTGAATAATCTAAACCTACCAAAAACTAACTGCTGTTCACAAAATTAACATATTAGATACTTCAAGTTCACAATGGAAATCACATACTAAGCATTAGAAATTAAGGGAATGGCAAGCTCTAAAAGATAATATATCTTAGCTTCCGCTATTTTTGCAAAGAAAATAAGCTCGTGACTAAATCTACAAGTCTCACTTGTTTGGGACTGCACGTGCAAGCGGATTTGGTTATAAGTCATATACAAGTCTCACTTGTTTGGGACTGCACGTGCAAGCGGATTCGGTTACAATGATTGCTACAAATGCAGTCATCATCCAATAACTTATTCCTTATAGTGGTGGTTCCGAATATTGCATTAAAATTTTTCTGTGCTATTTTGTAACAGACCTCTTACTATTGGTCAAATGCAAGGCAAGTTTCAACTGGTGCCTGTCCGTGGCACAGGGCATGCAATACAGGTTTGTTTGTAATCTTTCACTTGTAATATTATGCTTTGTTTGCCAACTACACAAGCTTTGAAAGCTAAAAGGATAAAAAACGTGGTAAAATATGCAATAGGCCGGACCAGCCTATAAAAAGGAAAGGGTCTCCCCATAACAAATCATTCATAATATCAAATAAATCATTTTTTTTTTTGGCAAATTTACCAAGAGCTATAGTCATAGTGATCCTCCTATTCAATTACTTCAACCATTTCCGAACACTTCATCTCATTTACAGGGCATGCGATAGTTCAATTATTTATAAATGATTCTTCATTCAATGCCCCTTAATATAGGCCCCAACTCATTTTATCTAGCCAAGGTTTTAAATATTAGATATCGGATTTGTATCGGATACTGGGATATTGAACGATATATAAGAGATATAAGCCAATAATTGGGCTTTTATATCGTATCGGTGAACCCTCCAAACGATATATCGGGGATGTATCGTTCATATTGGCCGGTGTTTAAAACAATATATGTAGCACCCATAAACGACTAGTTACTTGCAATTATAAACACAACTCCCATTTGTGCATGTACACGCGTCTATACTACATAATTGCATGTCTATTTTGGGGGAAGCTATGTTAGCATACTGGAAATTCATGGTGGAATTCATTCATATAAAACTCACTTGTATCTACTTAAAAGCTGTGGTTGGTGTTAAGATACAGAAATATCTCCCCAAACACTGCCATATTTTTGAGTTTTGGTATAGTGTACATGAGCTGCAAATGTTGTACCCACCCAGGTCCAAATTCAGCTGGCTTGTGTTTAGAAGCAGATAAGAACAAAACACTTGTGCTGAAAAATGATCAGGTTTCATTCCAAAATAAGGTCCTTTTTGTGTAGTGCCGATTGATGCGAAGATGATGACCTCTGGGTTCAAAGCTTCCCATTAGGAGTTTCATATATTTATTAACCCAAATTTCTTCTTCCTTCCATTCCATTGATGTTCATGCATTGAGGGCTTTCCATTTAGTTCAAAGGATGATGTGAGGGGAAGGTTAAGTTTTAAATTCACTTGGTACAAATTATTAACCTACTAGCCATTTTCTTAGGCTTTTTTGGTAGAGTGGTTTTCCGACGTGGTACGAGATTGAGTGGAGAACTATTTCCACTAAGAAGACAACAGTTACGGAAGCAAAAATATATTATGGATTAAAGATGTGAAATAAGTGAACTTTTCACAGTGTATATTGTTTTTTAATAAGATATCTGATCAATTATTATCTGTGTGATACTCAATTCGGTAGAAATGGTGTTGCTTATGAAGGTGAACTGACCAATAATTTGATGAGAATGTACGTTATGTAATACATGACCTAGGTGCTGGAGCTGCAGTGCTATAGATCTATCATCAGGACAGAGCCATGCATTTTGTTGGTGGGCCATGACTCCACATGATTCCTAAAATCCTTCTAGTAGGGATGGGTTTGAGTGGGGCCTCCCTGACTTTAAGAAGAAAAACAAACTACCGTAACATGAATGGAAAAGAAAATGGGAGAAGACAATATGGATAAATATAGTGATGCAATCTAAGATGTATACTCTCAAGTGTAGGAAATCGTCAAGTAGTACTCAACAGCTGACCCGAGATTGTCCTTTTCATGGACGAATCTGTATGAGAGAAACACATTAGATGGCTAGAATTAAGTAAATGAAATTTAGAGAATAGATGGTAACATACAGAGAGAGATTGAATAAATGAATTGGGAGAGTCGGTGGAGATGAGAAAACTTCCCTTAGATCCTCTTTTTGGTTGGCAAAAACCTCATTTTCTTTTATCTCAACTAGATTGATTACGTAGTCTAATCTAGTTGGAAGATGTTATCGTGAAATTCCATATATCAAGAAATATCACAGATGAGTTATCTTTAATAATTATTACTTTTGTGATCTAGTTGAATATTAGCCTAAGTATAATCTATTAATGAGTAGCGTGAGTTATCAAAATCTAAGCATACTCCATGTTTATACGTTAACGTTGTATCAAAAGTTTAGCAAAACGCATGCCCTTAAAACATAGGCCATCAAAGTATTCATACTCACAATAAATATAAAGATAGAAGAATCTCTCATATAATTATTTAACGATTAAATCATAAAGAAGAGTTTAAGCCAAACCAATTGAAGATTAGGGTCGTCTCGTCACTCCTTACCAAAAAAAGAGTTAGTTGTGCATACTCATGGAGATAATCATCATCTTCTTAATTGAATAAAAATTTACTCTAACAAAAGTTTCCCCAGAAATCTCTCTAAATCTCAAACCTTGAAAAAAGGAAAAGAAAAAAAAAAGAAAATTGGAGGGGAGAATATCCTTTTAAAATTATTTACATCGTGTTTATGTAACCCTAGTTCTTCTAAAATGAGTCTCCCTAGGTTTAGAGTTTCCAAAACACGTCCTAACCACAAGATCTCAAAATTCGAACCAATGCCTGAGGATTTTTTTTTTTATAATAGATGAATTCTAAAAGTAATATGGTTTTTCCTGTATTTTATCACATTCAAAACAAAAATTTATCGTATCGGTGAACCCTCCAAACTAGCATCCATAGACGACTAGTTACTTGCAATTATAGACACAACTCTTTTTTGTGCATGTACACGTGTCTATACTACATAATTGCATGTCTATTCTGGGGAAAGTTATGTATATCATACTGGAAATTCGTGGTGGAATTCATTCATATCAAACTTTCACTTGCAGCTACTTAAAGGCTGTGGTTAGTGTTAGGATACAGAAATATCTCCCCAAATAATACCACATTTTTTAGTCTTGGTGTAGCGGACACGAGCTGCAAATGGTGTACCCACCATGGTCCAAATTCATCTGGCTTGTGTTTAGAAGCAGATAAGAACAAAACACTTGTGCTAAAAAGTGATCAGGTTTTGTTCCAAAATAATTGTGTAGTGCTGATTGATGCTGAGATGATGACCTCTGGATTCAAAGCTTACCATTAGGAGTTTCATATATTTATTTACCCGAATTTCTTCTTCCTTCCAATCAGTTGATGTTCATGCATTGAGGGCTTTCCATTTAGTTCAAAGGACGATGTGGGGGGATGGTTAATTTTTAAATTCACTTGGTACAATTTATTAACCCACTAGCCATTTGCTTAGGCTTTTTTGGTAGAGTGGTTTTCTGATGTGATACGAGATTGAGTGGAGAACTATTTCCACTATGAAGACAACAGTTGTAACGCCCCATTTCCCTGAGGGATACGGAAACGGAGTGCGTTACCGGCGGGCACGTGTAAGTCGACGTGCACGAGACCTATAAGTATGTAAAAGTAGAAATGAATGGAACTAAATACTAGTTATCTATCAGGATCTTGGAAGTTAGTCTATATAAAAGAGAAGATATACATATCTAAGATAAGAAATAACAAGTACAATACTGATACAAAAGTTGAAAATAAAGTCCCAAAGGAGTGATATATACCGAACTAAAAATACAAAAGCGGAGGCCTAGAAATCTACTGCTGCTCGGCCTGCTTTAGAAAGTACGGATCGTGCAATTGCGAATTCTTGCTCACATCTTCAGTACCTGAGCGTGTGGGGGAGCTCAGAGTCAAACCCGGCAAGTAAAACAATAAGAAGTAGGGAGTGTGTAATATAAACAAATATGTAAGATATGAGTGTGGATATGAAAGTATGCGCATGTGTGGAAAATATTAAATGATTAAGTAACGATATCAATCAAGAATGTACATGCATATCAAGTCTAAGTTAATATCTTATTTTAGTTTATGTTTTGAACTAAATGGTGAAGAAATAGACTAGTATCGTAGGGAGTGTGCAATATGCACTAACAAGTAAAATATGAATTGATATAAAAAGCATATGCACATGTATGAGAAACAGTGATGATTAAGTAACAATATCAAGTAGGGATATACATACATATCAAGTCTAACTTAATATCATATTTTATTTTATATTTTGAACTGAATAGTCAATGTTTTAAATATCGGATACCGGTCTCGTACCGGTCAGTCAAATTGCATACCGGTTACCGGATACCGGGCGGGATATCGGGATATGACCCTAAATACCGGAGTGTCATATCGGTGTCATACCAGTTAAAAAATAATCATATAATTGGCTATATAGAATATAAGAAAACGCATAAAATGTGTTTATAGCACTTACATTGGCTTATTTACATTCAACTTACGAATTTGCAGATATCGTTTAGAACGTTCGCATATGCACAGAGACAGAGCGAAATACAATCATAAAATAAAGAAAAATAAGTTTTCAAGATAAAAGAAAAGTGTTTCTGCAATACATAAGTGATATAATTTATAAAATTACAACATTGTCCTTTAAATGAGTTTATTTGAAACATGCTAGAAACTTTAAATATCAGTCTTTACAACATATTTTCTAGCTAGATTCAGAGTCGACTGGTTCATTTGTTGGCATGCCTTCATCATCATCTGATGACGAATCTGATGATGATGTGTCAACTTCTTCCTCATCGTCATCATCTGATGCGTGCCGCTGCTTAGACTTTGAAGATGATGGTGCTTTTCCCTTTGAAGTTTTACTACTCTTCGACTTAGATGCTTTAACTCTTCCACTCTTTCTCTTCTTCGGATTAGCACCCATAGCAATTGACACCTGTCGAAAAGTTAGTTGTTCTCCAGAAAAGACTTCATCATCACTAGTCTCATGAGGATCACCATTCTTTTTCTCAGGCATGAACCACTCGGTGACCTTTTCCTCTTCATTGTATGCTACTAGTGGATCTCTGTTTGGGATTGAAAATTTACTCTTGAGCCTTGCATTGAATTTGACAAAAACTAAGTCATGCAATTTCTTGGAACTTAGCCTATTTCTTTTCTTCGTATGCACCTAAATAAAAGATAATCACATGAAACGAACTTAGAATATATCTATTTGGGAGAAAGAAATATTTAATTAGAAAAGTTAAAATTGTAATACCATCTCAAATGTGCTCCAGTTCCGTTCACAACCCGAAGAACTGGTTGTCAGGCTCAAAATCCTCATTGCCATAATCCTCAATTCGGGAGCATCTGTCCCGTAGAATTGCCACCATTGAGCTAGCAATGAATATTTAGAAATAGTTATTAGTTATTTAGTAGTTTAATTAAAAATAGATTGAATTTTGCATTTCTTAAATTGAAATGCATACCTGGATTAATGATTCTCTTTACTGCTGCCCTTGCAAAAGACATTCCAAATGATCCATTTTGATTTTGATACATTGGGAGCTGCTGTGCAATCTTATCAATTCTATCATGATCATTTGGATAGAATCTGTGCATCACGGCAACGAAGCCCGACATGAACGACCCATCAGCATCAATCTCAGGCTGCTTCGCATAGTAATACAGAGGGTTCAAGAAATATCCAGCTCTATGCAGATGACCCTTAAGTTTTTCCTCCCATCTCTTATCAATAATCTTCCATATTGGAAGATATTTCTTCTCTAAACCCCCTAGAGCATCTCTTATCTCCTCTTTAGCAGTCTCTAGGTCACCATACAGAAAGCCCATTGAAGGGACCTTGTCCCCATCAACTCTACGCAAAACTTTCACTAGTGGAGTGAATACTTTTAGGGCAATATTTGTGTTGTCCCAAAATTTATTGCTAGCAATTATTTCTGCAACCTAAACATTCATAAAAAAATGTATTAAAAAAATATGAATAATATATAATTTAAAATTATAAAATAAATTGTTTATTAATTAAAATAAATACCTTCTTGCCTGCATCTGTTCTGGAAAGAGTGCAATCCATCCAGTCATCAGATATAAACATATGTTGCAGCTCCTTTTTCTTCTCTCTGATTGATGATAAAGAGAGAAATGCCGTGGCAAACCTAGTTGTACCCGGCCTTATTAGCTCTCCACCAATCGCCTTTCTCATTATATCTAAAGATTTGGTGTGACTGTATATGTACACGGAGACTGATCTCCCCATCATAATTGCCCTTCGGATATGTTTAATCTTTCCAATATCCGCAAGCATCAGATTAATTGTATGTGCTGCACAAGGTGTCCAAAATATATTTGGATGCGTCAGAGCCAATGTATTTGCTGCAGCCATATTGTTCGAGGCATTATCTGTCACAATCTGTACAACATTTTCCGCGCCAACCTCGTTCATTCCCCTCTCCACAAATTTGTGGATATAACTGCCATCGTGTCTCTCAGAAGATGCATCCTGAGACAATAAGAAGGCTGTACCGGCCGGACAATGTACAACGATATTCATTAAACTTCTCCCTTTCCGATCCGACCACGCATCAGTCATTAAAGTGCAGCCATTTGTTCGGCAACTCCGTTTGAATGATTCAAGAGTTGCATTTGTCTCCTCGACCTCTCGTTGGAGGCAAGTCTCGCTTAGCTCGTATGGGTTAGGAGTCTGTAAGTTTGGTTCATACATGCCAATGGCTTGGACCATCTGCATAAAAGCTGGCTGCGTAGCAATATTGAATGCAAGCCCTCCTTCATAAAAAAACCTGGCAATGTATCGAATTGCATCGTCTCTGGCCTTTTTTCTGGAGGCTGATGGCACGGCAGGCTGTTTTTGAGCTGTTTCTACTGCTTCCTCGACCGATCGAATTGCAAATTGATCCATCGGTCCTGTTGTTTTGCGGGAAGATTGACCTGTTTTGTGAGAAGATGACTCCTCTCGAACTGTCTCCTCATCTTCTTCTTCCCCAACACGAACTTCTTTTAACAAATTTTGAAGTTCTGTTGCTTTTCCTTCCTTTACTTCTCTAGTTTTACTTAGCATTATCAGAGCTTTCTGCTTCACGTCATCTGGGACCAGAGGACAGCCTCTGACATTCCCGCTGACATGACCTAAATGTTCCTTCAAGCGAGTAATGCCTCCCCCATATTCATTCTTACAGAAATTACACTCTACTTTATTGGGCTTATTAGGTACTTTTTTCCCCAATTCCCAAGCTGGATCTTTACCTCCTCGCTTCTCTTGGACGTTAGAAGCATCAGAAGAGGACATCTTTCAAACTATTTCTGACTTCAAAAAAGTGGAGTGAAAAGGACAAACAATTAATTGATTAAATAGCTAAATAATTGTTGCACTTAATTTATAAATAATTGATTAAATAACATTGATTTAATAGCGTAAATTGTGGCTATAGGTCCCCGCATTTCATTAACTAGAGCTTAACGAAATAGATCACCCCTTCTTTAATTGCTCCAATTAAACATTTACATGGAAATCATTCAAGTTGAAAGTGAAATGTCAGCAGGGTGGTTCTATGAGGCTACTATATGAGATTGCAAGCTTAAGTCATTTAAATTCTTTTATAACTTTAAAAGAATTTACTTGCTAGTAATAATCAAACTTTGGAACCTCTGTTTAACTACTGATCAGGTCTGCCTAAACTCTAGTTATTGACGTAGATGGAATCTCATGAAAAGTGAATCTAGATTCTAGCATGAAACAAAATCAGTGAATACACAGTTACATATAAATAATAAATACTCAAAATTCACATAAAATCATTCCTTGAATCACTGATTCACACTGAATCAGTGATTCAAGGAATCACTGTAGACTCCCCTACCCGCAGATTCACTGTTCAGCCCTCCCAATTTAACAATTCCCCTCAAATTACACCAAAAAAAATAAATCCAACATAAATCGCAATCAATTAAACCTAAATAGCACAATTATAAAAGAAATTGAAGAAATTTATAATTCTAAATCAAATTTAAATTAAGAAAACAAATTTAAATTTACCTGGCCGGCGGCGACTGCTCCTCTGGCGAACGGCGATCACCCTTCGAAGACCCCCAGAGCTATGGAGAGCGGAGAAGAAAGATAGAGAGAACACGAGAGAGATTTATAGATGGATTGGGAAATGGGAAATTAGGGTTAGGGTTCGGCCGTTCGTCTCGATCGGTCGACGATCGCGGAGAGAGAACGAGAGAGAGAGTCAGAGAGTGGAAGAAAAAGAATCAGAGAGAGATTTACGGTGGATTTTGGGAAATTTGGGGTTAGGGTTTTGGTCGCGGGAGGGGATCTCAGATCGCCGGGAGAGAGAGAGAGAGTTCGCGAAAAAATAGGATTTCTCCCCCTCCCGACCCATTTTATAGCTTAACGGGTCGGGTCTGAACGGGTTATTGGGTTTAAACCGTAACCAAAACCCAATAACCGATAATACTAAATACCGGCCGGTATTAGACATATCGGTACCGGCCGATATATCGCCACGTGGCCGATATATCGGCCCATACCGGTCCAAAACGATATCCGGTAAAAAAATGCCCATATCGTCTCGTTTCTTCAACTTTAACGATATATCGGCCGATATACCGGTATATCGGCCGATATTTAAAACACTGTGAATAGTGAAGAAATAAACTCGTATCGTGAAAGTACCCGTTCATATCCGGGACCCGGCCAAGATGCTGGCACTGAACCAGCTGTGCCGCTAAATACTCAAGCAGATACCGATACTGAGTACTCGGTCGTCCCATCAATATGGACTAAACAAGAGATGATGGCTCAGTACCATCCGAGCGCCCCCGCGGATGTGCCCCTATTTCGATTGCGCAACCTATCCTAAACTTTTCACGATACAATATTTGATCACCCTTTAGTTCTCCCATAACCCAAGATTTCAAGTTATATTACATGGAAATCAATCCGGAATATGATGAACCAATCATGTCAAGATTAATACATATACATGTCTAGTAACAAGTAAGATGTGCTCCATGTCAAAATCAAGTTAACAGACAAGTCAGGATTTATGGCATTATCAAGACATGTGTATGTACTAATAAGGGAAATCCGGTATATTTTCATGTATCTTGTACTAGTAATTAGTATGTATATGTCAAGGCAAGTATGATGGAGTGTCAACATCAAGTTAATAGGCAAATCCAGATCCGTGACATTATCAAGACATATGTATGTACTAATAAGGAAAATCCGGCATAATTTCATGTATATTGTACAAGTGACTAGTATGTATATGTCAAGGCAAGCATGATAGTCATAAAATACTAGAATGTGTTATGAAAATAATGATCATGTATGTAAACCGCACATATACAATTATGCATATAAAGACATTTAAAAGTGAGTACTAAAGTGTAAAAATAGAAATTAAATAGGTTTAAAACTATTATAACGATTATTGTAACAATATATGAATTTCCCAAATTCTAGTATAATTTCATGGTATGGAAAGTAGCAAATTTATTAAATCTTATTAATGTATATATTTTTAAAGTGAACATGGATTAACATAAAGAAATAATGACCTAATGTAATAGCTTGCATAAAAGAAATATTTTAGTAAATTTAATGTAAAACTTATATGAAACTCTTTCTTTAAAACATGATAATGAATAGATAAATAAATAAATATATAAATATTTTCTAATGGCAAGTGGAAAGTAATTTAAAATCATTGCATTATATATGAACTTATATGGAAAATTCAAATGTATATCCAAATATGATGAACATTCATAAAGGTAGTATTTTTATAATTTAAAAATAAAGCATATAGTTTAACTTTACAACTTGTAGTTTAAGAATGAGAGATTATAAATAAAATGATAAATTTGATACATAAACATAGAGTAAAGTGTAAAAATTATATTTTTATTTTTCTACAATAATCATAGAGATTTTTGTATAGAGATATTATCTTTTTAAGTCTTAACAAATCAAGATTCTAAGTTAACCATAAACAATTAGAGTTAGAAAAAATATAAGAGTGGATGTGATTTTACTTGCCTTGATGGGTAGGAAAATAAGACTATTTTGAGGCTAAAGAACCTTTTCTCTTTTCTTCTTCTTTTTCTCTTTTCTTATTCTTCTCTTTTCTTCTTTTCTTGAGTTGGAGTAAAAAAAATAAATAAAAGGAAGAGATGAATGAAAAATGAAGGAGAGAAAATAAATGAATGGAAGGGAAGAAAAAGATATAGACAAAGGAGGGATATGGGGGTAAGATGATGGTTTGTCATGCTTAGTCAAAATACAAGCATGGTGAAGGTAAGGTATGGGTGAATAAAGACAAAATAGGTATATGACAAATGAATATTAATAATAGATTATTAGAGTTGTTTAAGACTATAATTTCAAATTAAACTAACCCAAAAAAGTCAAACTTCATTTTTACAAGTCACAGAAGAGAGACTAGGAAAAATATGTGTAGGGCCCACCGGTAATTAAAATAATATTATTTTAAGTGACTATCTTAAAAATTTCAAGAAAATCATAAAAATATAGAAAAATGAGACAAACGCAATGCATTCACTTTGGAATTAATCTGATATCAAGAATGTAAGTTATGATGAAATTAGGTTGTTATAACAGATATGGAAGCAAAAATATATTATGGATTAAAGATGTGAAATAAGTGAACTTTTCACAATGTATATTGTTTTCTAATAAGATATCTGATCAATTATTATTTGTGTGATACTCAATTCAGTAGAAATGGTGTTGCTTACGAAGGTGAACTAACAAATAATTTAGCCAAGTGTAGATTTTTACTGCTAAAAGTGAGTAAAGATAGATATGGGGATGTGAAGAAGGAGACTGGAAGTCGATCATACATAATCTGTAATAGAATGAAGTTCTAAGAGTAACCGATATTTCTTCTTCTTGGTCATTGAGAGAGATAAGATCTCTAGAATGTGGCTT
This sequence comes from Dracaena cambodiana, assembly GCA_036321105.1. NCBI lineage: Eukaryota > Viridiplantae > Streptophyta > Magnoliopsida > Asparagales > Asparagaceae > Dracaena > Dracaena cambodiana. The sequence continues at coordinate 6,257,609 of JAYEPQ010000009.1, forward strand.
GTGGCACGCATACTTTTTTCTCATACTGTGCAGAAGCTTTGACAATGTCTTACTAACTTCAACAATCTTTTGCGTTCACATCCATTAGGAACTTCTTTTTTTGGCAGATATTAATAAACAAGATGGTAGTAGTTTCTATTAGATATCATCAATAATTTTGACGCTGTCAACATTTATGCATAGTGCAAGGACTTGAAAGATTCACAAGTCCTTGGATTTTCTGAAAATATACTTGTGTAGGTTACATGAATTTCCATTGTTGCTATATTCTGATACAGAAATTTAGTCTCCTCCTTCAAATATCAAACAACCATAAGCTTTCCAATGCTTGTAGCAGTAGTTAATGTGAATTCTTATCTTTCATTGTTTTATTAATCAATTTTTGTTTCTTTTTGTTAATTCCCTTATTTCAAAGTAGATGATGAAATTTGGTTATTTGTTTGCTGGATTTCAATATGATAGCAAATACTATTGATGGAGATTGAATATGATATGATAGGGTTCGTTTGATTTTGAAAATCAGATCTGATAGGATTTTATGTGATATAATTTTATTTGATTTGGATAGGATTCTATTAGGATTTTGTTCTTTTCTTTATTATTGGAGTTTTCCTATAAATAAGTTTTATATGAAGTATTTTAAAGATGATGAATAAAGAATTAAATTTTGAGAAACCTACATAGATTTGCGTGTTCTAAAAAAAAAATCTCTCATCGTGAATTCGTTGAGAATGGACATGGATTAGCCTGGGTCGATTCCCGAATTCCATTTGTTCTTCCCCAAATCTATTAAAATCCCTAAATTCCCAAATTCCTAACCCTAATTTGCTCCCATCCTGTGTCAACTATTATACTCATTTAAATGATAAATAGTCATCCAGAGAATTTTTGTAGTACTTAAGCCATATGCCTCCTTATATAACCCAATGTCTTGAATCTCGATGTTTGATCGAGTTGTTTGCTTATATTTATTTCTATTGTTGCAGGAAGATGTACCAGAAGAATTTGCAGGGTATATTCAAAATTTTATCTCTCACAACCGAATAGGCCCCAATGGAGTTGAGGTTAGCGATCTACATCCTGAAATTGCCTGATGCTTTTAACATTCGTCATAAACCACTTTCTTTTCCAGGCAAATGTCATGTGAGATTTCTAGTTCAGTTTGTAATTACTTGTATTTTTGTTGCTTAAGTTACATGTGACATGATTTGTTCCGAAGGACTACGAGTAGTTAGTTGATAAATGAAAAAAGTAAATGTAGATTGGGATGATTAGCTATCCTTCTTCACTTATATCAGTCTTCATGGTGCCCTTGTGGGGTCAGTGTTAATTAAGAACTGTTGCATACATTTTTAGTGTAAATTTCCTTTTCAGTTAAATCAAAATAGAGAGTCAGGTTCTGTTGTTTTTGCATGTTTACTTTTCCATTCTGGGCCGTGTATATGTTGTTGGCTGCTATATACTCAAAATCTACAGGACTAAAGCTGGAATCAATATAATAATTGTCGTTTTTTTTGCTTTTACAGACTTAACTCAGAAATTGGATGCAGTAAATACCAACACTTATTTCAATGCTGAAAAAACCAAGTCTCACTTTTTATTTTTTTTTTGGAAAATATAAGTGTTTCTTCCTCTCCTTTACGAGCAGAGTTAGCTCTACTTTGTCCTGTCAGCACCGTTCTAGGAATAATAATAATAATGATATTAGTAGTAGTAGTAGTAATAATAATATTAGTCATAGTAGTAGTAATCTGAATCTGATTTAGGTTATTTCCTGTAAACCTAACAAACTATCTTCAAAGCAACTTCCTTTTCTAAGAGGGGAAACTCTTTCCGCTTGGTTGAATGAATAAAGCTGATAAACAAACTAGCTGACGAACAAACTAGTCCATTGTCATATTCATTGCACTTGTTAGCATGTATTTTCATGTGGTACCCATTTTTTCTATTTTTGAAGTCTACTCAATTTTTCTTAAAAAGAGTGGATCTACTACTCTTTGGACAAACTGCAGCTGCCAACGTGAAACTGCATGCTTGAGAAAACAAGTCTATCAATTTCTAACTACATCACTCAATCTAACTTATGAATTGTGTTAAGCTATTAGCTACTATCTGTCAATCTGTGCCTGCATTCTACTTCATGTTTTGAAACTGCATAGAGACCTAACGAGAAAATTGCTGCTTACACTGCAGATACCGGGCCTGAGTCGATGGTCAAAGAAGTAGAGCCGATGCCTAGCCTTCAGCAATGATCAAATAAGTAGAGATGACGAGCTTCTTGCCAGGTAGATGAGAAAAAGAGGCACGAGAGTCAAAAACACATAGGGAAGAGACTGTTGAGTGAATTTGGATGCTCAGTGTCCATGTTTTGTGAAATCTGATGTAGTCGCGAGAAGATTGGTTATGAGTGTTTTTTGCGTATGCAATTGTCCTCGGCATATTGATGAGAGGTGTGAATCCTGATATTACTCAATTACTTACACTAGAGCGGGACCTATATGAGCAGTGTCCTCAAACCTTCGGTTGGTTTAGGGAACAAAAACACTGATTCCCACATGCTTAACTCAACTTGGCCATTTACTTTTATGTTCTTGTGGAGGAACTTTAGAACAGAAGCCAGCCAAGCCATTGTGTTAGCATCGCTCCTTGAATCCTGAAATGCTTCCACCCATGCACTTGGGAGTAAGAAATCTATCAGAATATTAATTATATTGCAGGAAATCTCGTGCATCTCTTTCTTTCCACAGGAGGTTAAGTAGTGCACGGTTATTTCTAGCTTCACAGATCAGACTATCTTAGAAAAGATTATCACATCAGAGGTTCCTACTCATGTTCTCGCTAAGAAATCAATATCTAAAGCGAAATCAAGCAAAGGGAACAGTACTGATTTTAGTTTGGATGTCCTGAAACTCAGAACAAACATAGGCCAAGTCGCCAAGTTCATTAGGAGATGGCAAAGCTCCTGTAGTTATTTCAATCCTAGAGAGTACCAACATTTAATACCAGCCAGTTCACATCCTGCGCCACAGGTGTTATCTCCAAATTGTTGCAGGCCCACCAAGAGTGAAACATTGATGGCTAATCAAAAGAACCTCCGAGGGCTGGCACAGCAGTAAGATGGTTGGTGTTAAGACTATGAGAGCTGAGCTTCAGCGACTCTAGTTCAGAAACGAAGGACGACACCATGAAACGAAGAGCAACAATCGCTTCGCTAGCAATCACTGTACTGGAGCTCATAATAGATTGCATCCAATTCCACAGCATAGTAATGCTTCACCTGCATTCAGTGTGACCAGTTCCAGAAGTTCTATCCAGCTCAATAAGCCAAGTAGCTCAACACTACTCAAGAGTTTCTGTAACTGCCTCAAAATTCGATGTTTTTCCTATAACAGCCAACAAAAGCACCCAAAAAAAAAAAAAAAAAAAAAAAGGACAAAAAAGGAAATTCTAAAGACCCAGACCCATTTGTTACTGGCAAGACTAATAGCGATTACTGGACGAACCAAAACATTCATTTGCATCACAAAACATTGTCCCGGGCTGCTCCTGAACACCAAAAAAGTAGAAAAGGAAATGCTCAACCAGAATAAAACAAAATACAACTCCGATTTGTTTATGGCTGGTCTAAAATCATACATACTGTCCTATCAAAATATGCATTGCATTGCTCTCAAATTAATGCCGGCCCATGCCTTCAGCATGGAAATAATTTCAATACTGAAGGAACACGTGAAAGATGCAATTTTAGTTCATGGTACAGAAAAAACGTTGAGGCTTTATTCCGATAATAAAATTTTAAATTTTCTAGATTTGTTCGGTACAGCAAGGAATTAGGATGCAGTAGACTCCTTCAGGTAAGCAATAAGATCTGCACGGTCCTTGGGCTTCTTCAGACCAGGGAACACCATTTTCGTGCCAGGAATATACTGAAAAACAAAGAGGCAGGAGAGTGAGGGGCTTGTACTATCAATTTCCAAAGGGCAACCAACCAAAACAGATGCTCATAATGAATATCGGCAATAGAATATATCCAAGAGCGCCCTTTGGAATAATAATCTGATGTGAAAAAAAATTGCAAGTGCACATGTGACTGATGGTGCCTTAATGCATCTTAGTGTCATCACAGATGGGCAAAGAAAGAAATCACAGAAAAGTGAAAGTAGCTAGAAGTACATGAAGACAGGCAAAGCTTCTTCATTTTGTTAAAAACTAAAATTCATGGAATTTCCTAACTGTTAGGCACATGACATGCCTAGTAGGCATCAAATGCACAATACCATGCTCCCAATACACAGTGGGCATCGAGTGCATGATACCATGCTACCAATGCATAGTGGGCATCAAGTGCATGATATCATGCTTCCAATGCATAGTGGGCATCAAATGCATGATACCATGCTTCCAATTCATAAATATCATATATCTCCAAACAGATATTTAGTTTTCAAAGAAAATAAACAATCACAAAGATCACTGACGTCATGGGAAAATATATCCAACATTAACCTTGCCAATCTTTAAAAAACAAATATATTTGTTATAAAATTAAATGACAATACATAACAAATGGATAACAGATGGACAACCAAATTTGTTGGTCAGCTACACCAATCTTTTTCCTCTCAATCAGCCTTTGTTGAGGAACATGTTTCCTTGGTTGAGACAATTTTCATAGGACTACCCCTACTGCTTGTTACTCCACCTAAGAACCTATGATTCTCGCAGTAATGCTATGGCACTTAGCAGTCCCACGGAGCATGCCCATAGAGCCAATCAAATATGACCATGATCCTATGATCCTTTTACTACCCCCCACCTAGCAATATAATTTCACATGGCGATAAACCCAATCAAATATGATCAAACCAAAGAAAAACAGATGTCTTTCCATCATGAAGACATTGTGTTAACACGTGCTGCAAAACATACTTGTGCTTTCCAAGTGCTTCTTAAAATCTATGATATATGGTACATGCTAGTATGTCGTTGCATCTTGTCTATATCCATGTCCGCACAGGATGGATAACTACACTAACCACTGACATGGAAATTTAACTAGGTACAACATAGATAGCTATTGAAAATACTAACGTGGAAATTCAAGACTTTAAACCCTCGGAAAAGAGTACTCTGTATATACCAAAAACCCATTTAAGAATGAAAACTCCAAAATAATCAATCTCCTCACCCCCACACCTCCAAAAAAAATATCAAAATCTCAAAAGTAAATTATAATAATGATCATAATAAATTTTGTTAATTCCATCGCCTAGGATTTCAACATGTAGTCCTGAAGCACTGGAAGAGAAAGCAAGGTTGATTCCCTAACAGAATTGGTTGTCACTATAAATAAAGTTGTGAGTCCATGCAATTTTTATTTAAAGGATGAGTTATTGAAGGGTTTAGTGATTGTTCAAAAATGAATGCAGCCGAAAGCAGCAAGCAGAGCTTGCAAATGTCACCAAAATCGACGTGATCTATGGTTGGCTTCCAACCAAAAATAAACTTCTCCCACCAATAGGGCATAGTAACCTTTCTTCTTAGATGACATTGGAAAATAACGGAAGAAACCTTCTATAGATGACTCTTTCAATCTTCGTAGCCATAGCGATTACTAAAACTCCTAAAATGTGAAATCTGCACATACTATGTTCAAATTGCTTTGGATCACCATTAATATAAATGCATCCATTACAAAAGTAAAATCCCATGGAGAATTAACTCAAAACAAAAAATTCAATACAAAAAGCTGAGAAAATGCTTGAGAATATCAATGGCTCAAATAAGGCTTGAAATGGACTTGAAATAGACTCCAAATCACCAAACAATCCTTAACAAATATTTCTTGTACAAACAGGTCAGGTCTTGCTGATGGTAGACCCAGTTGCTGAATGAACTAGGTTCGGTTCAAACCGAATGTTGAATGAACCTGGATCTCAATCTGAAACAAATTCGGTCCACAATTGATCTGAAATGAATTGAGTCAGCTATTTGAATGAACCCCAGATCATGGAAGCCAAAGTAGTTGCAGCAAAGACAAATCAGAGGCAAAAGTAACTTAGTCGTGAAGAATCAGTTCAGAGATCACCGAAAGCCAATGATTTGGAGGTGGTACGAAAAGACAAACGTAGGAATCTGATCAATACTGACATGGTGGTAGGGGCTCGGGGAATAGCGGTGAAGGATTTGGCGATATTTTTGGAGGGAAGGGGATTAACCAGGGAAAGCGAGGGCTTCGGCAAGACTCGGTAACGACTCTTTCAAAGCTGGGGAGAGTCGGGGTCACCAACTCACAATGCCCGATCTGCTTTTAATTTTTTGAATTTTCTTTTATTTTATTTTCTTTTTTGTTTTTTGGTTCTATTTTATTTGATTTTTTTAAAATAACTAAAAATCAAAAGAACACGGAAGATGAAAGACAGGAAATTTTGGGTTTTGCTAAGTATGACTTCTGATTGGTTCAAAGGTGACAGTGGTGAGAATCAACGATGAAGCAGGGTCAACAAAATATCAAAGGTGGCAGGCAACAACAAATTGACAATGATTCAAAGGCTGAGATGAAGACAGAGACATTGCAGCATGAAGGGGACCGACGAACGTTGAGGAGGTGTGGGAGGAGGCAGATAAGTGAAAACTCCAACAATCTAAGACATCGACAAGTAATTGTCGAGTAATCACAGACTCAATGATCAAAAATCTATTTTTTTCCAAACTAAAAATTAGAAAAAAAAGGTCATGAAAGAAGAGGGAAAGGAAGATGGAAAAACTAGAAAACTCATATTTGAGAAAAAGAAGAAGATGGTGGGATTTAGGGTTAGGGTTTGATGAAGAAGATGAACAAAAACTTGATCGTTTTGAGCTCTAATACCAATTTGATGTAGCATAGAGGTTTTTGATGGTAGGGGTTCATATATAATGCTATATAGGACAATAATATAAGATAGCTTTGAACCTCATACCATGGTTGTTCTACTTGCAACCAAATGTCAAGGACTTTGAACTCAGTCTATAGTATTGGGTTAATAAAACAAATGACTGAAACACACCCACAATCATTTCATTAAAATAAGCAATTCCTTTTTAAATTCATTTTTTTTGAATTTTATATATATAAAAAATTAACTCTTAATTGAGTATTTCTGATAATTTAGAAGTAATTCTGTTTCCTTGTTTTCATATATAGATACTTGCATGCATGCATAAATGCATACATACATGTCCCCCTCAATTTGGTGGAAAGATTTAGCCCTTGACATCAAGAAAACATCATTGGTCTCATCCTTCTAACACCAAACTTATTTAGCAATAATGGTATTAAAAGAAGATGAAGGGGTGTAAGGTTGCAAACTCAACTTTTTTTTTTTGGCCAAACAGAGCAAGAAATTGAATCAAATTTAAACCTAGCCCTGTCCACCAAACAACACCTTTTGAGTTCTTCTACTTGCAAATTCGGCATACAAATACAACAAAACAAACAAGAAATTTCATTTCAAGGGGGAAAACATCTCTCTTGAATTTGCACTTCTTCTAAATTCCGTAAGACCAATTCTGCGAGCCAAAATAGCAAAATGCCCTGAGCCTTTTAGTTTTACCCTTTTTATTTATATTATTACCTATTTGGGCCATGAATAATTGAGCCTAATGACTTCAAAATTATAGGCCTTTCAACTTTTTTCAACATTATAGTGTGGGCCAAAAAAATTATCAAGTATATGATAAAAGGAAAATGACATAAGCCTTTCTATTTATATTTTAGAAAAACCCAATGTTAGCATACAGTAGTCCTACAATGAGCTTGTCATGGATCTGCCTGTCAACATAATCATATAGCATTCCTAACCATATTAAAAGCTAAATCACATCAGCTTGCTCTTTTTATTATAGAAAATGGAGATAACTAGTTCACCACAACGGCTAAAAAAAACAGCTATATAGATGAGGACTTCAAAGGCTTATTATCATCATTAAATGGCAACAGCCATGGCAGTATAGCACAAAAATCAAGCTTTTACCATCTGTAGATTTACATGGCCCATCTTATTACATTACAACTAATTCACATAAAACAATTTCCTCTAAGAAAGATAAGCATCGAGTATAGCTACAAAGCAATGCTTTTTCCTACTACCACCACTATCACGTGAATTAAGAGAGATCGATGCAAGGTACATAGGAAGTAATGAATATACATATATATGGGCATGCAAAAAAATGCATGCTTTCTAATCGCAATTTTAGCCGAAGTATCATATGCCTCTCTAACTAACAGTACTGAGTTAAATATTTACCTTCTTTGGGTTGAGCAAGTAATCATAGAGAGTATTCTCCTCCCAAATCACAGCCATGCTCTTGTTCGCAGCCGAGTAGGAATACCCCGGAGTTGTTCCAGATTGCCTCCCCAACAATCCATTCAAGTTTGGACCTGCAAATCTCAAACAGATTCAACACCAGCAAATTAGGGTTTTTCGCATCGATCTGAAAAATAGATCCCGAAATAGCATAGTTGATTTGAGATCAAACAATTAATGGATCAAGCATTAGAAAACCGAAGAAATTTCAACAAAATAAGGGATTTTGATGGAGAGATCGAGACCTTGCTTGTGGCCGGCTCCTTTCTCGACGGTGTGGCACTGCGCGCACTTCGTCTTGAAGATCTTTTCTCCAGCCTTCGCATCGCCAGGAGGAGCCTCAGCGAACGACGCCATTTCTGCGAATTTTTTTCTTCTCAACAATTAGGGTTAGGTTTCTTGTTATTCTTCTCTCGTCACCCTCGTTCTCTTCGGCTAAAAGAAAACGAGGCCCGATTCCCTGTACCTAAAAATGCCCCGAGTTTTGTAAGGGAGTTGCTAGATGCGCCCCATACGTTTACTAGTGAGCCCGATGAGCCCCACAACAGTTTAAAACATGTTTTTTTTTTTTTTTTTCCTCAGTGAACCACATATTTTTTTTTTCAAATTTGCCAACTCAACTTGTGAACGGAAAAATAGGGCTCACTGTGAAAAAAAATTAGGGCTCCCTGAGAAAAAAGACTTGGGTGCTGTTGTTGGAAGGAAGAGATGGAAAAGAGAAGGAAATTTTAGGTTATTTTTTTCTCTCTCTGTCTTCTTCTCTTCTACTCCTTCTTCTACTTCTCTTCTTTTTTTTTTTTTTTTTTTAATTTGATTTTTTCTCTCTTTCTTTTCTTCTCTGTTTTTTTACGTTCTCTCAATGGAAAATAGGGAACGTGATTTCCTTGCTGACCTCATCCACTCCGACTTTTCCCCTTTTCCTTCAGTTTACTTCGCCCAGATCGCCCCGCTATCTCACGACCGCACAGTCAAAAAGACACCATGTACAAGTCTAACTCTAGAGGTCAACCAGGGATGCAAATCAGGCCAAAACTTGCACTGGACGGGCTGACAGTTCCGTCTAGAATGTTGTTAGGCCGATGAAGAGACACCGGTCAGCCCCATGTTGTAGTTTTATATAACCATGCTGGTCGAGGTGTACACCCCGGTGTAGGGTATTGCTGGACAGCGTGTACACTCCGGTCTGGACTTCTTTTTGGTCGAGATTGCGATCCTGGTCAGCGAATATTAACTTATAAACACAAGTCTAGATAATTAGTTAATTTGAACTTACAAAATTAATTATTTAACAACTAATCGTTATATCAAAAACCACATATGATGTTATTCAAACATATTACTTGTATATGTTACGGATGGGCACAGTAAGGATAAAAATATAACATTTGTTATACATTAGTTGTTCAAACTTACAAAATTATCAAATACAAAACTCACTGATGTTACAAAATTATTAGCACTATGTACAACCTAGTGTTATTGCACATTGCTATACAAATTTTTATTCACAACTCTATTATCTTTTGAGTGGCGACAAATAGTGAAACGATTTGCTTGAATTCATCGATATGTCTCAAGTATGGTTTGTTCCAACCATTGACATAGTTCATCTCGACTTAATCCCTTATACATATATGACAAGTGCTGAAATGCAAACTGTAATCACCATCACCGTTTACTGATTTAACTCGACTGCTTTCTGTAGTTGTCTCAATTTAAAATAACAAAAAAAATTTAGAAGTTCAGCGGATGTGCAACACTAATATTCTTCTATTTGGTCATCATGACAAATCTTCTTCTGTTTCATCATGAAAATGATTGCGATATTATGATAAACTCTAATGCAGCCCAATCATCTGACTCAACAAAACAAAAGAAAATATAGGTGAAAACCATCAATACATGCATCACTAGGTACCCAAATCAGGAATCAGATAAATTTACTTTCAATGGTGATAAATTGAGATCGAATCAAATGAAAGAGAGGCATTAAGCCTGAATCAAACCGAATTGGAACGAAAAAAAGCCAAGAAAAGGAGTCGATTAGATCAATATATTCCTCAAAAACCAAACCACACAAAATTATATAAGAAAATAACAATAAAATAATAAAAAAAAACAAACGATCACACAGATTGTGTGACATTATTTCTATTATTATAGTGGAAAAGGTTTTTTACTTTACACAGGTTCCCATCAGTTGATCATAATATCCTTTCGTCTGCTTTAATTCTGCCATCTAGAACCCTATCTGAATGATAAAAGGCTAACGGACTTGACGACACCAAAACCAAAACTCTAACGTCAGCCGAGTACTTTATTTGATTTAATTTGTGAAAATAAAAAAGAAAAAAGTAGGAGAGAGCCAGTCTTTTCCCTCAACCGACACTATCGAACAATCCAAGAAGAAAAAGATGATAATGAGCAATAATAGCAAAAAAAAAAAGGATTAATAGAAAGGAGGAATTGGGACTCACTAGGAAAAATATGTGAGCAATTATGTTCCAAATTAAAAATTATAAATTTGTAAATAAAAGATCTTTTCGGCCTGGGAACACTCAGAAAAGTATTACTAAGAAAAGTAAATTCCCTTTTGTAATGTCGTTTTATGGGTAATCGTGGGGATTTGGTGGGGGTAGTTTGGGGATTAAAAGATAGTCTGGAATCTGGGTGTTTGATTTTGACCAGACACTTCGGAGCCAAGAGAGGGCCGACGTGTGGCGAGCAGACGGCCACTTAGATGGGGAATTCGGGCGGCCCAGTTCATTAATGCATCATGCGAATCACGTGGATTTTCAAAGCCCATTTTCTCGGGAGTTTCTAGAGGGACACAATATTTTTCCCAGCGAACCCAGTTTTCATACAGAGCTCATCCTCTCTTTTGAAAAGAAGAGAATTTTCTTATGAGCACATCAAAAATGTCTAAAATACCCATCCTTCATTCTCCGCTTAAAGTCGATCCTGAACCAATCCGGCCACCACCATTGTTCCTTCTCCTCCATCATCCTCAATACCGTCTTTCCCTACGACCTCCACTCCACCGACCAGATCGACCCCCACCCTCCTCCTCGACCTCTTCCTTCGCCTCGTCGACCCCGTCTCCGCCTTTGCTGCCTCCTTTCGCTCCCTCGACAATATCGACCCCCAAAGCATTGACATCTGCGATCGCTATCTTGAGCAGAGATCCTTGCTCCAAGCCCTGCTAGACCCCAAGCTCCTGCGACGGTGCCTCCGCTCCGCGAGGGCCCATGCCCTCTACGTCCATCGCAAGATTGTCCTCTCGGCCTGGCTGCGATACGAGAGGTGGGAGGACGAGCTAGCCCATCACGGCTGCTTGTCGACAGGGAAGTCGCCTCTAAACCCTTACACGACGACCTCACCCGCGTTGGAGTGCCCGAAGGCGACATTGTAGGCTGGGTACTTTCCTGACTTGCTGTTCGACCCTTGCCCGTGAGGAGGAGGAGGAGGACTTGTGGTTTTGTATTGGCGACGATGAAGTGGATTGCGTTTGGCACAAGATTGTTGCACTATTGCAACTGCTGAATACCTTGTTGTATGGGGAGTTTGTGGAGTCGAAGAGGGAGAGGATAAATTTCATGCAGAATAATGTATTGACTAAGGGAATGCAGGCTGTGGATGTGTTCAGCAGGACTGGGTCGCTGTCGAATTTCACACCGGACAAGGTCATGGAGCTCCTTGGAGTTGCAAACATGTTTTGTTGCGAGGATTTGAAGGCCAAGTGCCATGCAAAGCTCGCTGCTTTGGTTTGGAGTGTGGATGATGCTTTGCTTCTGTTTGACTACGGGCTTCATGAGATGACGCATCTTCTGGTAGCGGCTTGCTTGCACGCATTCCTTAGAAAGTTGCCGAGGTCATTGTACTACTTCTCGAGCCAGGTTGTCAAGGTCATTGTAAGAAAAAGACGATGGATTTGAGTAATACTAGCGAATTGGATGCGCTTTGCCGTGTCCTAGCGAATTGGATGCGCTTTGCCGTATCCTTACAAATACAAGGCTGTTGCGTTGGTAGAGGAAGATCAGGTAGATTCGACTGTCAGTGAGATCAATAAGATACTTGGTTTCAAGGTCTCAACAGATTGTTTGGAGCTCAGAGCTTGGTTTTTTTAGCGCTTAATGACTATCAGTAGGCACTGCAAGATATAAGGGCGATCATGACATTGGATCCTGGGTGCATGATCTTTAGAGCTTGATTTTTTTGGTTGTTCGAGATATGTTTGCTGCAAACGAAATTTTATATATATATATATAATGTAATGTTATTTCAAATTATGGGCTGATTTATTCATAATTCTTATTGTGTGAATTCATATTGTTGTTTGAATTTGAATTTCGTATTTATGTGTTATTGATGAAATTTGTAGTTGGAAAAAACTAAACTTTGTGTAAAAATTTGAGAGATGAATGAATTTTTTGTGTTTGTTGCATAATCAATTCTTGAATGCAATTATGAATGTAGAGAGTGTAGCATATTACGCAAATAAAAATTTCAACATTTTCTTTAGAAGAATTTTATGTAATGTTTGTGAACAGAAAAATAGCTTATCTATTTATCTCAACATACATATTAACCAAAAACATGTAATTATTGCGTCTATTTCAATATCAAAGTTGCCATAAATCTTGCAGCTCTCAGATAATTGTAGTTAGCTCCACCTTTTCAATGTGTTGAAGTATTATCCTATATCCAAAATTTTCAATGTATTAATACTTATTAATTAGTTAGAAAAAACTCAAAACCAAATCTACCGTCGGAGTGGAAACCACGGACAAAGAATATTTCATCCGGAATAATAGTCCGACCAAAGTGAACTATGTCTGTCCAGAGATTCATTGTCCGGGGTCTAACCCCAGACAGAATATTTTATGTTTGGGGTTACAGTCTGGACGGACAGTGTACTGTTCAAGATTCAATCCCGAAAGGTATATAATTGGTCTGGGATCTCACCCGAACAGAAATAGAATAGAGAATGAATATAAGGGCATTAGTGTAAAAAAAAAAAAAACAATGGCAAACTTGTTATTTTAACTAATTTTTTAAAGTGGGCTCACTAGGAAAAATGGTGTGCCCCTTTAGAAACTCCCATTTTATCGGATGTACACGAATACAAAATATCCAAATACAATAAAATCCGTTCTGTATTTGAATCCATATTCATATTTTGATGAATATGGATATTTACATTCCTCCTTTTTAAAATATGGTATAAATAATATTGTTCATTTCCAACGTATCTAAATAGATATCCAAATATCCAATAACATCCGAATAAACAAGACAATATAAAGGATTAAATTGATTTAATATTCCATACTTATTAAGAAGTATTTTTTTTTTATCTTGAAGACAATGATTATTGAGAATTGGTAATATTTTTTCATTTAAACTATTGTCACAATTAATAATATATATATCTAATATCCAGATCCAATGCGATCAAATATAGATAAGAAATTTAGTAAAATTTAGTAATCATATAATATATATCTATTCATATTCAAAATAGAAATAAATATAAGTATGGTTATATCCAGATCTACTTCGTATCCGCTCCATATACATCCTAACATTTTCTCACAAAACCTACTGCACTATACTCTGAGTTTTTCAAGTTACATGCACATCATGATCTTTTAATTCTATGCTGATATAATATAAATCAACTTTTTAAGATATTCATACTAATCAATTTTTTTAGAGCTAAACTATCTGACAATATGCACGAAACATGTTTAAAATATTCTAAATAAATTGAAAAATGCAGAATTTGCAAAGTTATATGTAGGGATACAATCAAGGTATTTTGTATATCCTAAAAAATAAAAAACAATTCAAAAAACTATATGATAATCAAGGACTTTTTAATACGAAATGCTGGAGTAACCATATTTATGTTTATGGTGAGTTTACATCCCCTATTCATATCAAGCATTTTCCACAGTTATCGGCCAAAAATATGACCATGACACCGAAAGATAAATCCAATCCAAGTACTGCTCACTGATTAACCATCGGAAAACAACGACACAAACAACTCTGCATCAAAATTTGTAAGGAATGATGACTCTCGCCATTTTACAACCCTGAATTATCCTTGTCAGTTCAGATACTACAGCCGCGCCTTATTTGTCACACAAATGGACCAGAAAATGGTTGCATGACTATCAATTGGCAGTTGTAAATGCAAATCTGGTTATGAGAAAAAGAGAGAGAAGCAGTTATAGGACAACAACAGGAATGGGCATGAGACTATGCTACCTTCTTCTAAAGGGGTTATTATTATTACTCATGAGGCTACTATATTCACATGTATTGCATGGTTTGCTGTTGAATTAGATTTTGCATCTATCGCCACCTTGGCTTCTCTTGCCTGCACCATAGCAACAGAAAACATCAAGGGTGGAAGAAGAGGTACATGGAATCTATACTTGAGTGGACATTGGAAGTTCTCTTGCTCGAGTTATGATAACCAACCTTGGTTTCTTCCCATCAAGTGACTGCTCACCAAATCGTGGCCTCCTCACACTAGGCGATGAGTTATTCATCTGAGATGGGGCTGTCTACAAATTCAGCATAAGATTTCTTCTTTAATGTCTAGCTTGTTATGAAAAAGCACGAAGTAGCCTTGACAGTAATGGTAAAAATACCTACTTGATTTTGGTTCTGAGTTTTGCAGCTGAAGGGGCAATCATTTTTGTATCAGTCCTGAGCTTTACGGCAGGAGGGGTGAAAACTTTTCGACAGAATTTAGCCTCCCTCGCGTCATGGCTTCCCTGCAGAATTAGTTTCAAGAGGTTCATTTTACAAATCTCTACAAAAAATTGCACTGTCCATTTAGAGACTTCTAATTAACATGCATTTGGTTCTCAAATGGGGTCGTCTTGCAATTATGTCATAATAAAGAATGTAACCTGAGTTGCTATAGTTAATAAGGTTAGAAATGAATAGGTGCCCACACATGAATTGCTAGAGTGCAGAAACCCAACAAACATGCAACTGTGGATATAAATCATGTGGAACCTAGTCTATTGTAACTATGTCGAGAATATCACCAAGTAAAATGTCATGCCAGTCTATGTACTTAGTCCCCTTAATTCTATCACTTTCTCTAGTTCCATAAATCTCTGACTCCTCATACTTCTTAATGGCTAACTAAAATTTCTTTCTTTTTCCACCTTAAATCCCTCCACAAATGCTTTTCTTTTCCTCTCTCAAGCCCATGGTTCATTCTTCTCCTGTTTCATCCCCCCTCCTGTTTTAAATTTGAGATGCGCAATCTGTTGCGAATTGGACGGAAGTCTTTCAAATAAATCCAGCATTATTGAGATTATAATGACATGAGATATGTGCAGTATGGACCTACAAATGCACAAGTTCAACAAGGAGAGTTTATCAATATAGGACAAGTTAAAAGAGCGAAAGAAAGACCGAAGAAAACATTGATGGAGGTGATACGAAAAGATATGGATGCTAGAGGTTTAAATTAGGACATATTGTCCGATAGGAATGAGTGGAGAAGGCATGATTCTCTTTAGGTTCATGTAGCCTACCCAAGCATTTGGGATAAAAGGCTTAGTTGTCATTGTTGTTGTAATGACAAGAGATATAAGATAAATTGACAAAATCAAAACTTTAAGAAAGAATACAAATCAAGAAGAGCAAACCGGAGAGTGCCGAGAATTTTCGTGGTTCGAAGCAAGTCCTACATTCAATGTCACAGGTTTCTTTTTCTCTTCACAACCTCTGAAAATTAAAAAATGATATGCGGAACGCAGTAAGCATCTGTAACAGTAATCTATCACTGTCATGATTATGCTGTAATAACTGATAGCAACCAACCTCTTGTTTTCTAAACCTTTGCTTTTCATGTTGTTGGCTGTGACTGTTTGCTTTGGAGTACCCTGTAAATCCCATTCATGACGGGATAAGGGGGGAACAAAGATTAGAATTAGATATTTCTCATTAGAAATACGATTGGTAATCCAAAAGGGGAGACTGAGTGCAAAAACGCCAAAATAGCCAAAGAAGTTGATCTATAGCGGAGGAAAGTAAATAAAAACACTGATGCAAACAATTTTCTTTTTAAAGGATTGGACGTTATAACTATTAGAGGATTGTCAGGCAACAGCTGCCTTCCCCTTCGTGAGTCATGCCTTGATATTTGATATATCCACATAGGATGAAAGTATGCGAGGGTCCTTCTTAACTATTTTTCTTTTGATGTTATGAACCTAGTTGGTTTTATATTGTACATGTCAAAGTTGGTTGAACCATAAGCATTATTCAACAATGGACCCGATTACGAAAAATTTTGTTAGCTTATGGATAGAAAATTTTATTTACGTCCGTACATATTTTGTGACTTTACATGTAAAAGGCTGGCCGCATGTGTTTGACATTAACTAACATGTGATTCTTTGAATAACCCTCTCATGGTTGCATGAAACCCTAAGAATTGATTTTTTATTCCTTCTCCTCTTTCGTTCTAATGTTTCTAGTAACTTCCATAATGTGGACTATAGGGAAAATTTGAGACATCCTGATTTTGGTCAGAGAATCAATTCACATCGTACTTTGTATATTTTAGATTCAATAATTCCATTTATAAACAACAAAAAGCATTCAGAAGTTGGAATGAAAGTAAGAAGCTAACAACCTTAGAAGTATATGCTAAAAAAATACAGTTTCAAAAGTAACTCCTAGGACACTTTGAAAATTTTAAAAAAGTTCTTTCAGATTCAATTTTAGGTTATTTGATGAAGTTCATGGACACTCCAAAGTTCAAGGCGTAGGACAAAATTGATTCATTAAATGTGGCAAATCCATCCACTGACCACACATCCACAGCCAAACCTACGCACACCACAAACCATAGAGGAGGGGAGAGTTGTGACAAGAGCTTCCAAGGATCTACAATCCTCAAGATGTCATGAACAAAGTTTACCTATTGGAGTAACAACTATCTATGAAAAGAAAAAAGAAAAAAAAAAAGTAAAGAAAAAAGAAAAGAAATAAGGAACATAACTTGAACTTGAAGAGGTGTTAATTATTAGTAGCAAGTGTACCTGAATGTTTATTGCTTCCTTCCCCTTAATGGCTGAAGGTGATTTTGGGTTTGCGTGTATGGAGATCACTTTGCAGGCACCTTCTCTACTCCCACAAGGAGCAACAGCTCGTTTATCAGTTGTAAGGGAAAATGGACGAGGAATAGTGACATTGGACTGGACTTCTGTAAGTGGTCCATGGGAAGCAGCAAAGGCAGATTTGTAGTTTCTTGAGACTTTATCTGTAGTTGCCTTGCTTGAACCAACATTTCTCCCAGACTTCACCGTTGTCATTTGAATTAGATATTTTGATCCCTGTGTTGGATTTTGAATATTTGGCTTAGCTGTGATATCTAACTTTGAACCATTTTTAGCCGAGCCAAAGGTTTCCTAAAATAATAATCAGGTCAGAATTAATCAGAACAAATTTTGTGAACAAAGCAATATCCAGA
Source organism: Dracaena cambodiana (assembly GCA_036321105.1). NCBI lineage: Eukaryota > Viridiplantae > Streptophyta > Magnoliopsida > Asparagales > Asparagaceae > Dracaena > Dracaena cambodiana. The sequence goes on from JAYEPQ010000009.1 coordinate 6,275,471, forward strand.
TCATTAGCAATATAGAATTGAGGATTTTACAGCTTAGAATAGAAAAGCAAATGAAATAATGCAAGTTAGCAAATGGGCAATAACACTTTGTATACTAGCATGTCTCGACCACATTAATAGGTGACAGAGTATTTATGTTTATTAGAACTTCTTGGCTTAAATATAGATGTTTATCAATTTCCACGACAGGTTTGAATACTTGAACATTAAATTGTACTTAATTACTTCTCTGGTCGTGACTTGAGTCAATGTTTTTGCGGGTTCTTCCCAGTCCAAAAGATTTGGCTACCATATACTCTCAGAGTTGCATGTTTTACCCAGACAATAACTAACATTACATGCTAGTTGCCCAACAACATGATTTAAAGAAGAAAGGGGAGAAAAGTAAATTGAAAATATTGTCCCCTTCTATATAAAAACTCAAACTACAAGGTGAAAATTGAGTAAGATTCTTTTAAGCTTGAAGAAAATATAAGACAGTTTCCATCTGTTGAATATAGCAATGATTTTTCTTGTTTTCAACAGGAAAATGCAAGGTACTTAATGTGTAGGGAAGGCGTAAAAAAGTTTAGCATATTATGGAGTAACCTAATGATTTCGTGAGGTCAACGTAACTACATAACAAAAGCTAGCGGAAGCATATTCATCACTAGGCAGTCCAAGGCATCCTCCAAGAGGAAGAGTTTCTCAATTCTCTTGGTCAGATTTTTTGTTCATGGACACATTATTAGGAATGACTCAGCGTAAATCAAGCAAGAAAACAATAAATGCAGCAATAAGTCTCGCTAAAATTTAGGATCCTATTCAAGTCATTTAATCACAGCATATTACATGAATCCAAGCATTAAATGTAGCAATAAGTCATGTTAAAGTTTAGAATATATTGAAGACACATTAAATAGTAATTCACATAAATTCTCTAGATCACAATAATTAAATTTGTACTAGAGTTTAGGGATCCTGTTTATTCTTGTAATTACACTTGCTATTTGTATAGCATGCACTCATATGTAAATATTCTAGTCAACTATATTAAAATAAAGTGAGTTAAGCCTATTTCTTCTCTTATATGGTATCAGAGCCACTCTCTAACAAGCCCTTAATCCCAAATACAACCATGGTTGATACAACAGTTTCAAGCTCCAGCTCCCTTATTATCGCTATCATCATGTTCGCCAACTCTACTATACCATTATTGTTATGAAATAATCAAAACAAATAATCTGTTTATTATGAGTTAAATGATACATATATTTATAGGTGCCTTAACACCATACAAATAAATACAAATAATCCAACAGTCGACTGTTGTGAGACTAAATCTAAATACAAGAAAATTTTTTAATCTACCACTCCCCCTCAAGATGTAGTATAAATATCAATTATACCCAACTTGTTACACAGATTAGAAAACACTGTCTCTCTTTTTCAATAATACAGATCAACTTAAAGTCGATGAGTAGCAGCAACAACAGCAGTAGTACGTAGTAGTAGTACCAATACATGAATCACTTGAATCATCAGATCACACCCATATTTGACCAGTAGATAAACTTCTTTCTTATATGTAGTAGGCAGCAGATAAATTTTTTTCTTAAAAACAGTAGTACGCAAAGGAAAGAGCATCAACCTTGGATTACACCCTTGCAGTCAAAGAGAAACCAGCCAGAGTCCCTCCAATCATAAAACAGAGAAGAAACAAAAATTAAAGCAGAGGCAGAACCGAATTAGCGACGTGATTGCGGAGTCGGAATCCGAACCAGAGTCGGTCATCGATTAGGATGGTTTTAATTGACAGTTGAAATTTATTCATAATACACTTTGATAACAATTACTGGGGAGAAACGTTGGGCCCCTCTGAGAGAATGATGGACTTTAAACACAAAGCAAAAAATCAATCTAACCCAAAATCTTAAGCTGATAGATAGAGATCTCAACTTTGTATTTAAACCGATGAGCTTTTGTGGGACTATACTCCCCCCTTCATTGTGAGTATACCACAATCATCATATATCTCAACTTTAGTCTAAACTAGTAGCCATCTCTAATCTGTTTATAGATCATATATCTCAATCTGTGAGTATACCACAATCACTCATAATCTGTTTATTATGAGTCAAATTACACCTATACTCAACACTATACAAATAATCCAACAGTCGATGTGAGACTAAATTTAAATATAAGAAAAATTTTTAATCTACCACTCTCCCTCAAGATGTAGTATAAATATCAATTATACCCAACTTGTTACACATATTAGAAAATACTCTCTTTTTTTCAATAATACGGGTCAACTTAAAGTCGATGAGTAGCAGCAGCAACAGCAGTAATACGTAGTAGTAGTACCAATAGATGAATCATTTGAATCATCAGATCACACCCATATTTGACCAGTAGATAAACTTCTTTCTTACCTATAGTAGGCAGCAGATAAACTTTTTTCTTAGAAACAGTAGTACGCAAAGGAAGGAGCAAAGGGTTGCATCAAGCTTGGATTACACCCTTACAGTCGAAGAGGAACCAACCGGAGTCCCTCCAGTCATAAAACAGAGAAGAAACATAAACTAAAGCAGAGGCAAAACCGAATTAGCGACGTCATTGCGGAGTCGAAATATGAACTAGAGTCGGTCATCGATTAGGATGGTTGTGATTGACAGTTGAGATTTATTTCATAATGCGCTTTGATAACAATTATTGGGGAAAAATGTCGGGCCCCTCTGAGAGGATGATGGACTTTAAACACAAAGCAAAAAATCAATCTAATCCAAAATATTAAACTGATAGATAGAGATCTCAACTTTGTATTTAAACCGATGAGCTTTTGTGGGACTATACTCCCATTCATTGTGAGTATACCACAATCATCATATATCTCAACTTTAGTCTAAACTAGTAGCCATCTCTAACCATAGCTACTAAACATCCGTGTGGAGGACTATGGGAACCAGACCCAAACTCACACCCGACCACTTCGAATTTCACACCGACTTTACTCCCCCTTTGGGGCTCTAATACCATTTTATGAAATAACCTGAGCCAATCAATTCATTTTTTGAGTCAAGAGATGCATATATTTATAGGTATCTCAACAACATATAAATAATTCAATAGGCAATGTGGGACTAAACCTAAACTAAACCTAAATACAAGATAGTTTTCTAATCTAACTATTATATTTACAAATATTACTTCTCAAATTTCTGACCACCTAACCCCATCCAAATACCCCCAATGACGCACCCAATTTGATGCTATCATCATCGGTTATGACCTTCAAGAACATATCGACAACATATTCCCTTGTCTTGTGACTTCTAACTCCAACCCCACTTCCGGTGCTACCATAGCTCCCTGCCATCACTATCCACTATTAGATCCGACAGGATAAGCTAATCATATAAGCAATATTCTAATCGATTAGCGCCAATATCAAGCTACTGTTTACTGCATCAACATCCATTGATGCATGGGGCAATTTAAAACACCTTTGTGCCAGTAAATTAAGGACTAGGATCTTTTAATTGAAAGCAGAGCTCGCCATGATTCACTGTGGCTCACGCTCCCTGTCTGATTTTCTTCAAGTTGTCAAACTCCTCATGGATGAACTTGCTTGGGCCCAACAAGTTACAAAAACAATTGTTAGCTCTATGAGCAAGTGGGCCAAGGTCAAATTTTTTGAAGTAGTCACCAACTATTTCGACCTCAACGTGGCTAGTAGACTCGGCAGCATCTCACAACAATACCTTTGATCTCTCAAATCTTACAATTCACTTAGAGTATGATGGTACCGATGCAGTAATTCTTGGGGATGGTTCAGATTTGTATGTATCTCACATTGGAACCTTAACCTTTAAATCTTACTCAAGTTTTCCATCTCCAAGATATTTTTATGTCCCTACCATTAAAAAAAAATTACTTTTCATGCATCATTTTACCAAATAAAATAATGTATTGATTATATTTCATCTTAATCATTATTTAGTGAAGGATAAGAGTAATAGAGTGACACTTTTAGGAGGAGAATGTGAAAATGGGGTCTAAACTTTGTTGGCAACATTGGCATCCACTCCACCAAAAACGGTTGTATATATACATGAGCACACCACAGTTGACAGTGACACCAATGTCTTGGTCACCCACATTTTACTAATACTCATCTTTTTAACTCTTTCAATTTACATGTCACCACAAATAAATTCTCAGTTATATATTTCATGTTCCTTGAATAAAGCACAAAAGTGACCTTTTCGCTCTATCAGTCTCACCAGTGAATCTTTTTTAAAATTGATTTATATGGATGTTCAGAACCCTTCCCTCACTGTTGTTAATGATGGCTCCGAATACTACAACATTTTTGTTGATCACTACACCAAGTATATATAGTTTTATCCAATGGCCCAAAAGTCAAATATAAGCTGATTTTTTTCACAATTCAAACGCTTGGTAGAAAAATGATTTCAAAAACCCATCAAAAACCTATATTCAGATAATGGGAGAATATATTGCTGTCAATAATTCACGGGATTAGTCATCATACAACCGCCCTGCATACTCTGCAATAAAATGGAGTGTTAAAGTGCTGTCATCGTTACTTAATTAAGACTGATCTTACTCTCCTCACTGATGCTTCCCTTCCCTAATCATATTAGCCTCATTTCCAAACTGTTGCTAAGCTAATTAATCGAATGCCCACCAATTTACTTCAAAAAAAATCACTATTCAGGGCGTTATTTGGAAGTCAACCAAATTACCACAAGCTCCACCAATTTGGTTGTCTATATTCCCCCTTTACAAAGACAAATAAACTTCAGTCCAAATTGGTTCCTTCTATTTTCCTAGGCTACCCACGGGCTCAAAACACCTACCTTGGCGAGGCTTTATCCACCCGACATCTGTATCTGGCTCCTCATGTGCTCTTTAATGAGACTAGAGTTCCCTTTGCTAAACCAAACAAATCAGACTCACTGACGACAGTGCCACCATCAATACCTGTAGCGCAATCACACACGGTCATCTCAGCACCATCGCCATCGTCACCATTGCCTAAAATGCCTTTGATGTCCCAATTGATCTTGTCTTCACCTTATCCAAGTAATTTATCACTCTCTCCTACGATTTCTACACCACATCCTAGAGTTGATAGTGAGCCCTTCACCAATAATTCCAAGGTTCAAATTGAACAAAACATTAACCCACATGTCTCCGAACCGTCAATCACCATAAGAAATCTAGATCCGCAACCCCCCAACCCACCATACGATAACCCAAGCCATGAATCAAATTTATAAACCGAAATATCTCTATTCAGTCACAAAGCATCCTATACTCCAAGACCTGGAATCCACTTGTTTGAATCAAGCAATCACGGACCCTCAATGGCATAATGCCATATCCCAAGAATTAACCCCACTTATGCATCATGGTACATGGGACTTAGTTCCTCGACCAGCAAATCACAATGTAATGGGCTGTAAATGGATATTCATAGTCAAAAGACATCCCAATGGTAGTGTAAATAGGTTCATAGTTCGACTTGTAACAAAAGGGTTCACTCAATGCCCTGAATTGGATTATAAAGAGACATTTAGCTCTATTGTGAAACCTGCTGCCCATAATACCCCTACCTCAATAGTCCCACATTTGAATGCGAGATAAGAACTAGAGTAATTTATAACGATTCCAATGGAGTCATTCAGTAATCATTGCTAGCTTTTTTGGGGGAGGAATCCAGTGGTTAATATAAACTATTTTAACTCTTATTATTCTGCAAGAGGCTTTAATATATTGAAACCGAATATGTTGTTGGTACCATGTGTAACATCTCTGAGCTCCAACTCAAAAGGACATCCCCATCTTACAGCTAGGGATAGTAATAAACGCGTCCATAAGTCAATTTTTGGTCTGTCCTATACAAATTTTTGAATTAAAAAAGAAATTTTTATTTTTCTAATTCAAAATTTTGTATAGGACGGATCAAAAATTGACTCGTGAATACATCTATCATCATCCCTACTCACAGCCTCACAGGAACCTAATTGAAACCAAATCTTAATTTTAGTATCTTATCATTCAACTAGCAATTGGATGTTACATCTCGACAATTGATATCCTCTTGCCAATTCATAGGTATCAAGATTTTCTGATCCACAATTATTAAGAGAGCTTGCTTGGCTATTCCGCCTCTTCTTATTCCATTACTCTATATATCAACATCATGATATTTTAATTCTTGATGCAACTCATACGAGGAATTTCACAAACTTGAGTTGCAGTAGCAGAAGATAAAGAATAAGAAATCACATTAGAGGTAAGAACTGATTAGTTTCAGTCACTTTTTTCATATTTTGGCAAAACCGAACCAAACATATTAGGAGTGAACCGAAACGAAACGAGCTAATTTGGTTATGTTCGGTTAGGTTATTTGTTCCAACTTTTGAAATAAAACTTGTATAAAAATCATCACTTTTTGTTTTTTGCACGCATTTCTCTTCAAGGTATCCAATTAGTGTTGTATTTATTATGACACACACACATAAAGACACATATACACACATATATGTATATATATAATTTTTAGATAATTCATTTGGCTCGGTTCGGTTTGGGTTTCAAAAAACAAAACAAAAAATTGACCAAATTATTTCAGTTCGATACTTATTTGGGTTGGTTTCAGTCAGTTATTTTTGTTTTAACAAAAGTACTCACTCCTAAATCGCACATAGATTTTTACATGGTTTATCCCAAACCGGACTATGTCCATGACCGCCAAACAATTTTCACGTTTAGAATATTTAATTAGAAGTACATGATGAGAGCATATATACTTGGGCTGCAACCTAGTAATATATAGAAAATATCTAAATATCCTTCCAAAATTTTTTTTTGGGGGTTTCGCTCCCAATCCTTGCCTTCAGGGCGAGGGGGCACTACCCCCTGCCATCCCCGCCAACTTACCGTGCAGTTGAAATTAGTGCACATACTTTCAGACTCCATAAACCCAACAACTTCTTTCTGTCATAAATTTTAAAATATATATTTGGCAAGAATATCCAAATAAAACCTAATCAATCTTATCTTAGCCAAGGTCATGCTATTCCACTAATTTAACAACATATCTGAAACTAATAAAAATTGAAAGCAGTTTACTGAAAACTGCATTCCTCAAACTAGTATAATGTAGCATAAAACATTATCGAAGAAATAAGGATCCACCAGTATCAATATGTGATTCTTTATTTTCAATGTTTCCCAAAACCATTCCCTTCATTAATAAAAATTTACAAACTGTAGTTTGCTTCAGGGTTCACATTGTGGTCAAATCACAGCAATTCAGCATCTATAATCTAGACGAGCCTTAACTAAAGATTTTTCTAGGTTCTCCCCACTAGGAACAAAACACAATAATGGGTTAAGATATTCAGGTCTTACATGGAAATTAGGACGGTTTCAGTAATCAACTCAGGAAACTCTCAACTTGATCAATTATTTTCCAGCCTTTAGGTTTATTTCTGTTATAACGCAAAATACCTATATACGTCTCTAATGTCCTTACACAGATAAATTAGAAAAAAATTGCCAGAATGAGACCATTAATAATCTTCATGATATTAACTGATGTGGATTTTACATTCCGGAAGGATATCTTTAATGGATTTTTACACTTAGTAAGATATCTAAAACATGCTTCCAGCATGCTCAAGTCTTGACAAAAATTTATCAAATATTCTCCTCACTCACCACTGTATGCATGTTCAATATCATTTTTGCAGATCCCATTCCAACCCAACAAGAACTTAATATTTAATTTTTTTCAACAAAAAAAAGAACTCCGCCAGTGATGTGCTTAAAAATTTATCCTTTCACTGTATGTCCCAAGTCAGAATAAAAGAGAAGAGTTATGGTAGGCCGGTGACAGCCACCGTAAACTATTGTCACATATTATGACATAAGTCAAAATATGAATTTCATTGGGGCGTTCCCTACTGAGCGACGCGCTATATCGGAGTCCGGGTATAGTGAAAAATGTGTGAAGATTGCTAGGTCGTCGTCCAGAAGCGACACGCCACGTCGGCGCCTGGATGTGGTATCAAATGTACAAGAATTCTCACATCTTAATGAGTGGGTGAGGGTAAAAAAGTTAGCTCATAAACATAAATATAAACATAGATTTCGGTTGGTATCGTGAAATATAGGTTCTCTTACAGCTAGATTAGCAGAGTTAGTTGATGATATGATTAGAAGGAGGATTAATATTTTATGAGTGCAGAAGACTAAGTGAGTAGGTGAGAAAACTAAAGTCATAGAGCCTTGTGTCATAAACTTTGATATACGGGTAGAAATAGAAATCGTAATAGGGTATGTGTGATCATAGATAAGCAATTACTTGGGAATATAGTGGAGCTTAGGAGGAAGAGTGATAGAATTTTATTAGTTAAAATTATTTTAGATAGGGATATTTTTAATGTCATTAGTGCCTACGTACTACAAGTAGGACTTGATGAATCCAGTAAACATCAATTTTTGGAGGATCTAGATGAGATAGTACAAAAAATATCTGCTAGAGAAAAACTATTTATTGGTGGTGATTTCAATAGGCATTTAGGAACTAATCGTAATGGGTTTGATAGTGTACATGGAGGATTTGGTTTTGGAGAAAGAAATGAAGTAGGTAATTCAATTCTAGATTTTGCTTTGTCATATGATTTGATTTTAGTAAATACTTGGTTTAAAAAGAGAGTTTCTCACTTGATTATTTTTAAAAGTGAATTGAATGCGAGCCAAATAGATTTCTTTTTAATTAGGAGGGTAGATAAAACTAGTTGCATCGATTGTAAGGTAGTGTCGGGTGAGAGTGTAACTTTCCAACATAGACTCTTAGTTTTAGATAATCAAATTAGGAAGAGAATTAGAAAAATTAAGTATAAATTAGATCATAACATTAAGTGGTGGCGATTAGAAAATAATCAAAAAGTTTTTGTAGATAGAGTAGTACAAGAAGTAGATTGGAGGGACCATGATAATCATAATATAACATGAAACAAAATGGCTAGCTGCATTAAAAGGATAGCTAAAAATATATTTGGTCGGTCGAGGGGCGGTACTCCACCATGTAAGGATACATCATGGTGGAATGAAGAGATAAAAAATACTATTAAGATCAAACGAGAGCTTTATAGAGATTTGAAGAATAATAATAATAATGATGAAATAAGTTTTGATAAGTATAAACTAGTAAAGAAGGAGGTTAAGAAAGCTGTTCGGGATGCAAAAACTAAATTATATAAACAAGTGTACGAGAAGTTGGATAATAAAAAGACAGAAAAGGATATATATAATTGCTCGAATAAGAGAGAGAAAGTCTAGAGACTTATGTACTGTAAAGTGTATTAAAATGAGGATCATACGGTTCTACTTCGAGACGAAGAGATTAAAGAAAAATGGAAAGATTATTTTTATAGATTATATAATGGTAGTTTTACTCAAGATTTAGGAGATCTTACTATTTAATGTGAGGATATGAATCATAGTTTTATGCACAGAATTAAAGTGTCTGAAGTAAAAGAGGCTTTGAAGAGAATAAAATCAAGAAAAATTGTTGGTCCACATGAGATTTTATAGAGATATGGAGATATTTAGGAGGGATTGGTGTGAGGTGGCTGACAGATGTTTTTAACAAGATTTGACAAACTAAGAAAATGCCAAATGAATGGAGAAAGAGTATCCTAGTACCTCTATATAAGAATAATGGTGATATTCAGAGTTGTTCTAACTATCGAGAAATAAAACTCATGTGTCATATTATGAAAATTTGGGAAAGGGTAATTGAATATAGATTGCGACAAACTGTTAAAATATTGGAGAACCAGTTTGGATTTATGCCTGAACGATCGACGACAGAAACTATTCATTTACTTCGTCAACTTATAGAGTGATTCTAAGAGAGAAACAGATATTTGTATATAGTATTTATTGACTTAGAAAAAGCCTATGATAAGGTACCACGAGAGATATTTTGATGGACGTTGATGAAGAAAAGAGTTTTCATCAAGTATATCGACATAATTAAGGACATGTGTGATGGAGTAGTGGCCAATGTCAGAACATGTGGTGGTTTAACAAGTGATTTTTCTATCACAATTGAATTGCATCAAGCATCTACATTGAGCCCGTTCTTATTTGTTATAGTGATGGATGAGCTTACTAGAGCTATTCATGATGAGATACCTTGGTGTATGATATTTGCTGATGATATTGTCTTAGTTGATGAAATAAGAGCAGGGTTAAATGCCAAACTAGAATTATGGAGGCATATATTAGAATCTAGAGGTTTTAAATTGAGTAAGTTTAAAACAGAGTATATGGAGTATAAATTTAGTAAACGATTGACCATAAACTATAATGTTATAAAACTGGATGGGCTAGAGATACAAATGAGCAGTCAGTTTAGGTAGTTGGGTTCTATTATTCAGAATGATGGAGAGATCGATAATGATGTTAACCATAGGATACAAGCTGGCTGGTTGAAATGGAGGAGGGCAACGGGAGTTTTATGCAACCGTAACATTCCGTTAAGACTGAAGGAAAATTTTTATAGGATTGCTATTAGGCCAACTTTGTTATATGGCACGGAATGTTGGGTTATAAAGAAACGTCATTCACAGAAGATAAGTGTAGTAGAGATGCGCATGCTTCGCTGGATATGCAGAAACACTAGGAAAGATAAAATGAGAAATGAAAATATTCGTGCTAAATTAGGTGTAGCTCTCATCGATGAGAAGATGCAAGAAAAACGATTACGATGGTTTGGTCATACGCAACGTAGGCCTATAAATGCACAAGTTCGACGAGGGGAGTTTATCAATGTAGGACAAGTTAAAACAACAAAAGGAAGACCGAAGAAATCATGGAGGGAGGTGATACGAAAAGATATGAATTCTAGAGGTTTAAATGAGGAGATATTACTTGATAGAAATGAACGGAGAAGGACTATCAAAGTGATCGATCCGACATGATTCTTTTTTGGTTCATGTAGCATACCCCAAATACTTGGGATGAAAGGCTTAGTAGTTGTTGTTGTTGTTCTTCAACAAAAAAAAGAACTTGATATTTGAAGTTCGGCATACCTTTAGCTTAGTAACTGATAAATTGTCCTTGTATTTCCGGATAATTGGAGTGACTTCTTTTGGCGCTGTATTGGAAATTGGTTTGAGCTCCATATCTGCTGCTTTGGAATTTGCTGGACATGATGTCCTTTCTTCAAAAACTACATCAGGTTCAATGTTTTTGTCTGAAATGCTGTCTTCCCTTGAAACCCCTTCCTCATTAAGATCTTCGCGGTCATGCTGATTAGGCTCTTCAATACGTATTGTCAATGATGCATCCGCTGATGTATCCATATCCAAGTGTTGCGTCTGATGCAGATAGCTAGACTTATCTTTCTGCTCATGCTCATCAAAATTATTACCAGATGAATCAGAATCTGGTGGTATCACCTTTGTATGTGAATGCTCAAACTGAAATTCAAGTGGTTTGCTGCAATCATTTCCTTTCCCCATGGAAACTTCAAGAGAAGCTTCTTCTGGGTGAACAATACCAACACCAGTTACTTCATCTCCAAGTTTTTCAAGCTGTACTGTTGTTTCATCTTCTTCTCTGGTTTGACTTGAAAGACTACCATTGCCACTGTAATCCAACGTCATTTCAGTTTGCTGGCTCTCTTGCAAGGCTTTCATAGCTCGAATTCTTTTGTAGTACTCCTCAAAGTAGGCCTTCTTTTTTGCAACCAAACCAGGGAACTTTAATTTCTCCAATTCCTCTTGACATTTATTATGAGTAAACACTGACCTTTTCTCCCATGATAATGACTCGTAAGCAAACCTTCCAAAGGATATGGAACCATGATCAAGAATTTGGGAAGCTGAAACTTCCTGAAAAGCAGACAGCGAATCAAAATTACTTGAAGCCAAAAACAAAGAAACTTTAACATTGTAGCACGGAACAAATCTAGAAATAGTGGAACAACCAACAGTGACCATAGTGTAGGAAAACTGTGGAACAATGTATATCAAAAAAACAATCATAATGTACGTACTCATATTTTAGAATTGGCATCAAGCAACAGCTTTCTGACCATAATAATCATATTTGAGAACATAGTAGCTCAAAGTAAAATATGGGAGTCAAAAGGTTATACGAGTGAACTTATAATTTTTTAATAATTTTGAAATAATGCAATATTAAGCTTGAAGCATAGGGCCTGTTGCAAAAAGCACAAGTCTTTACTCATAAAATTGATAGCATATTTATATATAGAGGAAAAACATGAATTGTTATGACCACGCCGATAAAAGATTAAATCAATTAATCTTCCCAAACAAAAGAAAAAAGATTGAATGAATTAATCAGAATATATTGGTTTTACCTGGGAGTCATCTTGACGAGGCAGTTCGTCATGTGACTGTCTGTAATAAGCTTGCTCAACATAGGCTGCCATTTGGTATCGGCTGGTGTAGATACAACAGTTGTACGGTTAAAGGTCTTAGCAAGATAGAAGCCACCTTATGAGGAATCCCAAAGTATACATTTCATACTACAAAAGCGCAAGTCCACGAACTCAGTAGCCAGCCCAGTGATAGTACTTATAAAACCACATATAATTAAATTGGTGCTAAAGAAACAAAAAACCTATGGACTATCATGTTTTTCTCAGAAATCTCCATTAACAATTTTATATTATCTAAAACCCCACACACTTTTAAATTTCCTGAAAATTCCCAAATTTAAATCCACTGAACAGCCATAATCAGTGTTAATCTCAATAAACACCAAATGTTAGTATGAACAACGAAATTTGGCAAGTGAAGTTAACATGATAGTTTACTTTGGCCTTAAATTTGGGTACAAAGAAATGTATTAATGTCAAATTCCTCTGATCATGGAAATACTGGTCATCTGGCAAAATATATAATTATCACCTAGGCAAATTATATACCTACTGCAAAATTCTCAAAAATACACCAAAAGTAACCGAGTAAGCTAACTAGATTCATTGAGCTAAAATTTTGCAGAAATTTCTGATGTGTATGAATTAAAGAATAGTAGGGTAATGGTTCTGAATGGCCATACAAAATTAAATTATAGGAAACAAATCAGCTTCGCAATTATTCACAAAGATATCCCTAAACAGCAGCATAATTGAAACTGATGGAGTAAAAATCCCAATACCTGATTAAGTAAAATTTCCAATTAGGAATCAATCTGAATGCTCCCAATTTTCAAATCTTGAATAAATTGCAACAATTAATCAAACAATTTCCACGAGGAACCAAAGAAATTAAAGCATAAACAAGCAGGACGCCCCAAATTCTGGAGAAAAGTGAAAGAAATTTCAATTCTTTCTGCTCGCATTTCCAAATATAAGCAAGTAACAATTTCCATATAGAATTCCCATGTCTCTAAAGAGCCAAAAAGGTGAAATTTCTTGTCCTATTGTAAAGAAAACGTAAACGACCTGATTAAATTAAACGAAAATAAATAATTTACTTCGTTTTCTACCTAAACGCTTTAAATGAATAAAAGGAGCAATGGGATGAACCTAAAAATTTAATTTCATACTCGGAGCGTTAGCGCTATGATCATCTTCATCTTTATCTTCTTCTTTTTTTTCTGTTCTTTTCTTGGGAGAGATAATAGAGAGTGAAGTGATAGAAATTGGGATTAGGGTCTGGGATAGGGTTAGGGTTAGGGAGCGGAGAAAAGGACCGTTGCTTGTGCTTCAGAGTTTAGTTTAGAGAGCAGCTCTTCATCTTCATCTTCTTCTTTTTTTTTTTTTTTTTTTTTCTTTTCTTTTCTTTTCTTGAGAGAGAGAGAGAGGGGAGTGATAGAAATTGGGATTGGGGTTTGGGAGCAGGACCGTTGCTTGTGCTTTTGAGTTGAGTCTCGAGAGCAGCGGGCACGCTCCTGGGAAGTTCTAAATGCGCACCATACTTTACGAGTGAGCACCATTTCCACCGATCTTGTAAATCAATTTACTATATGTGCTCATATTTAAAATGTAGTGCGCATTTAGATTTTCCCACACTTCTTTTATCTGAAGAAATGGTTAGTTTCCAAAGGAGCACATCATTTTTCCTAGTGAAGCATTAAGGGCCGAATTTAGGGCATTTGGTGCAAGTATTTGCAACTGTGTCATGATCGAGTCGAAGTAATGCGCTTCTTTCCAATCGCAAAAACATGTCTTGGCTGGATCTTTCTATTTTCAGGTTGAAGGATTGATTGGTTCATGAAAAGTGTAATATAGAAAGAAGACTAATGAATTGATCGGTTCATTAAAAAGTGAAAAAAAAATATGAAATGGACCGGTGGGGTCTAGCAATTTTTTATTTTTTTTAAATTTTCTTAATTAGTTCATAAAAAGTGTTTAAGGAAGATGATTCATGGAAAGTTGGATGCGGTCACCTAGTAAACTTAACTCTTCAATAGAAAAAAGATTGTTAGGTTGATAGAGCAGTTAAGTTTACCTATGATCAAGAAATACAAGACACATCTAACTCTAGGAATTTATTAGGGCTGAAACAATATGATATACATAAAATTAAAAATTAATTTTTATATAAATATATTTTTATAGTTTGGCTTTTATTAAAATTTTAATTTTCCAACAAAATTTAATGAAATATTAAAAAATATGGAAACAATGTGGATTGATCTGAGCAATATATAGATTAGTCGACTAATCCAGAATCAATTATGAAGTTGAATTCTGAGTTGATCGAATTATATAATTAGTCCATTAATTATGAAAACACACTATATTTAGTCGACCAATTCAAAATATAAAAAGTCACACATATAATAGATTCGTTGACCAACAAAAGGACCAAATCATATACATTGTTAATAGAGGAATTGATCGATGAGTTACACTTCACACATATAGTGGATTAGTTGTCGGCCAATATGAAGGGTGACTCTATCCTCCTCTTATGCAAAAAAAAATTAATAAAAACATAGGAGAAATGCGTGCTACCTACTTTGGAGCGGATTCATGTAAAAAATATTAAATTCGTCCTCCCCGTACTTTTCATGCCACCTAATAAAAAAAGAGCAACTTCTCACAAATCCTACTTTCTATATAAACTTATCAAGAAGAGCAGAGAGAGTGAAAAGTGATTATAATAAGTTCAATCACTACTTTCAACGAACTAACTAGACCCTAAATAAGTTCGATTACTTTCCGTTGAAATAAGTTTGAAATTCTTTTTCTTATGGGATATGGTCTTGTATAATAGTAGAAAAGTATAAAATAAAACTCGCAACTATGATGACATAAAAAAAAAAAAAGCTCTCAATTTGAATTAGCCAATGAGTTTTGGCTCAAGTGACATCATTTCTTGAAAGGTTCTCATTTCTTATACTTTGTATTCAATATATATAGTTTATGAATTACTTATGTACTAAAATAAAATTGCGAATTTTAAGAAGAATTTTTAAGTCATTAGATACTTGTATTTCTGCAAATAGTTCATTAACAATTCTTGCTACCAATATCAAAAGTCAAATTTTGAGGTCGTTAGATAAATATGCTGGCTTGCAAACACGAGCCGGCTCAATTTCGGTTCAACTAATAATTTCGGCTCAATTTCGGTTCAAATTTGAAATATTACAGTCTTTTGGGTATCACCAATTTTTTTTTTTTTTTCCCTTTGCTTTGAGACTTCATGGAGATGAGCGTTCAGACATTAATAAGCCATGCTTGATGCAAGCGTGTGATCCTCCTATCATAATCTTTAGTAGGATGTTCAGTCCATCGATCGGTCGGAGATCGATTTTTTTCGATCGGATCTAAAGATAGAATATTTCGATCATTACACCGAAGTCGGTCGGCGGTGAGGAGTTTAATTGGGCGATCGATCAGAAATCGAAATTCTCTAATTGAATCCAAGGAAGATTCCGATCGCTAGCAAAAAAATTTTCCAACCGAAGTTTAATCGATTTCGGTTGGAGTGGACGGTAGCATTCACCCCTAATCTTTAGCCTAATATTTGGTACTTTTCTTGTTTAGTCAAATGATATATTTTCTCGTAAGTTATAAAGTAGGGCAGAAAGAGTTAATGGATTCTGAAAAAAAAAAGGACAAAAAGAACACACAAGTCACAACTCCCAAGCAAGGAATTTATAAGAAGCATGCTTGTCCATGAACCCTAACTGCTTAGGAAATTTTTTTCATAAAGAGACCGTATAAGTTTAATAAAAAATATATATTTTATTGTAATTATTCCTCCTATGAGATCTCTCTTTGAAATTTTTTTTACGAGGAGTACTAGTGATATACCTTTAATAGAGATAATTTCTGTAATTAATTCTTTTACAAAATACATTCACGTTTTCTATTTTTACAAGTATATATTCTTTTTCATTTTAATTCTAAGATGTAAAGTTTATGATTAGGATTAGGAGCAGCGAAGAAAGAAGAGGAGGATGAGGTTTGGGAGAGAGGATATTTCATAAAAAGAGTGTGGCCTTAGGAAAAAAAAAAAAATAGTTTTCCAAATATACATTTTTGTGCGTCCCCGCAAGGACGTGCCCTTTGGATATTTGGGGTGTGGCCTTATAGTTCAGTTATGCATCAAATGAAGCTCCTCTTTTGCTAAAGTGTATGCTTTCATTGTTGGATAGTGAGGAAATGATGGAGGGAGCTTCTGTCAGCCCATATTGCTATTGGGCTTCCATTCAAACATAAGCCACGCTCTTTGGCCCACTACCTAGAGGGGTTAACTCCTTATTATTATTATTATTATTATTATTTCTCTCTCCCTCCCTCTCTCCTGGGAGTTTCTAAAGGAGCACACCAATTTTTCAAGTGATCCCACTTCTCAATATATTTTTCATTCGGACTCAAAGACCGTTATTAAGTGAGTTCACTAGGAAAAATGGTGTGCTCCTGTGGAAACCCCCCCTCCCCCACCCCCTCTCACACACACCACACACACACTCTCCCAAAAAAAAAAAAAAAAAAAAACAATTCTAGAAGACTGACTGGAAGTGAAGGGTGCTACTAAATAGATAGGTTCATGGATCAATTTTTAGTCCGTTTTATTCAAAATTTTGTATTAAATTTTTTTTTAATTTAAATAATTAAATAAAGCGAATAAAAAATTGACCCTCAGATCAAATCGTTATGTTTGAATGGAAGTTCATATTGCCATTGGGCTTCCATTCAAACATAAGCCACGCTACATGGCCCAACTACTTAATGGGTTAACTCCCATTTTTTACCCCTGTCCCTTCCTCTCTCTCTCTCTCTCCGGAGTGTCTAAAGGAGCACACCAATTTTCCTAGTGATCTCACTTCTCAATATATTTTTTATTTGAATTCAAACTCTGAACTGTTAATAAGTGGGCTTATTAGGAAAAATGGTGTGCTTCTATGGAAACTCCCCCACCCTCCCCCCCACTCAAAAAAAAAAAAAAAAAAAAAAAAAGCGATCTCCAGGAGACTGACACCTAAATCCTCCATTCTATCAACTGGGAATGAATGATGCTACTAAATGGATAGGTAAGTTTTTAGCCCGCTCTATTCAAAATTTTGAATTAAAAATATTTTTAACTAAAAGTTTTTAACGATGCGGACCAAAAATTAGCTCATGGATCTATCCATTCTCATTCCTAGAGGTAAATGATATTACTTGAGCTAGCATTGCAATCGTTATGCTGATCAACAGATGATGCTACTTCTAATTGACTCTTGTTAAGAACAAGCGCAATAAAAATATTATTATTTAACTATTGGTCCACCGAAAGTAACTTAAGGCAAATACAATCTTCAAGCTAAGATATTTAAGAAGTGACAATGAGTTTTCGGGAATGTAACTAATCACATCTGAAAACTCAGTCGACCTGGTCATTGATAAAATAAAATAAAAAGAGTAACTTATTTGACTAAAAACACAATCTTTTTCTTTTTCTTTTTGTATATTAGCAAAAGAAGAAAAAAAAAAAGTTCATTTTGAACGAGAAACCTTTAAATTATTGTAAAATAGAGTAATTTTTCTCCCAAAAAAAAGTAATTAAATTAATTATGTTGTACAACCAAGCAGATGGCAGCCTTAACGGTTAGTTGTTCATATGTGGATATAGTCTCATATCGGATATGACAAAAAAAGTCTATGGGTTTAAATATAAACTTGGGGCCTTAACCTAACAGTTTAAGTTTTTGGGTCAAATTGGTTCTCAGCTTTGTGTTTAGATCCATCATGCTCCCGATTGGACCCGACGTTTCTCGACCAAGCTGTCATCGAGTTAACTTTGGATTTAGATTTGATTTTCCACATGTCGGCTACCACGTGTGACGTTAGATATTCTTTTTAAGAGAAGAACTTGAGTGGAGTCAACATCCTCTCTAGTTGTCCAGCATTTGGATTAAGATTCTTAAGTGAAGACTAATTAAAAAAATTAAACCACAATTCATAGTCCCATTCAGGCCATTGACTCAGTCTAATGCTACCACTGCTACAACCAAAACACGAAAGCAAAGCTCATAGTTTTTGACTCTAAATTCTCTATTGAAAAGCTAAAATTTTCTCATTGAATTGAATAAAGAACGGTGATAAATTTAGATTAACTTATTTATTTATTTTTTCTCATTCCAACCTACTAATAAATATAGACTTTCTAATAGTATCCACCACTATACGATACTTTTTTTATTATAACCGAATTTTCCTTTAGTGGCTATTGTTTTGAATATCGGCTTATACGCATGATATATCATTTTGGAGAACTTGTGATATTAACTTGTATCTCCCGATATATCGTGATATGGAAACTCCTTGTCTGATAAGAGTTCGATATGCAATATTTAGAGCCTTAATCTGAGCGCGTTTGCAAGTGCCTTCTCGTGGCTGTTGTGCGCGCTAAACTGGGGAGCAAGTCCTCCAAATGCTTTGGAGATTTGAGTTTAGGTCCTTTCAAGTCCTAAAGAGGCGTGGAATGAAATAGAATTAATAGAGAAAATGTCACTCTCTATGTTCTCACTTTAACTTATTGTTCTTTTAGAATTGTCATAATCTCTCCGTTGTCTCGCACTTTGCTGTCCTTGATCCTAATTAACCTCTAATTAACAAAATCTCTTCTATCTATCGTCCACGTGATTATTTATTTTAACGACCAAAGTCGTATGGTTAGGGTTGGCCAAAGTAGTAACGTGTTCTCTCTTCAAAAGTTTGAATAAGACGAGGTAAATATTAACCCTTGTAACCGTATATTCTTAGTTTGCACTCTTTAAATGAAATATTTTAATATTCAAGTTACAATCAATAATATAATTCATGAAACTGTGATAGTTTTCTTGTTATCATATTTTCTTCTTCAACGTTCTGAACATATAATATGCATCATTATTCTAGTCTAACTAGTCTTATCTCTATATATAAAAAAAAAGAATTAACCTTCATTAGTATGTTATAATTATTCAAGAAGATTATAAGACAGAGTAACTTAATAATTTTAGGAGACTAATATCGAAAATCAAAGATTTGCAGGACCAATATCTAATATCTATGTTAGAATACAGATTTTGGATAGATTTCTAATAAAAAAAAGACCGGTAACTACGAGTACGTAAAAAAGTCAAAAAAGTTCGTACAATGAAAAAATCATAAAATATTTGGACTCGTACTCGAGAACTTGACACCTAGGATTTTGCCTGTTGCATTCACGTGCGTACGCGGACTTGATCAAGAGATGCTCTTTATTTCACATATTTTCTTTTGTTTAAATTAATTAGAAGATGATTACAACATACTTAGTACCTAATAAACAACCTTAGTTTCTGGAAGAAAGGTTTACTCATCCTAATAGAAAAAGATTGTCTATTGCTTCCATATTAAGAAATGTTTAATTATAATAATTACATCCATCTCAAGTCACTGTAGGTAATTAAATAAAAACTAAATTAAAAAAATAATAAAGATTAGAACATTTGCAACGCGCTTTGAGTTGTCGTGATTAAACTCCGACAAATCCAATTCCTTCGCTTTTTTGGGCGGTGGAAAATGAGTTTAGATTCTGGACACGTGCTTGGAAAAATCTTAACAACGTTAGAATAAATTAAAAAAGTTATATATATATATATATATATATATATATATATATATATATATATATATATATATATATATATATATATGAGAAAACAGGAAATACATCGGCGGTGAAGGAAGTTTCCTTCACCGCCGATGTATTTCCCGTTTCCTATATATATATATATATATATATTGGATCCAGGGATGGGCCCACCCTCATGCCAGGGTGGCCAGTCTTCAAGTTCCAAGAGACAAGACTAAGTCTGTTTTCGATCCTCCTATATCCTAATTTTCTAACTATTTTTCTCTAAAAACTCTTTTCTTTAATCAGCCGACAGTATTTGAATCTTTATCAAATTATGTATTGGTCATATATTGACTTGTAAAATTATAATTTTATCTTCTAATTCATATCTTTATAATATAAATTTTTTTTTTTTTTGGATTGGGAGTTCTATCCCACACCCCTGATAGGGGCACTTTCCCTCTACATTCTCCGATAATATATTCGGACAGGTGTCTGGACTCGCTCCTCGTTGGATCCTCATTACTTTTCAACTCAAAATAATTAGAGATTTTGAATATGAATTCTAACAATCTCCCACATGGCTGAAATGGCAAAAATTGCTGTCGAAAGCATGGTAATAGAATCTAAAGCAACAATTTAAGCTATTTTCTTTATGTAGAGTTTATATTTTGAACTTCTAACTTTGAGCGAAAAAGCTAATAAGGATACACTCCCCAATTTTATCATGTACTAAATGGTATTGATAAAGTTTAATGAGATATATGCCGTTGCATATTCACCTGTTTAAACTCACAACCGTCGTGTCTATATTCACTTGTTTAAACTCACAACCGTCGTGTCTATATTCACTTGTTCAAATCCACAAATCAAATAAATGAAAATTGGTTTTAAAGTCAGTAAAGTTGCAATAGAAAAAGGAGCAAAAGAACAACCCCACATTGGAAAATAAGAAGGAAAATTGCCTTCCCAAATTACCAGAAACAATCTCTTATACTCTTGTTGATCATAGTAGGCATAGGATCCCCAAGTGGACATAGCTAATTGAACTTTAATACATGACCTACAAGAATGTCTCTATTAACAAGCTACGTGCATACATCAACCCCTGATATTTAATCCAATAAATGCAAGCAATAATGTTAATGGAAATAACATAAAAACATTCTATATCCTGAGGATGTTCAGCCGGCCGATGGATCGGAGATTGGAATTTTCTGATCGGAAAAAATTTCCGATCTAACTCCAACCGATTTCGATCGGAGTCGGTCGAAGTCGCCGGAGTCGACAGTGGAGTTCGTCTTTATACGTTTTAGTTGGTCGATCGATCGAAAATCGGAGTTCTCCGATTGGATCTGAGAGAAGAAGACTCTGATCGCTGTTGGAAAATTTTTCCAATTGAACTCTGACGGATTTCGGTCGGAGTCAACGGTGGTGTTCACCCCTACATTATCCATTGCCTCAACTAAACTTGAAACACATATCCACAATAAAATATGGTCAAATTCATTCATTTATTTTTCTCCCAAAATATGCTACACTATGGTTTTGTTACATTAATACTGACATGTGATATACTAAATCACACGCAAGCCATACCCTTGTGATAAAAAAATTCTTAAAGGGCCATAACTTCTTGAGTTTCTAGAGATATGGATGATCCCATAGAGACCCTGCTTGCTCGAGATCCTCCACCTCATTCACCTCACTGCTCAACACTTGCGGGGGAGCTAGCAACATGGCCTCTGCCAGCTCCCTCCACATTTTGGGCGAGTCCAATCCCCACTCATCGACGCACGAGTTGAAACCCGCACCCGAACCCGACCCCGACCCCGACCCCGACCCCGACCCCGACCCCGACCCGGACCCGGCCTGCCCAAGCGACGACGACGTCTCCCCCGGAACCGCACTCTGCCGGAACTTGACATCCAATGCCGCCTGGAGGGCGGCGGACCGGATGTCGTTGGGGTCCGAGCTGGCGGGCCTGGGCAGCTGGTCCACCGAGTCGGGGAAGTTGAGCCTCGCATCCTGGCCCTTGAGCCAGAATGCAGCGACGTCGTGCGCCACGGCCGCCATTTCGGGCGTCTCGAAGCTGCCGAGCCATATCCTTGTCTTCTTACCGGGCTCGCGGATCTCCGACACCCACTTCCCCCACTTCCGCTTGCGGACGCCGATGTAAGTGGTGGACGTCGCATCCTCCATCTAGCTACAAGAAGCAAGAGAAGTGTAGGCTATAGCTCTATAGACGTAGTAACTATCGATTTATTTGGGAGAGAGATAGCAGGTGATCATGAGTGCAAGGTTATATAGACAGGATTGAGATTGAGGTGGTGGTTGAAGTGGGAAGCGAGGTTCCGAGCAGCTACGTTTTCGACGGGAAATTCTAAATGCGCACCACATTTTTACTAGTGGCTATGTAGTAAAGTGATTTACAACATAGGGGAAAATGGTGCTCACTAGAAAAATATGGTGCGCATTTAGAATTTCCCCATTTCGACATGCAATGCATATGATGGTTCTTGAGACAGTGAGAATTTGGTGACGTGGTGAGCGATTGAGGATGGGTAAGGCAGTAACTAGTGAGCAGGAGACAGCTGGATGGAGAGAGAGAGAGTGGGAGAGGGAGATGTGTCACGTAGCAGCTCTTGACTTGAGAGTTGAGAGCTGGCATCCATATTTGGGCTTTGGATTTTGAACGAGGTTCGATTGAGTTTTTTTGTGTTGAAAATGGTTTGAAAGGTCGCGTGGGGCCCGCCGTTTTTTGCCGGGGGGGGGTGGGGGTGGGGGGTGCCGGTCAGGCCGTAGCACGGAAAGGGGTGCATCCGTACTCGGTTGGTGTTCGAATACTATGAACACGGACTTGCTGCCAGCGTTGCTGCACCTGGACTTTTAATTCCGCATCGGAGATGTTTTGGGAGTTTCTAAGGGCACACATATTTTTCCTAGACAGCCATTTAAAAACTTTGCCAGTATATCAACTTTGCCCCCCAAAAAAAAAAAAAAACGTTACGTTTTTGCCCTCTCCTTCCATCTCACGATTCCTCTTGTTCTCCTGCACGCACAGGTGAGTTTTTTTAATTTTTTTAAGCATAAATCCATTTCATTTGAGTTGATCTACACCCTCTTTAAATTATTTACTATTTTAAAGCCAAATTATTTCTTCATTTTCGTTTTTTATTTCATTAGAAATCCAAACAAAAGATAAATTTTGAGTTGTGTCGAACGAGACGTAAAAGGAGAATACAATCATATCGTTGGTTCCAATCGATGATCAAAATCCTCTTCAGGTATTATTCCATCATCCCCATATAAATTATTCCAAATATAACTTAGGATTTTGATTTAAATTAAGTAGAATGAGATTAGGGTTTTTTGGTTGAGTTTTCAGTTTGAGATGGTGCAAAAATTCCTGGGAGAACGTCGCTGTCCGGACTAGAAGTCCAGACACAATTCTTCGGTCCGGACTAACAGTTCGGACATATATGCTTTGTCTGGACTTATAATCCGGACAAAAAAAGTTTATCCGGACTTTGAGTCCGGGCAAACACTGTCTGAAAGTCTGGACAAACTTTTTTTGTCCGGACTATAAGTCCGGAAAGAACAGTTTCGTCCGGACATTCAGTCCGGATGTACAGTCCGGACAAATGATTTTTTTTTGTTGTTTCTTATCAATTAATAAGTATTAATATTGTTAAAGTATTGGCACACAGGGTAGTGTTTCGACGCAAAGTAGCTGAGTCGAGAATGAATTAATTGTTGATTATGGTTTGGACTTCACAACAAATCAAGTATAATAACATTTGGAAAAGCTATTCATATTGAAATCAGAATATTTCCACTAAAAAAATATATTCTCTATTTTGACTATAGATTTATACAAATCGAGACGAATTTTGCCAGTGGGTGCTCGATATGGGAAAGAAATCACGATTTGTCATCACTGTTTCAAAATCTGATACTAGAGGTCAATTTAAGAAGAGGAGAATATGGTTTGGATGTGAACGGGGTGAACAAGCAAGATTCAAGAAATTAAAGAATGATGAGAGCCATAGGGGCAGTAAAAAATGTGGACGTCCCTTTCAATTAAAGGGTCAACATATATCAACTGAGGGCCCGAATATAAACTAACGGTTTTGTCTGGTGTATATAGTAATTCTGCAGCAGATTATTTCGAAGGACACTCGTATGCGGGAAGATTGTCTGAAAGCGAGACTAATATTTTGATCGAAATGTCGAAGTGTCATGTAAAACCGAAAGATATACTGACATCATTGAAGCAAAAGGATCCAAAGAATGTTTCGACAATGAAAACAATATATAATACACGATATAAGTTCAGAGTCAATGAATAAGGCGGGCGAACGCAGATGCAACATTTGTTATTAAAAATTTCTAAATTCAAGTATATGGAATGACATCGAAGTAATGATCAAACAGAATCAGTAACGGATCTCTTCTGGACTCATCATGTTGGCGTTGATTTTCTTAGAGCGTTTCCAGGTATTATTATTATAGATTGTACTTATAAAATGAACATGTACAAATATCCATTATTGGAGATGATTGGAGTAAGTTCAACGAATATGTCATTTTGCATTACTTTTGCCTTTCTTGAAAAAGAGCGGGAGACTAATTATGCCTGGGCACTTGACAAGTTGCGTGGACTGTCTGTGAATGATGTGTATCCAAGTGTGATAGTTACAGATAGAGACTTATTGCTTGTTAATGCAGTTAAGCTCATATTTTCGGCGAGCCGACATCTTCTATGTAGCTGGCATATCAATAAGAATGTGTTCACTAACTGCAATAAATTGTTAGAACAACAGACTGAGTGGGAGAAATTCTTCTTAATGCGAAAGTTGATTATACTATCTGATACTCTAGAGGAATACAATGCAAATCAGAGCATCCTAACAAACGAATTCCGAGTAAGGCCTGAAATAGTTGACTACATTATAAAAACGTGGTTATATCCACACAAGGAGAAATTTGTTGCTTACTGGACAAATATGTGCCAATATCGGGATAACGTGACCAGCAACCGAGCAGAAAGTGCCCACGCAAAATTGAAGAGACAACTGCGAACTAGTCAAAGCAATTTTGAGAAGTGTTTGAGCAATATACACACTGCTTGAACTTCAACATACTGAGATTAAGGCATACTTTCAAAAAAGTTTGACCATCGTAAAACGATGTTTTATGCTGCCAAAATTTAAGGAATTACGGGGCACAATATCATTTCATGTGTTGAATTTGATATTAGCCCAATTAAAAAGAATTGACTTTGTGGGCGTTAATCCAGTTGAATGTGGTTGTATTCGACAAACTCACAACTTGCCATGCGCCCATGAGATTGCAATATATAAAATAGACAACCGACCAATTCTCTTGGATTGCATTGACCATCATTGGTGAGAACTTAATATGACACCGAGTAAAGCATTGATAGTTCAAGGTGTGTGGTACCAGAAAGATGTGGAGGTTTTATTCTTAACTTTATTAAATGTGACACTGAAGAATGGACTTGAAGGTTGAAGAAATTAAGCGAGATATCAAATCCAGTTAGTTTTTCACTGACGGATCCTGTGCCCAAGTGATCGGACAGATAGCTGGATGCAAAAGGAAACTTGATATATATAGTTGATGTTGGCGATATATAGTTGATGTTGGCGATATCAAGTCCAACGAAAATTGCGGATTTCGGGTAATTGCACACAGCCTTGGTATGGAGGAGGATCAGTGGATGCAAATTAGACTTGATTTGCTTCTTGAATATGACACAAATTACGTCTCCTACATTTCAGTTTTTGGGAGTATTGATTGGATTGTTGAGCTCTAGAAAGTACTTAATATTTTCAAGGAATTTCCAAAAGTTGACCGGTGGATGATGATGCCGGACATGGGATATTTGGTTGCTTCACGATTCAATATAATTTTTTTTTTATTTCCAAAGCGCAATGCCTTACTTTTTTTCCACTCAGATCTCCCCCTCCTACCACTAATATCCAATGCAAGGAGGTCATCATGACATTCGTTGCGGACTGTCACTATGTACCCGTAAGCACCATTTATATATTTAAAACTAATAGGGTGAAATCAACACATGAGCTTATTTATATATATATTTTTTGTTACTATTAGGTCACACTAACTGAATTTCATCCCATCTCTCACATTGCTTTGAATTGGCAACGCCTGTGATCCCATTACTCAAGGATGGGAGGTACCGTACTTACATCGGATTGATAAGTTCAAGGAGATTGTGCCATTTTCGATTACGACAAAAGATATTATTGAGTTTTAGTCAAAATAGGAGGCATATTTATAAGTTCCATTTTTGTGTAATTTTGTGTATATATAAGTTGTAATAAAAAAATGGTTTGTAAATTGGTCAATAGTCTAATGTTTTGATAATTGTAATCATAAGTAATTTTGTAAATAGTCTAATGTTTAGATTAATGTACATGAAACTGAACAAGTATAGATAAATGTAATCGGAAGTATGTAATTTTGTGTGTATATATCAGTTAAACTAAAGTATTTATTTATGGATACATGTACTGCAATTGACTTGATAATTTAAATTTTAACATTAAATTATTTGATTTAAAAGCATACTGATATGGGTTTAGAGTTCCCTGTCCGGGCTGCACACCTCAGACATGAGTCTCCCTGTTCGGACTGGCAGTCCGGACAGGGACTCTCTGTCCGGGGTGTGCAGCCCGGACAACTGATACTAACTCCATATTAGTATGATTTTTAATCAAATAATTAAACGTTAAAATAAAAATTATCAATTCAATTGCAGTACAAATATAAATAATAAGTCCTGGACATCCAATCATAGAAATCAATTCGATTGCAGTACAAATATACATAATAAGTCATGAACATCTAAAAATAGAATATTTTGATCGAGTACAAGCAAAAAGCAAACACGCATCAAAATATCATAAAGTATGACAAAAAACACTGTCATTCATCTTCTTGAAAGTCAGTAAATATTGTTTTTGAGTTTCTTACAATATCCATGAAGATACATGATAAAAGTCGAACATTAAATTTATGGGCTCTAATAAAAATTTTGAGAAATCAATACACCTAAAATCTAAACTAATCACTGTCTCCGTGTCTTTCTCGAGGGTTGACGTTGACGTGTGCTTCGAATCATTCTCGTTGTATCGGATGCATCAGGAGTGGCTTGTTTCTCTGTTTGATTCCTCTAGTTGTTCTTCTGGTTGAGTGCAACCAGTTGCACTGCTTAAATTTTCGCAAGAGCACTAAATAATATCTCATGCCGTTTCTTGAATGCCTTTCCCCTTGTGCAAGTAATTGATCAATTATAACTACTGCGCGTGTATATATTTGTAGAACCAGAACAAAAAAAAATGAAGGCATCAATTAAACTTGGTACTATATGAGACATAAAATAAAAAATATATATGAAAATTACCTCATCCAGTACATCCGGGTGTATTGATTGACTTTCTTCCTCTAGATGGGATTCATCTGGCGTTGCTCCAAGGAAACGCTATGAAACTTTAGATAGCTACGGAATATAATATGTCGTGCAATCCAATAGGTAGTCAGCAATGGCCCCACAGTGCTCTTGATGTAGTACGTGATCTAACCAATTAATCCACATATCCTTAATGTGACCGTACTTCACCATGTAGCTATTGGCTATTAGACCCCAAGTTTCACGTAACGGTGAGAATGGTGGAGGCAGAATATACTATTTGTGATCGAATTGCCTTAGCACACGCATCGGGTGGTAAGGCTCAACCATATGGTACATCTTCAGCGTACCCATATAAAAGGTAATTTCTCTGAAAGGGTAAAATTCTCTATGATTTCTATATAGATCCCAAACTACCTGCAAGTTTTATAAATACACAGAACTAAGTAAATTACCCACATGTAACTTGCATATTGAATAAGTACACAAATAGCGTAAGATATTACCTGGTTGCCGGTGAGTTGATCTAGACTGGGCCAATAGTCTGTACATGTGATTGAGAGACATTTGTGTCTCATCTGCTCAACCAATGACAAACAAGTAGTTCACCGTCTGTAAAGGATCAGTTCGACACTGGCATAAATATTGGGAAATGAGAAAAAATTCAAGCCTGTAGTAAGTCAGTTACCCGGCCATCTGAGCAACGTTAGCTCAAGAAGAAAGCTCAAGCTGCCTATATAACCAAGCAAGAGCCCCAGCACCCCATGCGAATGTGTGAACATCTTTGAAGTCATGAAGCAATGTTAAGTAATCAATCGACACTCTCGTACAGCTCTTGTCCGCAAAGAACGTGCAACTAAGAAAATACAGTAAATATGCCCTTGCAACACACCGAATCCTATATTCGGAGTCGGTGTCAACTACCTCACAAAAATTTTCTTCTAATCAATCGAGTCTAACCGATGCACCGCCTTTCGTATTAAGCTCATTCAACGTTTCAGAGTAATTTACGCCCAAGGAATGAGTAATTGTGTCAGCAGCTTTACGTGACGCTGTTGATTCTTGGTGGCACACGGATTTTCCTGCCACAAGCAAGCCAAGCAAGCAGAAAACATCATCCAACGTAATCGTCATCTCACCGAACGACATATGAAATGTATTTGTTTCGGGATGTCATCTCTCAATAAATGCACTAACCTCAACAGCGCTAATGTATTGGTAGGAATATATGACCAATGGATATAATGAAGACCCACGTACTAATTCCATAAATCGGGTGTTGGCCTGCGGTGTCATCAATGACCATGCACTTATTTTTCTCATATGACTTATATATCGCAGTGGATCTCGTTCCTGTATATATAATATAGTCATGACATATGCATACACGCAATAATTGATTTCTAGTTTTTTTTTACGGGAAATAAATACCTCATTTTTTAAGACTAAGAAAGTAACGTGCATCTTGAAACTCTTCAATAGTGACAAATTAACTGGACCTTGATAAATTGACCCTTCAAGATCATCTTGAGAGCCTCCATCATTATTCCTTTCCTCTTGTCTTGCACTATCATATCTTACCAGATTAGGACTTTCTAAATTTAATTCAGGACCTACAGCAACTTCAACTTCTTTCTCGTATCGGGTGACGAATTGGTGGCCGAGATGCTGCTTTCTTCCTGCTTAATGAGCCAGTTGGTTGTATACGAGATGATTCTGTCATATCCATCTATGAAATATAAAGATATTTCATACATAAATGATAGTTATCAGAACAATAATTTCTTTATGTGTAAGTAGTTACAAAGTTAAATTCGCTACAAATATCATATTTTCTCTATTTTTTATGCTGCAAGATAATGTAATATAAAGGTATAAAGACACTAAAACCTTCTTTTACTACTTAATCAACATTACGACAATGCTATAAAACTTCAATATTAACTAATAAAATTTACCATTACCGTCAACGATTAGAAAATTAATTAAATTATGCATATTTTACAACTAGCATTACAATATTTTATTTTTTTATTAATTATAATCAAAATATAAATTGTGAGATATACTTGTAAAAAGAATGAATTGTGAGGAAAATTTATAAAAAAAAATCTTCTATAAATAAAAAAGCTCAACCTCAAAAACCTCAATGCTCCATCCTCAATTTTATTATCAAAACCCATCCACCACCTCCTCCTCCTCCTCCTCCCCTCTTCATCCTCTCCAACCCAACAAGACCACCAAACCCAAAATCTCCCATTGTTTGCTAAAAAAAAAAAAGAACAAAATTAAAAATATATTATATGTTAAAATATAAAATACTTTCTCTCAACCCTCACTATAACTTCGGAGTTTTGGTGTAGTGGAAGGGACTTTCAACATGGTATCAGAGCAACCCAGGTTCGATTCCTGCTGGGCGCGCATTTTAATTGCGGGTTTTAAAAAAAAAATTATACTGCTTGCGGGTTTTAAAAAATTATACCGCTGCGTAAAGCGTAAAGCCTGGGTAAAAGCCCAGGTTTCTACCCAAAAAGGCGTGTTAAAATATAAAATAATTTCGCTAGGCTCTCACTACAACTTCGGAGTTTTGGTGTAGTGGAAGGGACTTTTAACACTATATTAGGAGATCTCACCCATCTCGACCCAAGAAATGATGGCGGAATGGCGGCCGTGGGCTGGATCACTGGCGCGACAGGAGATCGGCGACAGCGATGGGATCCGGCAACTTTAGCAAAGAGAGAGAAAAAGATTTGGAAGGAGGAGGAGGTAGAGAAGGAGAAGAGGAACTAGGGGAGGTGGGAGAGGGAGGGAAAATAGGATTTAGGGTTTTTGGGTTTGGGTTAGGGTCGTGAGGGAGAGAAAAGTAGGAAAGAAGAGGGAGAAGGAAGAGAAAAATGGGAGAGAAATAGAGTAAGGATAGTTTGGGTATATTTAGTGTGTTCACTAGGAAAACCATCTCTTTTGTAAAGAGAGGGTGGGCTCACTAGGAAATCTGGGCTCACTAGGAAATATGGTGTGCTCCTTTGGAAACTCCCAGATGTTTTTATTTTTTTGGGCGTTTATCGGGTTCTGATTTATTGTCCACAATAAGTTCTGTATTCAGTTATAGGTTCTGATTTATTTTATTGCTATTTTAATCCGACGAACATTAGCATGATGCAAAAAATGATATGATTTTTGTGACATAATAACATTCACATGTATCCCGTCAGATGAGGAGAGACTCCACCAATCAGAGGACGACTCCGGAAATGAATTGGAGAGCACACCACCACAGGAGGAGTAGGAGATGCTCGGGAAGACCGATAGGTGATATAGCGAATCCATCATTTGGTTACAGGAGGGCTAGACCTATTTTGGTTTTTGTAGTTTGTAGCTGGTTTTTTATGTAGTTTTATCTTGATGTTTTGTAATGTAAACTTTTTTCGGTCAGGAGTAAGACTTTGATTTATTGTTATATTTTTAATATAATGCGGAGGAACTTTCTAGCCCGCCATTTAATATCAAAAAAATAGCATTCCGATGTAGATTTAGTTGCAATGTCGCATTAATGAGTTGGAATTCATATCTAGTTTTTATTACCATTTTGATTCGACAACCAAATCATGCCCAGAAGAATTCTACGAAAATGAAAATCTAACTACTAACTACTGAACAACCTGGACAAGAGATATACTCGTGAGCCTCGACCGAAAATGTCTTAATCCAAAACCCTCAAATTCTTGGGGATGCATCGTCTAGAATTGCATAAGTTTGCATTCTGGAGCCCCGCGGGAGAGAGATCACATTTCAAGAAGCTTTGATGGTAGTTACAACTAGTAACAATTTCGCTAATGAGGTTTAATTCAAATGACACCACTCTTCCTCAATTTACGAATTCGACTTTTGGTAGGAACTCAATTTGAGTAATATTATCAAAAAATATATGTATTTGAGTTTGACTAGAAAAAAAAAAAAAAAAAAAAACTAGTAACAATTTCAAATTCAGATTCTTTACAGCAATTCTCTGATTCTCTTCAGCAATTCTCTTAATATAACTTTTTTTTTTTTTTTTCAAATTCAGATTCTTTACAGCAATTCTCTGATTCTCTTCAGCAATTCTCTTAATATAATTTTTTTTTTTTTTTTTTTTTTTCACTTTGATCGTCAAACTATGAAGCCCAACTATGAAGCGAAGGGCTTCGTAAAGGTCTTTTTACATGAGAGAACCCGCTCCTTCATTTTTCTACTACAAGAATAGGAATCCGTCATCTTAAAAAGACTGAAAGAAAAAGATACTAATTTCAATACAAGTTAAAAATAAATGGTTAAAAAACCACATATAGAGATGGAAATGTATATATCCACTGATCAATTTTTAACCCATCATATTCAAAATTTTGACTTAGAAAAATAAAAATTTTATTTTTAGTTTAAAATTTTTAATAGGACAAATCAAAAATTTACTCACAGACACGCCGATTATTATCTTATTATCCCTGCATGCAGCCAGAAAAGGGGAAACATGTCCACCAAAATCTTCACATAGATGAATTTTTTATGGATTTTTAAGAGAACTATATATATATATATATATATATATATATATATATATATATATATATATATATATATATATGGGATTACTGTAGGTGAACCGCCAGCTCAGAAAAAGTTACGTGAGCTAGCGGCAAAACTATAATGATCCAATAATTTTTCTTCAATTTTTTTTAACAATTACTATCTCTACCTTCTTAACTTCTTTCGGATTAAATTTCATAAATTTTGAAGTTCGTTTACTTTTTCATCAAATGCATACAAAATGCTTTATTCATTGAAAACCGTTAATTTTAAGTTAACTTGATGTAGGACCAAATCAAAACTAAAATCCAAGAAATTGAGTATGAGTGAACCCTAGGAGATCGAGATCATAATCCAAAAGAAACTTTTAAAAAATATATTATTGGAGATAGTGGATATGAACTGTAGCTCAGGCGCGAGCTGTCAGCTTATTTCCATTTTTCTCTCTCTCTCTATATATAAAAAGATCTATATATATATATATATATATATATATATATATATATATATATATATATATATATATATATATATATAAAGATCAGCAATAAAAGATATCATTGGGAAAAGCTGTTCAAGTAAGAATTCGTCCAAACTCGAAAGCTTGGAGAAATAGCATACAGAGTAATTAATATTAGCATTGAGAACATTCCTTCAAGCTTAGGAATTAGACTAACATTGGTCAGATACTCTTCAAGATTTTCAACAATTTAGCATGAGAACATTCCTTCAATCTTAGTAGCATAGTCTGTATTCAGTGTACACAAAACTAGAGACAACACTTACATCATGCCTAATGTGATTATTTTGATAATCAAATGCTTAATCATTATCCCTTGACCATAATTAACAACCATTGATTAATAAAATTACAGTTTGGATGATCCAATAATATTAACATTTGACTCTCTTTATTCCCCCAAATTTACCAATGAAAATGAACAGGTCTATGAATTAGTCCTTGGCATCTGCTATTCAAAAATTTAAATTAAAAAAATATTTTTTGTTTTTAAATTCAATTTTTTTTTTAATATGTACTGGTCCTTAGACCCACCCATAATCAATTCCCACCCATAATCAATTCCCTATACAAAAGTCACGAAATAATAAGCGGTTAAGAACAACAAAAAAAAAAAATACATTCCAAACATTTCATTCATCTATCACCAGTGAATTTGTAGAATAAATTACGTTGTATTTCAGATTATTCCAAATAAGATTTAGATATTTTTCAAAAGTTTATTTTATGCCCAGTTGTTTTTTAATCTGCAGGCTTTCAAGATGATGCAGAAAAACTTTAATTTCTATTTGGTGACCTGAACAGTGTATTTGAATGGATAATTTTCATAGTCATACATCTCATATTTTGTACTAACATAAATCACTTCCATCTAATTAGGAGTGTTAGCGGAAACCGATAACAGGATCTGACCTGCACACCATCTGCTGACAAATAGATGTTATTATGGGTCTAAAAATCGGGAGTTTCTAAACGAGCACACTATTTTTCCTAGTGAGCCCACTCTAAAACGTCCAAGCTGAAAGCTCGAAAACTATCTAGTGGGCTCACTAGAAAAAGTGGCGTGCTCCTTTGGAAACTCCCGAAAAATCAGGCCAGTGCATAATATCACAAAGGGTCCAGCTACTACTGGTATAGACTCGGACCCGTACCTGATCTAAACTATTCACTTACTCTATAGTAATAAATAGAAATTAATGAAATAAACATTTGTAACAAACCTAGTGAATAACTAATATCAGGATACGAACCTGAACCCTACCGGGTTACAATTGGATAGGGTCCAGTCCCTAAAATATACCCGGATTCGTATCAACATGTTTGCAATATATGGGCACTCGGACCTGACCAGATAGCAGATCTACTATAAATCTCAAAACCACTTAACAAGAGTCAAGGGGCAAACAGAACTTATTGATTGCATCACAGTGAGGGGGGGAAGTTTCCCAGACTGCTGCACTTTGGAAAGAAGAGAATCAGTAGCCATCACTCTCTAGCATCAACAGGTGTCTGAGAACAAGTTGAATGCTAATTGTGGGAAACAGCTGCATGGTGATGACCAAGACTTGACAATTGCAGACAATCAACAGTCTAAATAATAATAATTACTCAAATTACAGGTGGGGGAAAGAAATAGCTAGCTTGTTGGAGTGCAAAGCGAACATCATTTTGTGAGTCTAGTGGGTCCTTAGGCAAGTATGGGCAGGCTGAGTGCACCGTCCAGGATGTTGCTATTGTAGAAGCTCACCTTTACCTGTGAGAGATCAGTACTGGCTCGGCGGCTTTTAGCATCAAGTTGTTCATGAGTGAGTATGGTCCTGCATCAGGAAGAAAGTTGTGATAAAGATGTATAATACGACTAAAAAACTAACTGGTGTATGAGGTACAAGAGCTGCCACAGTTTTGGCAGTTGTGACACACAGGATCAAGCAGACACCAGGGAAAGAAGAGAAGAAACGGAAGCAGAGAAGCAAAACGTGCTCTTTACCGAAATTGTTTGTTGTAGTGTAACGCCCCATTTCTCGAAAGGATACATAAACGGAGTATGTTATCGGTGGTCACGTATAAGTTGACATGCACGAGGCCTATAAATATGTAAAAAAATAAATAAATGGAACTGAATACTAGTTATCTACCAGGATTTTGGAACTTAATTTACTGCCATATAAAAGAGAAGATATACATATCTAAAATAAGAAGCAACAAGTATAATACTGATACAAAAGTTGAAAATAAAGTCCCAAAAGGGTGATACATACCAAACCAAAAATATAAAAGTGGAAGTTTATAAATCTATTGCTACTCGGCCTGCTCCAAAAAATATGGGTCGTGTAATGGCGGATTCTCGCTCACATCTTCAGTGCCTGAGCGTGTGAAAGAGCTCAGAGTCAAACCCGGCAAGTAAAACAATAAGAAGTAGGGAGTGTGTAATATAAACAAATAGGTAAGATATGAGTATGGATATGAAAGTATGCATATGTGTGGAAAATATTAAACAATCAAGTAACAATATCAAGTAAGGATATACCTTCATATCAAATCTAAATTAATATCGTATTTTAGTTTATATTTTGTACTAAATGATAAAAAAATAGACTCGTATGGTAGGGAGCATGCAATATGCACTAACAAGTAAAATATGAATTGATATAAAAAGCATATGCACATGTATGAGAAATAGTAATGATCAGGTAATAATATCAAGTAGAGATATACATGCATATCAAGTCTAACTTAATATCATATTTTATTTTATCTTGAACTAATTGGTGAAGAAATAAACTCGTATCGTAGAGAGTGTGCAATATATACTAACAAGTAAAATATGAATTGATGTAAAAAACATATGCACATGTATGGAAAATAGTAATAATCAAGTAACAATATCAATCAGGGATAAATATGCATATCAAGTCTAAATTAATATCTTATTTTATTTTATATTTTGAACTAAATGGTGAAGAAATGGACTCAAGTAAAATATGAGTGTGGATATAAAAGTATACGCATGTGTGAAAAATATTAAATGATCAAGTAACGATATCAAGCAAGAATGTACATACATATTAAGTCTAAATTAATATCTTATTTTAGTTTATATTTTGAACTAAGTGGTGAAGAAATAGACTCAAATAAAATATGAGTGTGGATATAAAAGTATGCGCATGTATGGAAAATATTAAATGATCAAATAACGATATCAAGTAATAATGTACATGCATATCAAGTTTAAGTTAATATCGTATTTTAGTTTATATTTTAAACTAAATGGTGAAGAAATAGACTCGTATCGTGAAAATACCAGTGCATACCCGGGACCCGGCCAAGGTACTGGCGCTGAACCAGCCGTGCCGCTAAGCACTCAAGTATATACCAATATTGAGTATTCGGTCGTCCCATCAACATGAACTAAATAAGAGATGATGGCTCAGTACTATCCGGGTGCCCCCGCGGATAGGCCCTTATTTCGGTTGCGCAATCTATCATAAACTTTTCACGATATAATATTTATCCATCATTTAGTTCTCCATTAACCCAAGATTTCAAGTTATATTACATGAAAATCAATCAGCAATATGATGAACTAATTATATCAAGATTTATATATACACATGTCTAGTAACAAGTAAGATGTGGTCCATGTCAAAATCAAGTTAACAGGCAAGTAAGGATTCATGACATTATTAAGATATGTGTATATACTAATAAGGGAAATTCGGCATATTTTCATGTATGTTTTACAAGCAACTAGTATATATATTTCAAGTCAAGCATGATAGAGTATAGAATGTTAGAATGAATGTTATGAAAATGATCATATATGTAAACCACATATGAATACAAGTATATATATAAACACGTACGTAAGTGAATATTAGGATGCAAAAATACCTAAGATGATCATGAATGTGAATCATACATATACAATTATGTATATGAACACATATTAGGTAAGTGGGTAGTAAATTGTAAAGACGAGAATTAAATAGGCTTAAAATTATTATAATGATTACTTTAACAACATATTGATTTTCTAAATTTTAGCATGAATTCATAGTATGGAAAGTAGTAAATTTATTAAATCTTACTAATGTATATATTTTTCAAGTAAACATGGATTAGTATAAAAAGAATTATGATCAAATATAATATCTCGTATAAAAGAAATATTTTAATAATTTAATGCAGAAACTTATTTGAAACCTTCTTTTTAAAACATAATTATGAATATATATATATATATATATATATACACACGTGTGTGTGTTTGTGTATGTGTGTGTTTTAATGGCAACTGGAAAGTGATTTAAAATCATTGCATTATACATGAAGAATTTATATGGAAAACTCAAATGTATATCCAAATATGATGAACATTCATAAAAATAGTTTCTTTGTAATTTCAAAATAAAACATATAGTTTAAGTTTGTAACTTATAGTTTAAGAATATGAGACCATAAATAAAATCATAAATTTAATACATAAACATAGAGCAGAGTGTAAGAATCATATTTTTATTTTTCTAGAATAATCATAGAGATTTTTGTATAGAGACATTATCTTTTTAAATTTTAACAAATAAAAATTCTAAATTAACCATAAACAATTCGAGTTAGAAAAAAAACATGAGAGTAGATGTGATTTTACTTGCCTTGATGGGTTAGAGAAGGTAAATCTATTTTAAGACTAAAGAACTTCTTTTTCTTATTTTCTTTTTCTTCTCTTTTCTTATTCTTCTCCTTGAGAGTAGGAGGCTAAAGAACTTCTTTTTTTTTCTTTTTCCTTATTCTTCTCTTTTCTTATTCTAGTAAAAAAAAAAGAAAGAGAGAAATGAAAATTAGAGAGAAAATAAATAATGAAGAGAATAAATGAAAGGAAAGGGAGAAAAAAATATAATAGACAAATGAGAGATATAGGACAAGATGATGGTATAGGACAAGATGATGGTTTGTCATGCTTGGTCAAAATACAAGTTTGATGAAGATAATGTATGGATGAATAAAGACAAAATAGGCATAGAACAAATGACTAGTAATAATAGCTTATTAGAGTTGTTTAAAGTTATAATTTCAAATTAAACTAATCCAAATAAAGTCAGACTAATTTTTACAAGTCAAAAGAAGAGAGACTAGTCAAAATATGCGTAGAACCCACCAGTGATTAAAATAATATTATTTTAAGTGACTATCTAGAAAATTTAAAAAAAAATTACTAAAAATATAAAAAAATAATAAGATAAATATAACACAGTCACTCTGGAATTAATCTGACATCAAGAATATAAATTATATTGAAATTAGATTGTTACATGTAGGAATAATTTAAAAAAATATACAAATGTATTCAAATTTAAGCAAGATTGGTAGGATGATGGAAATATCACTTGAAATGCTCCACAACTACTTAAGAATGCTCCCGAACAATATTCAGTTTTCTGTACATGCAGAACATTTCTCTTTCAGTGGCATTCTACTGCAACTATTGCTAAAATAAAATGACATTTAGTAAGTATACAATCTAAAAGGCCAGAAACAAGGACCTGAAAGAGTTGATACAAACAGCTTGTGTGTACATGCCTGCATAAATTGTTTCATCAATCTGGTTGAGCTCCAGGACGTCTACGATCTTCATTTTGTGGACAATTTTGCTTTTAATAGTCTTTAGGACAAATACAATCCAGTTTCTTCTTCTTATAATTTTGCAAGTGCCGGTCTCTGGCATTAGGATAGCACTTGAGTTTCTTCTTCTTTACATTAGCCAATTGGTATGCAAGAGTTTGCCTCCATGTATGTGTCTGTATTTAGTCGCCACGATACAAATAAATAGTGTTATTTTGTCCACCCCTCTAAAAGCTGGAACTTCGAGCAGGCTGGTACATGAGACTTCCATCGTGTAAAGAACAATCATGCCGAGCATGAGAACTATGAATCAGCTTGTTGATCATATGCCACAATTTACAGTCTAAAGTTCATATTAGTCTGTAATTAATCAGAATATACATCCAAGCAGGAACATCCATCATAACCTATCAAGTATCAGCAAGCTGTGGAAATTTTTCCAACAGCCACGTAACTCCTCTAATAAGGACCTGCATGCTCCCCAGGAAATAAGATTTAGTTCAGATAAAAGAATTCAGAATATGTAATATTCAAATTTGAGCAAGATTAATAGTTCTGATCTGCTCTCTGTGTGTGTACATATATACATACATATATGTGTGTGTGGTGTGTTCAGAATATGTGATATTCAAATTTGAGCAAGATTAATAGGACTGATCTAGTCTCTCTCTCTCTCTCTCTCTCTCTCTCTCTCTCTCTCTCTCTCTCTCTGTGTGTGTGTGTGTATGCGTGTCTACACACATACATACATATATACATATATAAATATATATATGTGTGAGTGTGTGACTGATCTAGTCTGTGCGTATGTGTGTGTCTACACACATATATATACATAAATACATACATACATATGTGTGTATGCATATATACATGTATGTGTGTGTACATATATACATGTGTATGGTGTAAATGTGTGTGTGTGTGCGTTATTGTATGTAATATTTGAACGTGATTATCACTTGGTAGTAAAAAAAAAAATGAAATTCTGGGAATCTATTTATCTTATGTTCGATTCATCCAATATATGATGCCCATACCAATGCCATTTCTCCAGGCTTAGTTGCAGGTTCCACACAATCTCGCCCATAACTGATTACGAAAGAAGCAACAGTCTTTAGTACAAAGGATTACGTGATAAAAAAAAAAAAAAAAAAAGTAATTCAGGAAATATCACAAGTAACAGAAAAAATGGTTAAGAGATTCCACTGTACAGCTGAGACCATGAACAGATAATCAATGATATCATCCAAACTAGGATGCTGATTCATAGAAAGCTATGCTGATGGTAAGCACATTTGATATTCATGGGAGTAATATTTTACATTATTCATTCAGCTATCTATTAGAGTTTTAAGTTCTCAAGTCAGATCTATCTTTCCCAGATGAAACAATCAAATCTATCTTTCCCAATTGAAACAATCAGTCTATTCCTAAGAATATAAACCAGCTTATTATAAGTTGCAGCTTTACAAAAGATCCAAAACTCTAATGTTAAAGAAAACCATCTGTCTATTAAATGAAGAAGGGAATAGCTATGTATAATGAAGCACCTGTCTATAAGGTAAGCGTGAATATCATTCATACCTTTGTCATGAAAGAGAGGAGGATGGCTGACAACATTCAAAAAGCTATAAAAAATTAACTTAAGAGGGTAGCTGACAGCACTGAAAAGGCTATACAAAAATAACTTAAATGTGAAATAGAACAGAGGCTAGCCACCTGTCTAAATGCCCTGAACAACTTCCCAGTATCACTCTTTGCACGAGACTTCAAGGGTCTTTCACAAGCTATGACAGACTGAAACGCTTTGAGGTGGTTTATATGTACTTGGCTGAGACAGTATTTTGCATGAACATTTTATAAGAAGCTTGAGACAAGTTGTATGAGCATGGATGTTCTAATATTGTGCTATGTTAATGAAATAGAGGCCAATGCCACCCATTTCCTCATAAGAAAATGGAAGAAAAGAAAACAGGTATCCAAAAATAAAAAATGATTGCATCCAGCCATTAGCATCCAAAATCAGAAGTAGATAGTGTCCTCTCACTCTGGTAGAACTTCTATGCATTTCCTCATTTCTCAGTTTCAACTTTTGTTCTACCAAATTTCACAAGAAATATAATTTAAAATCGCATTTACTGAAGAATAGGACCGAGGAAAAGGTACATACATTATCTGCTTCTTTCCATCTAGAACCTCCAAACGATAGAAGCTACAGCCCTTACTGAATGGGAAAGGTCTTCCCTTCCACTCTGTTATATGATTCATTTTAGTCACATAATTGCAAGCAATGATCATTTTATTTTCTTACCTTCTTAACTAGGAAACAAG
Source organism: Dracaena cambodiana (assembly GCA_036321105.1). NCBI lineage: Eukaryota > Viridiplantae > Streptophyta > Magnoliopsida > Asparagales > Asparagaceae > Dracaena > Dracaena cambodiana. Next base: position 6,316,074 of record JAYEPQ010000009.1, read on the forward strand.
ATGATTCTTTTGCGTACCCAAGTGCCAGGTAACTCCCACAGCCAATGAATCTTCATTGGATATGTCATCAATGACAAACTGAAGGTCCTTACTGATGGATTCAGAAAACTTCTTGAAGAATTCAATAGTAGCCTGCATTCAAATTGGGGTTATATGAGAAACAACACAAGTACAGCTAGTTCAAGTATCCACAGTTCCACACATTTAATCTATGAAAAAGTGACAATATAAAAAATAATATGTACTCCTAAGATCAACCGCATTTAGTGATCTGCTAGAGCTTAATTGCTACTCAACTTAGCCCTTTGAGATTTCTTCTCATTTTTCTGTCACTTGTGAACTCGTAATGAACAAAAAAATAGGCTTGACATGGTCAAATGAGAAACAACATAAGTCTAGTTAGATCAAGTATCCACATATATAATCTATTAAAAATTGAAAATACAAAAATTATATGTACTCCTAAAATCAATTACATCTGTTCTAGTAATCTACTAGAGCTTAACTGCCACTCAACTTAGCCCTTTGAGCTTTCTTCTAATTTTCTACATCACTTGTGAACTTGTTATGAACAAAAATTCCCTGTGCTCAAGCTTCTATTTAGAGCTCCAAGGCTCTCAATTTCATTTCTTACTCTAAGTTCTCTTGCTCAACTCCGTCAGTGTTATGCACTGTCCGTCCCAAACTAGAATAAAAGAGGAGGGTTGTGGTAGGTCAGTGACAGCCAACGTAAAACATTGTCACACATTATGACATGACAGCCTACCCAAATACTTGGGATAAAAGGCTTAGTTGTTGTTACTCTAAGTTCTCTTGATCGTGCTATTAGTTATATAAGGAGGTAGAACGTGCACATTATGGTTTGGCTTAAAGGGCTTATTATTACTCTACATGATTTGCTTCCTCATTTATACTTTTATAGCCATCCACACGCGCTAGTACATAGCCAACAAATATAATCTAATGAGAAGTTCTAAATGCACCTCCAATTTCTAAGTATCCCACTAAAAAGTTAAAATTTATTAGTCCGTTATTAAGTTTATGATGATTTTGTCCTCATCTGCTTGCTTAGGGCATATCTCTAGAAAATCCAAGATAATTCCCAAATCAAAATCTTAATAATTCCCAACATTCAAGAAAATAAAGGAGTTCAAAAATTAAAATAGAAGTAGCAAAAAATCACCTTTCTTCTTAGATTGTAGCAAGATCCAAGAGATTAGAAGAAAATTTATATTATGAATTTTTGAGATAAATTTCGAGACGGGGTTAGGGTTTAGGCAGACAAAAATTGAAGAATATTGAGATGAGCTGTGCCGGTCGGTGTCGTTAAGGGCCAACGATGACCGGATGCCAACAGCAGTTGAAGCAGGGAAGATCAGAAGCTGGCGAAGTCGAAACACACACACACACAGAGAGAGAGAAGTAAAACAATGGCAACTTGAAAATATAGTTGGTTGTACTTAGAAAAGGACTATTTTTTGAATTTTATAAAGAATGTATTTAGTAAGTTTGGGCATTTGGAAATTGGAGGGGTGCATTTAGAATTACCCTAATCTAAAACATGTTATTTTCCAAATGAGCATCCATTTGTTCTGTTAAATTATATGTATCATTTTTATGTCTAGTGCAGCATGAATATAGAAGAAAGAGAGACTAGCTACGCAAGAATTTAGCATTTCACATTGGTGGCCATGATGAAATATTAGTGCCACTCATGCTCTAATTAATATAATAAGAATACCTGGAGTAAACACCTAAAATTTTCCTGAGGTTTGTTTTCCAAGCTTCCAGAAGAGGTTAGATTACTGCACAATCTTATCCAAAACACTTATATTTCAAGTTGCCTCACTAGGCTCCTTTCAATCAGCATGAATGTAGGTTTATTCCAAGGTTTTAAATGTCAGTATCAGTATCGGTATTGACCAATGGTTTGTGATTTCTAAAATTGATATTATCAAATGTCAATATATCACCAAAATATCTGCAATATTGCAATATCCATACCAACATTTTGGGTCTACATCGTACTAGATACCTGAAAATCCAACATGATATTTGCAATACTATTAGTACCGGCCAATATTTAAAACCTTTGATTATTCATTGTGTCTATCATGTTGGCTCCATGAGTAACTAACCGGCTTCCAGGTAGTCTCTATATGTACAAGATTCCAGCAACAAAGTAATGCAATTACAATCAAAATCATAAGTTTGCTTATGATCTTGCAGCAATCATCACCTTTAAAGCCTTTTTCATCAAAATGAAACTAGCTATTAAAAAAAAAGACACATTCTGCAGTTTAGTCTCAACCGAGAATGAAAGCTATAGCTTTTAATATTCATATTTATTTCTTGTAGTAAAATGTCAATACCGAATCTGCATTTTTATGGTTTGAAATTACACGAGCATAAGTTACCAGCGGAATTTCCTTTTGACTAGGAGATAAAAGCCACTGAAAAGTAATATTTTCTCTTTTAAATTGCGAATTAAACACCTTTATTTGACGTTTATTTCACAAAATATGTACACTCAGTATTCATTATTATATAAAAGCGTCCAATATCATCCAGTTTAACTCCAAAACTAAGTGGCACGCCCCTTCAAATTTCTTCAAATCATCATAGCTTAGGGTTTAATTGAGCAACTTTCCACTAAATTTATCAAGGAAACAACCAAACCAATTCAAGAATGGGGCTAAAAACTAAAATAAAAAAAGCAAGAGAGAGAGAGAGAGAGATTTCTTTTGTTAAAAAAATCACCTTTCGGCCCACAAAAGGGTGAGAAAACACGAGATCCTCATACACGCAGCCTTCGCCGATCAACCCCTCGACCGCCGCAAGATCGCGGCGATTAATCCCGTCGTAGAACTCCTTAACGACATCTGAAGCTGCAGAGACTTGCATTTTCGAGATCGGAGCGTTGACTCCTCCGGCTGAGAGATTGCAGCAATGGAGAGCTCGATTACAAATTGTTACTCCTGGGCGAAGAGGAGGAGGAGGAGAAAACCTAACCCGAACCCTAACCCTAGCTAGGGTTCCTGTGAGACTGGGGATTTGGAGGGAAATTGAGCTCGACATTGCGCAAGAGATGGTTGCGCTTTTGATGATGGACGAAGATAAGAGTACCGCATACAGTACTCATGAGGGATGCAATGAATCCAAATTTAACCGTTGGATGCTGATCTAACGGTCTCAAAGGATCCTAGCGTAAATAATTCCTTTTTGCCCCCTCTGTTTCTTTTCCTTTACACTAGTCATCGCACCTTGACATATAAAAATATAACTCTAAATTCTCATCATAATTTTATATGATGCAACCAACAAAATTTAATACACTTAAACGGTATGGCAACATTAGAGTTTTGATACAAATTAATTTGATATATAGTAATTCAGGTTTAAATTTCAGCAGATACATATTTATTTTGCTATATTTGATATCATTCATCTATATATAAAATTAAATTTTCAGTTGGAAGAACATTATGTATTGATTTGATTGTGGGTTAGAGTATAAAAATATAAAATCAATTTTCTTTACAACTTTAGAATTCTAGTATAGCTGAAATAATCCAAATTTATATATATTACACGGATTGTAATATAAGAATATTGGCCAAATTTTCTTTGAAAAAGAAACAAAAAGATCCAGAAAAACTGGTAAAATTCAATTAATCTATTCAAATCGATACATTAATCAATTCAATATTCTCTATGAGAAATATGTAGGGGGTTATTTACAAAGGAGGTCTTCACGCAGGGTAAAAATGAAAATTATCAATCCATATCATTCGGGATTTCTAAATGAGCACACTACTTATTCTAGTGTGCTCACCTTGCTAGTGCATACACCCTCTTTTCGATTACACCCTCTTTCGAAAAGAGAAGATTTTTTTCTACTGTACACACTTCTTTTCCTTTTTTTGGTTTTTCTCACAGTGAACCCACCGAAACTCACATTCTCAAACCTTACAACATCATAACTACAACACTTTCGATCCGAGCCTTAGTCTTGCTGACCGTATATGAGCTCGTACCTGATGTCATCGCAGGCTCTGTGTCCGACGTCACTGCGGGCTCTGTGTCCGACGTTACCGCAGTCCTGTGTCCTTTCCATGCCCACTATACGTGAAAGAATACCGTCCAAAATTTAATTCCAGATAGAAAATAATATTATCCATAATTAATCCAAGACATGAATAATATCGTCCGGAATCTAATCCCGGACATAAATATTTTTTTTTTTTTTTTGAGAGATGGAGATTGAAAACAATTGCAATATAGTACGAAATTTTTAGTTGCAAACTTGTAATATAATGGAATTAGTAAGGTGTGCTCACTAAGACTCGTGGGTGCACCTCTAGAAAATCCCATGTCATCTTAGGATATCTAAAGGAGGTAGGGCCTAATATCTAACTCAGGTCTAAATAATTTCGATTTAAATTAATTAATTAATCAGAAATTACATTTAGGTTAACAGTTTTGATCAAACTAATCAATCGCTGATCTTAAAAAAAAAATATAATGTTAAAATCTTTTTTTGGAAGTTTATCATACACTTCTCACTTTTAGAACACATGAACATGAAGTTCTAGAGGCAAAAAGTGTGGGGATTCCTTTAAAGAGTCCTTCCTACTGTTATCGTGTTACCAATTTAAAATCTTTTTTGTTTGTTCTTTTTTTCTTTTGCATTTTGTATTTCACATAATTGAAATATTGGAATAAACTAAAAGAGTAAAAGAAACGACTCAAAATATATAAAAGTTATAAAAGTTTGGTATTTTAGAAAATAACATTAAATTTTTACTGGTATCTCTAAATAATTTGTCTACATACTAAGAGATGGTGTAAAGAAGGATTATTTCCACTAGGTTTTGGCTGAATGAAAATAAATATGAAATAACTCAATTGTAAATTTAGGAAGGAGCTTCTTTACCAATCTCAACTCAAGTTTTTTGCGTACTAATTTTTCTCTACTATGCTAATTAAGAGAAGAAGTAAAGCTGAATGTAGAGATGGTATGATTTTATTTCTAAATAAAATAATAGTTGTCTAAATTTGAATTGTTATCGTAATATTTGAATAAAATATTGAATAAAATACTAATATATTATGTTTAAGAGTTCTTCTAATCGTAATTAAGCAAAGAGAAAACAAGCTCACCTACATTAGCCATAAATAAGAAAAACGATTACATTTATAATGAAAACAAGAAAAATGTATTTGCTTAGAGTTCATACTGTTCATATACTAGTAAGGTGATTATGCACTTGTATTTGTTTGAACCATACAAAATTAGAAAATATATAGATTTCTAAATAGAACATAATATATAGATTTCTAAATAGAACATGAAATTGAATAGTAAGATTAAATTAATACAAAAATTAGGTGTTTTAATATAAGAAAACACCTCAAATAGGATAAAAAAAAAACTATTTTGAGAATTGAAAAAAATGTAAAAAAAAAAACTAACCACTTTCCTATTTCTTCATTTTTGATAATTTCATCTCATTTCTATTTGATGGTTCTTCATAATAGCCGACCATCCTGTAAGATCCTATATTTAGTTGTGAGTTTGCGTAAAAAGTCATACTAAAAAAGCATATCGGATTAAAAAAATCCGAAATTAGTTGTATGCTAATGTATATAGTGGGTTATTGTTTATGTTTTCACAAAAACTATTTAGATTAAAGTAAAACAATAAAATATTATGAATTTAATTTAAAATATAAATATAACTACTTCTATATAATAAATTTAAATTTTCATTATGTTTGTTTATTTTTTACAACTATTATGATGTTAATTTAAACTCACCTAAAACTATTATTTTCATTATGTTTTCAAAGGAAATTAGAGAAAATGAATGGCTACGATGACTCTTGTAAAAAACAAACAAACAACGGTCGATCGGTAAGATTTTGCTCTAATTATAGATATTTGGATATCATATTATCTATTTGTTTGTTTAGATTGGTTTTTCCATTTCTTTATTAAGTTAGCCATTCGAAAATAAATTCATTAAAATTTAAATTTGTATTATTTTGATACCATATCAAAGTTCCTGCCGTAAAGTTATAGGGAATGAATCTGACCACTTTTATCTGCAGGACAGATACCTATTAGGGTGTGTTTGTTTACATGGAAATAGAATGGAAGTAGTGAAAGTAAAACTATTTCCACTACTTCACTTATTTATTTAGCCAAGAAGAGAATTGGAAGGTATTTCCACTAGTATGATGTGGATTTTATGCGGCATCCCAACTTTCACTTTTCTCTTCTCTTCATTTTTTATTGGAATTGTTTTTGAAACTCAAGAAACAATGTAATATATTATTTTTTTTTATTAGTTTCTCATTATTCATTTTCAATTCTACTCAATTAATAAATATATTAGTATTTTTTTTATTTAATTTGATAATAAAATAATATTTTTCATTCTAATTTTTACTTTCAAAAATTAATTTACTAATACTTGAAATTTATTGAGCAATTCTCTTTCTAAATTTTTATTTTAAAGGCTACTTTTATTTTTCTTACCTGCTTCTCACACTTTTAAGAGCCAAACACGGCCTAAATGTGTCCACGCTCCTCCCCAGTCCCTCCATTATCCTCATCCTGTGGCTATGCATCACAAACGCAAAGCCCACCCCTTTCTCTCTCCTAAACCCCAACCCTCCTCCATTTCTCTCTCCTAACCTCCCAAACTTAGCCTCTTTCTCTCTCCTCAATGGCATCAGCAGCCACCAAACTCCCTGCCACTGCATTCCTCTTCTCATCCTCCCCTCACTTCCACCACCACCCGACCCTCACACCCATCAAGCAGAATAGCCCATCATGCCCAAGACTTGTTCGAAGAATTGCCTGCAAGGCCACCGAGGTTTCGAAAGTTGAGGGAGGTGAAGCTGCCACGGTTGCGTCCGCAGCGTTGGCCGAGGATGGCAAGAATTGGGTCCCTGTGGTGCCATTGGCTGCACTTCCCAGAGGGGAGAGGAGAGTGATTATACAGGAGGGGGAGACCATTCTGCTCTTGTGGTACAAGGATGAGGTGTTTGCTATCGAGAACCGGTCTCCGGCCGAGGGGGCTTACACCGAAGGCCTACTGAATGCAAAGCTCACTCAGGTGAGGTTCTCCCTGTCCTGGATTGTGATCAAATGATATTTGTTGAATGGATCTCTTGTTTGTAGTTTCTATTTGTGTCAAGATTAGGTCTTTGCATAGCTTTTTGCTGACCTTTAACATAAATTTAATAACATAAATTTAAATGACCTGAGCATTTCTCGACGGAGAACTTCAAATCTTTTGAAAATGGTAGCTTGAATCTGGTTTAGTACCCTGATTTTGGAGATTGTGCTTTACAAGAACAAATGGCGACAGAGACCTTAAAACTCTAGCATATGCCGCAAATCTATGTCTATGCATATAAATCCTCACATTGCTTACGCCCTTCTGCTTCTACAACCTTTTTTTTAGCAATAACGGTGGACATATTATCCAGCATTTCATTAACAAGTGATTAACAAAACAGTTAGGATAGATAAACTAGATAAGTCCCTCACTAATAGTGATCGTATACGAAGTATAATAAAAGGCAACCGTCCCTCTCTTCTGGGTCTAGAAGAGAGTGGACTCCACTCCCAGGTCAGCAGAGCGTGGGCTCTGTTCCAAGCCAAGTAGACAGTTAGGCTAGAACAATCACGATCTTCTCCCCCCTACTTGATCATCCACGTACGTCATGCTTCTTCTTTTGGCAAATCGTTCCTCTTCTTCCAAGTCCACCGGGTGATGAAGGATGAGGCGTCTACGGGGTCCTTGCATGTGGTGGTGGTTGGTGCTGAGGACTTTGAGCCAATCTGTTCCGTACATGTCCACAAGCGGTTTAGATCATCAATACCATAGTAAACAGATTGTGGCGGAAGAAATTTGTTGCTGCTTTTACAACCTTTTCAGGATAGGTTTTCACTTTTTGAGGTTCTTGTGCTTTGGCCGTATTCAATGTCTAATTTAACCGTCTGTAACGAAAGCTGAAAAGTAATAGATCAGTGACATCATTGACTGTCCAAAAAATTGATAAGAAATATGAAATGGCTTAATGGGTAGTAATCAGAATCATTAGACTTTTAAGGTATGTAAAGGTTGGCATGTATTCTGAAATTTCTAACAATTGGTCATTGACAATGTCTACCAAGAGATTGATTTAAAAGAAGGCTGCTTACGATCGAAAACTTATGAAGTGCTTAGCTTGTTTGGGACATGATATTCTTCGTATAGAGCAATTATGGAAGTAAAATTTCATGCATGTCTAAAATTGAGTTACCTATATAGAGGTTTTTCTGTAAGTAGCAACAAGCAAAGCCTTCATTACAAATCCAGTGTGCCAATTTCTTTTGATGTTTTATAATAAGTAGTTTGAAAACAAATTTCAGGACTATGTATTCGATCACCTCCTTTTGTTTTTCTTTTCATGTACGTAGCTGATGCTGGTTAAAGTTTGTAACTACTATACCTGTGCTTAAGGGAGTTTGGCTTGGGGTTCTCTTTGAACCTCCATCCTTTTTCTCCCATTCAGCATGACAATTCTTAAAAAAAGATAACTTATTAAGAAATTGTATATTGATAATAGTTTGAAATAATTCATGAACTCATGCATTATGATTGAAATTTAATGAGGCTGTGTAACATTTATATTAAAAATATTTTTCTAATGTATTCTTTTCCAGGATGGCTGCATAGTTTGCCCAACAACTGATAGCACATTTGATCTTCGGACTGGAGAGGTAAAGGAGTGGTACCCTAAAAACCCTGTCCTAAGGGCTCTTACACCAGTTTTGAGGACCCTTTTCATTTACCCGGTGAAAATAGATGGGGAAAACATCTGTATCAGTATCGGTGATGGCATCGCTTCTGGTGGATCTGCAGAGATCGTTTTCAGTGGCAGAGCTCAACCCGGTGTCACTGCATCTGATGTCAATGTTGACGAGGTATCTCTCTATCCATCCCTCTTTATGGTTAATTCTTTGTTTTGCTTTTGGCAGTGACTGAAGTCTTACATGGTATATAATTTTGCTTGGTTCCTTCAGAAGCCATGGTTCTGAAGCCAGAGTCTAGTCTGTGATTACAATGTCTTATAGACCTATGTTTTAATTCGATTTGTTTGGAGGAGATAGATAGATCTTCTTGCACAGTATCCAAATAAAAAGCTTAATTATACCTAGGTTGCTAGATTTTTACTGAAGGAAGAGGAAAGCACAATTTTGGATTTATTCGAGCAAATTATAACTGTAGATCTAGTCTGGTTTTTTCTACAACCTGCTAGGTGATACCATCTTTTTGTTTGGTCTTCAGCTGTATTACCCTCTAAGTAGGATGAAGCCAGCTCCCAACAAATGTTGAAAATAACGACAATGCATAACTTTATGCTCAGTCTTCCAGAAGGTCATAACTATAGTGTAACGCAGGTTACATTTTTTTAATATTTTATTATAATTAAGTGTAAATTTTATCCTTAATATGTAGGAAAATAAACTTTATATTATCAAATAATAATGAAAATTCTTAAATTGGCGAACATCGAAGTTGGAATCCAGAAAACGGGCTGGAATCATAGATGCAGATGTCGACGGAATCATAGATGCAGATGTCGACGAAATCATAGCATGTTTATGTTTCCATGCATTTTGTTATGTTTCTCTCATTATATTCATGCACACAAGCTGGGGGTGGATCCAGACACCCGAACTAGGGGCAAAGTTATTTGGATGTCGAGCTGTTCGGATAACTCATTGGGAGTACAGATGGCGAAGTGCCCTTGCCTGGGGTGCAAGGACGGAGCCCTCAAATTTTTTTTTAATTTTTTAATATTATAGCAAGATGAATTCGACGATACAATTATAATTTGCAAGTCAATACATGACCAAAATATAATTTGATGAAGACCCAAATTCTAAATGAAGAAAAGAAAAATTATAGACAATAAGTCCTTTTATTTTTATTTTTATTTTTATTTATTTATTTATTTATTTTGGGGGGGGGGGGGTGGGGTGGGGTGTACCCTGGGATATGGTTGGGTCCGCCCTTGACACAAGCTCTTTTGCTTCTGGCATTTTCTTTTACATGCTGTGTCCAAATGAAGTTAAAGGCTTCATATTGATTTATCAACTAAACTTGCCAACTTATTCATTTTTCTGCAATTGCTGTTAAACTCCTTTCATGCGTCTGCAAAATTTCTGTACGTAAACTTCATCATTTTTTAAACTTTTTCTGAGATTCCATTGAGTGATACTAGAATTATGCCATAAATTTAAAATGCCTGCACATAATCAATTATCTGCAGCTCCTTTAGACGTACTTGTTTTGATGTATTTCAGGTGAGAATGGTAGTTGATGAGGAATCTACCGGTTTTGGTTTCACGTCACGGAATGAGCTGATAAATGGGAAGGCAGCTATAATAGGTTTCCTTTTGCTTATAGATTTCGAACTTCTAACTGGAAAGGGTCTCCTTAAGGGCACCGGTTTCTTGGATTTCATCTATTCAGCTACAAAAGCCATCAATTTATAGTCATTCTCAGTTGTTCATGAAGGTGCTTGCAATAGAAGGTATCATGGCATCCAAAGGGTATATTTTTCCTACTTTTTTTTTTTTTTAATTTTCTTGAATCGTGTATTCTTACCATTTCCAATTGGAAAAATGTGTACATCTGGAGTTGTTCATATCATAAGAGTTTTCTTTACATTCAGCAACCAATGCACTCTGTTTTGTTATGAAATTCTCAACCGACCGATGCTTAGAGGGGTTTAAAGTGAAGTGGAATTTCTATTAGAATGTTTGGTTGTTGAAAAGGGAAGTTTGTAGAACTGCTTTTTAGGGAAGAAAGTCTGAGTCAGCTATAGACAACCTAGTCATCCTTAATCGAATGTGTAGGATAAGAAGGGCCTAGACATTGGGAGAAAGATGTAGTCGGACACTGATCTTATAGCAAGTCAGGTGATGAGAATTGGTTAACTTGTTTATATGAATCCATATCTACGAAGAATACCCGTGAGGAGAGTTATATCATTACAGGCCACAGTATCTTAGGTGAAGAGATAACAGAAGGTGCTGATACGACTAGGTGACATAAGGTAATGTAAGTTCTGATTACTGGTGCCACAAGGAAAGTTGAGCCTCTCTATTGTCAAATCATTAATTCTATTGGTCTTGTGAAAGGATACTGACTCCATTTTATTTGTTTTGTATACATCTACATTCATCGTAATGGGGCATAACATCTCTGGAAATTCTCAATTTTAGTGATTGAAACAATGTACATAATTTCTTTTTTTATTACTGATAAAATAATTTCCAATCTAAGAAAGTAACTCTATACAGATGAATGGTGCCGCACAAATAGAGATATGCATAAACCTAAGTCGGAAGTTAGACAGCTACAGTGAAAATTCTCTTAATACCGAGATTATATATTCCATTTTTCTACTTCTGAGCTTGATTTGTGCACTGTGGTTCAACTATTCTACATTTTTTATTCTCTCTCGAAGCAACATAGTTTGTGCATATCAACTTGTTCCTCATGTGGAGAGTGCTTAGATATCTCATCTCCCAATCCACAGTTACTAGTATGTTGATGATTCCTACTTACATATGATTTTTGGAGACTATCAGTTTTCTTGCATCCCAATGTGTATGAGTGGCACCAGAGAAGAAATTATTAGATGCACACAAAATAACCAATAAAGTCAGCGTCTATTATCTTCATCTCTCTTGAGATAAAGCTGATTTCTATTTGCCTGGAATGCCGAGATCTCATTTAGTCGCTGAATGATAAGAGTACTTCGTTTTTGCGACCTTTTTAACTTGCGTGTCACAATATCAGGAGTTCAAGCATTCAATCAACATGAGTAATGCCAATAACATCTTCGAGCTATTATAGATTTTTATGTGAGGTTGTTTCCAGTTTAGTTTATGGTGTTCGCAGATAATAAACCTTAATTCTGCAGGTTAAAACTGTGAACATATTACGTACAGCTCTCTGTCTCTTTTCTAGACATCCTTCTGAAATAGTAATCTTTATTAGCTCCTCTTTATGATATCTTGTTGACAACATAGTATCTTGTTTGATGGCTTTCCATGAATCTGTGAACACAGTTGGAGAAATCAATAACGCACCCAAATATTCAAGAACCACATGACCAAGGTAAGTTCAAGTCTCCAATATCCTTATATCATAAACTGTTGCAGAACATGCATGTAGCATGAAGGTGACGACGGTTTTTTCAGGTATGGTATCTGCGAAAGATACAGTAAATGTTTTAACCTTTCAGCTCTGCTTCTGCTGGAATGAAATGCAATCCTGGTATTTGCGACGATGAGACGGATGGCAGAATGAACTCTGGCAGGATTGGGAGCAACGTTATCGATGGCTCGAGCTAAAGTTAGTATTCTGTCAACTCTTATTGTTACTTAGTGTCATGAGTGGAAATCTGTATATTCTGGCTTTGGGAGACTCTTGTTGGAACCTTGAAAATGGTAGCAATACCAAGTTCATGTTCAATTGGTGCCTTTTGGGCTTTTGACTTGAATATCACTTGCCTTGCTTCCAAATTTTGGCATGATTCATGTATATATATGAGAGTTTTGGTTGCCCTTGATTGCTGCAGCAGTTCAAAGATTCTGATTGCAGCAACGAAATATACAAGATATAGAGTGTAAATTCTGAGGGAAAAAACTTTATAGGTAGTGTGTCAGAAAATTTAATATTTTCTTTTTCGATAAGATATTTTTTAAGAGATGGTCTTGAATTTGAAACCTCTCATTGTCTAGAACTCATCGAAAGTGACTTGACATCTAGAAATAATTTTCATATTTTTAACTAAAAAAAGTGAGAAAATATAAATTTTTGTTTTGTGAATGTTATTTCAAGTGTGGAAAGATTGAAACTTTGTATTGAATAAAGCTTTAGAGATTGCCCAGTGCCCCCATCGTGCTCTCCTCAACCCAAAATAAAAGAAAGACAAAAGCCATACCTGCTCTAGTTTTATTTTATTTTATTTTTTTTTTAATTGAACTTTTCTTTTGTCAGCTGAAATTTGAGTAGTTAGTTGTTGGTGAGCAGAGCACATAAGATAAAAAAAAATTCCTGGGCTTCCCACGATTTTCGCGCGCAAAACCCTCTCTCTTCATCTCTTTATTGTGCAATTAATCAAAATTAATTTCATTTTTTTCACAAATAATTTATTTTTCAAAATTATCATTCCCGTAAAACTTCATCCTCGTCAAAAATAGAAAACATTTATTAAAAAAAAAAAAAAAAACTCAGCTTTTCTTTTACGCGATTGAATCCCAAAAAAACGCCCGGTCGATTCTCATTGCGAGAATTCCCGTGGCAAGGTGGGATTTTGATGCAACTCCGGCCATCGCCGCCCCATTTCCCATCTGGGTTTCCAATCCCCTAGGGTTTCAGTCTCTCTCCTGAGAGCAACTTGGAATCCCTAGAAACCTTTGCCCCCCCCAATTTGATCCATTGAAGCTCACCAATCCTATCCCAAATTGGTTCAGATTCTGTTGGGTCTTGATTGCCAATTAGAAATCGGAGAGCAATTCGGCTTGTGTTGGGATTTTTCGCTCATGTTGTCAACGTTGATCAGAAGAAATTTCTCAAAGGTTGGAGCTTTGGGGATTGGGTTGTTGGAGAGTGAAGCCCAACTGTTTGAATTAATGTGCCAGTGATCAGGGGGGGCTGCCAGACTTTGGGCGCATATGGGCTGCATTTGCTCCAAAGGGATCAACAAAGAAGAGATTTTGGCCGAGGCCGCAAGTATCAAGAGAGAATCCATCAGGTCTTTATCACGGGTTGCCACGCCCTCTAAGAGGGATGTGGCGGTGGTACCCGATATAGAGGCAAACACCATAGTCAAGGCTTCTTTGTCAAGGACGGTATCAAAGAAGGCTGCTGTGCTCGTGCCCGTTTCAAAGGAAGCAGAGAAGAAGGCTGTGCAGGTTATTGTCGATAAGGCGAGGAATGGGCACCAGAGGAGTGTTACAGTCGATGCCCGGGCTAATGCAGATGATATCAGTTCGAGACGTGGCAATAGGGTGACTGATGCAGTGCCGGGGATTTCAGATGTGCCCCATGGGTTTTCAGGGGAGCATGTGATTGCGGGTTGGCCTTCTTGGTTGACGGCAGTGGCAGCAGAGGCGATCAAAGGGTGGCTGCCCCGGAGAGCAGATTCCTTTGAGAAATTGGAAAAGGTGAATTTTTTATGCCGTTGCTTGTTAGTTCCTTCCTTTGTTCTACTATTATTGTTTTGTTCATACGTATGAGTTCAACTAGGGGCAACTATTGGATATGTCTAATTTTGTTGTGGTATTGATAAGATGACTAGGTTTTCCTTCAAATCAAAAGAATCTGAAATCTTTGATCTTATTGTTTTAAATGTACTAAAGCAACATATTTTTGGGCTCTGTCATCGACTTGTCGGTATTAGCTTGTGTAAACGTTCATTCATATTCAACATGTGTATAGCATTCGTATGTACTATGTTTATGACATTTTCTTTGTTTTCTATGGTGTCGCTTCCATCTTATTTTTTTAAGAATAAGACAACAAGAGTGCCTTTTTTTTCTTCACTTCAATAAGTTATGAAGTAGCACAAGCCGGGCAAATTTTAGCCTAAGTTCAAGCCAAAATATGGTTAATTGTGTTACTCGTAGAATGAGTCTGGTCACATCAGTGCAAGTATCCTTGAAGACCCCATTGTTTCTTTCAGACAATATAGAACCACAATGGTAGTTGGATCCCCGATGTCAAGAAATTCTAAAGGAGACATGTCTATGATGCCATTGGTGCCAGAGGGCATGGATAGTGGGGAGGAAATGGTTAAGGTGGAAGTAGGAGAGGAAGTAGTGCGATACTCGTCTGGCATCATAGATGCGTTGAAGGAGCAGGTGATTGGCTCTTTCTGGGGCAGTGCGGCAGAGAGAACAGTTGAAGGCAACAGCAATGTTACGTTGAGTCAGTACACTGCCACCTCATTAAGTAGGCGTTCCCCTTCAGCTAATACAGTACACTCGACGAGTGCTTGTTATTCACCAAGAACTCCTGCAGATAATCACTTATGCTACAGTTTGCAATTACTATGTTTGAACACTAGATAACTGTTGGCAAATGGAATAATCCTACTGCCCTATGCCACTTCCTTGAGAACAAATCTCTCACTGATTCGGTATATGAACAATGCATATGCTAATTTGTGTCTTTGGCCAGCCATCATTTAGAACTCGGGGCACACAATTGAAAATTTGAAAGCAATTGTTCATATTCAATATTCACAACACAAATGAAAATTTAGATATGTTGAATTCTTATGATACTTGATAAATCTGGCATTATATTTCTGTCTACTTCGGGAGTTGCTGATAATGCCATGTTACGATTAGCATATCTCTTTGGGTATAAATTTATAAGATTCATTGTCATACTTACTAAATGGAATTGCTATTGCAGATTGGCCAAGGAACATACAGTAGTGTATACAGAGCTCGCGATCTTGAGACTGGAAAAATTGTGGCACTAAAGAAAGTGAGATTTGTTAATATGGATCCTGATAGCGTCCGGTTTATGGCAAGGGAGATTCATATTCTCCGTAGACTTGATCACCCAAATGTCATTAAACTCGAAGGTATAGTTACGTCAAGAATGTCCTGCAGCCTGTACCTTGTATTTGAATATATGGAGCATGATCTTGCTGGACTGGCAGCAACACCTGGTATCAAGTTCACTGAGCCACAGGTAATTGCCATCGTGGATAGTTCGTGACCTCAAATTCTCATGATTCTCACTTCTAGTTTCTCCCCCATCGAAATATTTTTGTCTCAGTCTAAATGTTTTGCTCTCTCATTTCAGGTCAAGTGTTTCATGCAACAACTACTGCGTGGGCTTGATCATTGTCACAGTCGGGGGGTTTTGCATAGAGATATCAAAGGATCTAATCTTCTGGTTGACAGCAACGGGATCCTCAGAATAGGGGATTTTGGCCTTGCTTCTGTTTTTAATCCTGGCAAAAGACAACAATTGACAAGTCGTGTTGTAACATTGTGGTACCGGCCTCCTGAGCTTTTGTTGGGTGCCACGGAGTATGGTGTTGCTGTTGATCTGTGGAGTGCTGGTTGCATCCTCGCAGAGTTACTTGCTGGAAAGCCTATTATGCCAGGGAGAACTGAAGTAAGTCCCCACGTGTTTGATCGTTTAATATGCATAACAAGAGTTAAAATAGTTTTAATTATCCTTTCTCAAAAAGGCTAGGTATGATTATTTTATGGATTCACAGAAAACATTATAAACCATATTAACTCTTATCTCATATTCGATGTGGGACTACTTGAGCTTGGGTATTACACTATTTACGTAGCGCCTAGTGTCATGGAATTTACTAAATATGCACCTGCATAAATAGCTTGAATCAAATCTTTCAGCTTTCGTAGCTGTAGAGGCTTATCAGATCTCATGTCAGTGTTACAGTCTTACAGATTTAGGCATCAGGACATCAACTTGAATTGCTTTCTTTGATCTTTCGTCCACGTGAAGTTCCATGATTTCATTCTTTTACGTTATTGGTGTTACTCTTAGCAGTGTAGTGGTGTACTAATTTTTTGGATTTCTCAAGACATTCTAATAGTTATCCATATCTGAACGTTTGCAGTGTGTATTGAGTTCTTAAATCAATCGAATTCCTTTGTTCTTCTGTGAGCAACTTGGTTTCCCGTAAGCCCATTATCAATTGCCTTTCAGATGTACACTAAGATAGTTTGATGATCTATCACTCTTCCATCTGTTTTGAATAAATTCAGGTAATAAATTAGTTGAAAATTAGCGGGGAAAAAACACAGTTGTGATATATATTACTTACTCTACCTTATTAAGCTTGTTATCTGCCTATTTCCTTGTTCGTCAATAGTTGAATGTTAGTTTGCAGACAACTTAGGTTTGAAAATAACTTTGAAAAGCTTATATTCAAATGTCAAGTTTCAATCATTAAACGATAATCTTCTTAGAGACTTTAGGTTCAGAAAAGAAAGGAAGCATATAAATTCTGTGATTCTTGTGACTTTATCTAAAACCCAAAGTCTCTGCGGGATAAGCGAGTTCCCAGATTACATTCAGTTCCAATCTTTTCTACATTCAATCTTTTATATGCAGTACCTCCGTCAAAGATGGTATCTAGTGGGGATGGGTGGCAAGGAGAGGTCGGGGATCATCGACAAGAGATCTACCTTGTTTTTGCATATTGTTGTTTGCAGCTTGTTGTTCTTTTTTATGTATGTTTATTTTAGCTGATTTCGATTGTACCTACTATGTGGGCCACGATTCTGTTAGTTTCTCATCAATGGAATGCGGCGGAGGGTATTAACCTGCCGATTCTGCTCAAAAAAAAAAAAAAAAAAAACTTTTTCGACGCCTCAAATAGTTGTCGTTTGGTCCTAATGTTTTATCTGTTCACATCCTTGGGGAACTGTTGCACTTCAAATCTCCAAGCAGCAAAGTGACATACTTGCTATTTCATTCTCAGACTTAGAAGAATGCATCAGTTTGAATATATTACATTAACTGCCAATCTCAGTAACTGAACAAATATTTGTATACAAGTGAATGTTGGTTTTTATTTGTCTGAAACTTTTGGTGGGAACAGTCAGCTTCATTATCTGATCATTGGTGATCACCTGAACCTCTGTCGTAGGTAGAACAACTACACAAGATTTTCAAGCTTTGTGGATCACCAGCAGAGGACTACTGGAAAAGAGCAAAGCTGTCCCAGTCAACTATTTTCCGACCTCAACACCCATATCCTCGTTGCATTGCTGAGACATTTAGAGATTTTCCTTCTTCGGCTTTGAAACTTCTCGATACACTACTGGCAATAGAGCCAAACGACAGGGGGACGGCAGCTTCTGCTCTTAAGAGTGAGGTAAGCTTTTTATGTCCTTCTACCTCGCTTAGTTTGAAATTTTTGTAGTCTTCTTGTGACTAATATGAGATTATATTTTTTTCAGTTTTTCACTACAAATCCTCTTCCTTGCGATCCTTCAAGTTTACCTAAGTATCCACCGAGCAAGGAGTATGATGCTAAGCTTCGGGATGAGGAAGCTAGGAGGTACGTACTACTACTTTTATGCATCAAAATGTAGCTTATTACCACTTGTTTCATTCTCCGATTTAGATTTGAGAGCAGATGGAACTTTGAAGGCAAGGATTTTTTTTTTTTTTTTTAAAGGAATTTCTACCTACTTTTCTTGGGTTTTCATGGTTTTACATTGTCCCTGCATGAATTTCCATTGATTTTTTTTTCGTTTTTATTTTTTTCATATTTCTCCAAGCACAAATGTGAAGAACACAAAATTTGATTGGAATCAAATACTTCACTTTCTTCCATCATGTTTCCATTTCCATCCTTCAAATATAAAAAATTCTATTTGAAACCCTAGTCTCTAGACCCCATAACACTGCCTGAAAGGCAAATATATATATATATATATATATATATATATATATATATATATATAAGAAAAATGGAAATGAGTTGACAGTTCAAGCAAATTACTCGAGCTGCAGTTTATTTCCACTATCACCAATAGTTTTTTAAAAAAAATTTCTTTTAGATTATGATCTCGACCCCCTAGGGTTCACTCATACCCAATTTCTTGAGTTTTAGTTTTAATTTGGTCCTCTATCAAGTTAACACAAAATTAACGGTTTTCAGTGAATAAAACATTTTGTATGCACTTGATGAAAAGGTAAATGAACTCCAAAATTTATGAAATTTAATTCGAAAGAAATTAAGAAAGTAGAGATAGTAATTGTTAAAAAAAATTGAAGAAAAACTATTGATCATTATAGTTTTACTGCTTCCTTACATAACTTTTTCTGAGTTGGCGGCTCATCTAAGAGGTCAAATTCAAGTTGTAATTCAATTGTGTTTTGTTAAGTTTTTTTAATTGTGATTCGAAATAACATAAACAGAATCACGCTCTATAGGATTTGAACCTAGACGTAGAATCACTAAATAGATACATCTCGGTGTGACATTCTGACATAACCACAAACCACTGGGTTTTCTCGCTCCGTCTCACAAGTGACAGAGGCGGTCAACATCTGCTTTGACGAAGGGTCAATGCCATTCGGAAAGAGAAAAGAGAAGGAGTTTTTAAAGCACGAATGAGAAATCATTTTGCCACGGTGCCGAGTGGAAGGGTCGTGGCTCAACGGATAACAGTTACTCTAGAGATAATAGGCTGATCTTCCCCAAGAGTTCACATCAACGAAAAGGTTTGGCACCTCGATGTCGGCTATATATATATATATATATATATTGGTGAGATAAACATTGGGCTAATGCCCGAGGATTTTATTTATTTATTATTATTATTTTTTAAGATAAACAGTGGGTTTTCGCCTCCCGTGTTTCACTAATAAGTTATAATGAAACTAGGAGTTCATTACAATATTACATACTAGAGAGTTGTAACTACTATTGTTCGTGCTCATGTGTACAATAAGTTTTACATAAATCTAAATTCATTAACGAGCTCCATCGTTTCCCTAGTGGCATCACCTCCATCTTGAAGTTCGAGGCATCGCCTTGTTTCGGGACGTGATCCCAAAGTCCCTCTTATAGTATTTGCTGGTAGGTGCATACCTATTGAAAGCAGTATAAAGAAATGATGAATTTTTGTAGCAGCAGTCAGTGCGAAGCAGTACATATTATTAAAAATTCTGTTATTTCTTTTCATTCATATTAGCCATATGTGTGTGAACACTGTTACTTTATGCCATCATAATCTTTCCTTACTTTAGTTTGTTCATATCCTCCCATAATTCATTTATTGTTGCATATTTGTTGTTGATCATGATATAACCACTGAAAGGCAAAGAGAGTTCATGAGGATTTTCTCCAGAAATACGATATAATCACTGCAATACTCAACAAACACAACAACAAATCCTTCATCCCAAACTTTTGGAATCGGCTAATCATAGCAACTCGACAGACAGTCAAATAATTATCGACACCACCCATCACTAAATCATATATTGTTTTACAGACAAAGAGAAGCTACTACTAACGGCCGAAGAGCTGAAGCGGGAAGAAGAGCAACAACTTCCCAAGCAAAAGCTGTAGAAGATAATAGTAAAGATGTTCAGGTACTCCAATCTCTCAGTTTTCTGTAGGAGTGCGCTCTCTTTCCTTTCTTTTATCTTCTGTAATGTGTGAATTGGCACAGAAAAGAGCAAATAACAAGAGCAACAGCGACAAGTACAGTCCCATGGAGGATTCTGGAGCAGGGTTTCGGATGGAGCCCCCTTCAGGAGACCACGTCTGCTCTCGAGCAGGCAGTACGATGCACCCTGGTGTATATGGGAACTCAAGGAACAGGAAGCATGACGATCATCAGAATCTTCCCAGCCGCTCCATCAGTAATCTGAAGACAGCCAATGGCGGGCAACTGAGGTCGCAGGTGTCGTATATGCCTCAGTATGCTGGCGACTTGTCAGTTTTCGCGGGGGCTTCAAGGGCCGGCTCAGCCGCCAGCCAACATGTGCTGGATAGGCCTGCCTCTAGTCACAAGAAAGACGGAGGAGGCAAGGATTCTACAATGGTATGTTACATCTTTTTACTAATATGCTTTCATATAAAAATTTCGAATAAAGTAGTTCAACATATATATAATGATTCTGCGTTACATATCCACCTTATTGTTGAATTTAGTCTTGAAGAGATTACAGGTATATATAAATAATTCACCCGAAAATTTTAATATTGGCATTATGTCAATACTTTTTATTTTAAAAGTTGGGATTGTTATTTTCTGTTGCAAGTTTTTTTTTTTATCATCCTGTTCAAACTTGAGCAACAAATGTTTTTCTCACTTTTATTTGAGGTAACTAATCCCCTTAAAAAATTATCCTTAACAAGCTGGAGTGAAATCAAACAATTGTCACTATCATTACATATTTCCTTTTTGTCTTGTTTGATGTTTGACATAGTTAAAACCAACTTTCGTAGTATGAATATTCTTGTTGTATATCTAATGTGCTAAGAAGCCAGTCACAACTCACAAGGGATTCCGTGTCTGTATCGGACACTTTTTCCGATGCAGACATGCAACGGCACACCAAAAATCGTGTCAGACACGTTACACAGTATGTCCAATAAAATAAAGAAAAAATACTGTTATTGCCGTGTCCGAGTTTTTTGAAGGTTGTGTTTGAAAAAAAAAGTTAAATAGTTGGAAAAAAAATAAATTACTAAATTAGTAATATTTATCTATATCTAGTTAACTTTATGAAGTTATATTTTAATTTTTTTTTTTTTTACATGAGTCTTGTTTGGTTTATATGTTTGAAGAAATGATTATTTTTGTTCATATTCTGAACATTGATCTATGTTTATATATATATTTTTTCTTTTACATGAGAACTAGATGCATGGTTGATGACGAAAGTTGTCCTTTGTAAAGAACTAAAGAGACACAAACCTATACATTACCAGTGCTTTTGTTTTGGATCTTTTAGTGAGATTATTATGTTAATAAAAGAAGAATATACTTCTATTTATATTTTTTTTCCGTGTCTTTGCCATGTGCGTGTCCTTATTTTTCACGTATGTCGTGTCCCGTATCCGCATCTGAATCTGTGTCCATGTCCATACTTCCTGGCTAATGTGGTTGTATGTTTGAATAATTGTAGAGTTACGGAGCTAAGAACAAAAGAATCCACTACTCTGGACCGTTGATGCCCCCAGGTGGAAACATGGACGACATGCTCAAAGAGCACGAGAGGCAAATCCAACAGGCAGTACGAAAAGCACGCCTTGACAAGAACAAGGCTCGGCAGAACTTCTGATACGATCCATCTTGAAAAATATATTTCCCCATCTGCAGTTCAAGATGCCAGCCCGAGCGCTAGGACCAAGAATCTATACCCACCAGAGCTATATCGCAAAGAGAATTCCAAAAAAAACAGGGCAGTGCTCGAAACTGTTTCTATTGTGACATATCTACAACTTCAGATACTAAACATGGAAATGATAAATTTATTTTCAGTCTGAGTCGGGTAATTATCGTTGGTGAACTGCAAATACTGTGCTTTAGTGTGGTGCTGGAGCCGGAGCAGAGGGGCTCTGTGCGTACATTTACGGGTTGAGGAGAGGGTCAGAGGGTCTAAGTTATCTTACATGCATATCAGTGACATTAACAGGGTTTAAGGAAGTCATATTTCTAAATCTATCTGTGTGTGTATAAATTTATTTTATTTTATTGATGTATCAGATGACAGTGTAGTTTTAACATGGAAATTATGAACAATATCTTGACAAACCCTTTCATGCGAAAACAACCCAATTAACTCGTCTCAACAATAATTACAGTCTAAATTTTATTCTTCTTTATTGCTTCAAGTACCATGATATATCGTTAACTATGATCCATTGCAAGTGTGCTTGCTTACAGTTGACGAGTGTTATTGTTATGGTCTGATAAGTGACATAATACTCTAGCAACAATATAAATGCAAGTACCATAACCATAAGTACATAGTGGTGGTGGGGGGAAATTTCTGTGATTACAACTTGCATAAATTACCAAAAAAGATGGTAATGTTCCCTCATTACTATGAAACGTATAGCCAAGTAGAATTACTTGAGGAAATATATCATTTAACCCTCGAAGATGTTGATTCTAACTACAAAATTCACAAGGAAATGGAAAATTCTCCAAAACATCAGACCATTCTAGATTAATCCAGTCTAGGAATGAAAATGGACAGGTCAAAGGGTTAATTCTTAACCCAGTCTATTCAAAATTATGAATTAAAGAAATTAAATTTTCACTTTTATTCAAAATTTGAGTGCGACAGGCCAAAATTGATGCTTGAACCTATCCATTCTCATCCTAATCCAAAATGACATCAGCAGTTTTATGTGCTGGTTCCTTCAGCATACAAGCAATAATATTCTGATCATAAACAAAGACTTTAACCAACATTATATCATCAGATTTAGTAGAATTTAATTTGAGAATTAACCTATAACATCTAGAATATTCATTTGAAGAATGGCTCTCAACATGAAATATGTACACCTTTGAAATTTGCTATGGGACTCAACGGAAACCGATGCTGCCAATAAAAATACAGTATCTTTACAAAATCTATCCAGGATCATGTATTGAAATGATATGGTCAGTAAGATTCAGGGCATACCTGGCTTGGACAACAGTAAATATTGTACAGGGTAAGGCATTCGTCGACAAAGCAAACCCACAAATATTCATCTAAAGAATAAGGGGAGGAAATTCCTCCAGACATCTTGGCAGGCTTCAGCTTTCTCGAATCGGTGACCTCTCTCATCAAAATTTAGCTCTCCGCCAACAACCCATGGTCCTCTTTCTGGTGGGGGCGATTATTCTTTGCAGAAGGACAACTTCATTTGGATCCAGAAATCCTGGAAGTTTTTTGGGTTATTTTATAGGACAGACGTGTCAGCTGGTGCTACCGAATTGCTTCTGGATGTCCTGGAATGATACGGTGGCGGAGCCTCTCCCCTTAGCCTTCTGTTGTGAATGATGTTCCTTCCAACCTGTCATGTATATGACCTACAGAACGTTGCAGTGGAACGGTGCTTAATGTAAGGCACGAAAACTTTAAGATTGAAACAATATTGTTCACAACGAATCTTACTTGAAAAGTTGCTGGTACAGTTCCATCCTCTGCAGCAAACATAGAGTCGTAAATTGCAGCTGTCGCTAAAGCTGTGTCTCTCTTTAGTATCTGAAGACCACACAAGATGCTTGGTGAATAAGAAAGGAAGAAGGAATCATTGTAATTAGAGAAACTCTATTGAAGGACAGTGGACTGAAATCAACCATGATACCAAATGACACTCACATTACTCCTCTGGAGAAGGGCATTGGTCTCACCCATTGATCGCAAGTGTTCGATCAGCTCCAAAGCTATGTCAATCAAAATCAGAAGTATAATTTAGGGCCAAAAAACGATGAGTTCAAATTGTTAAAATACTTCTAGATTTGTAATATTTCTCTCCGTTATTCCTGAAGAATTTCCAAGCTGAACCTGTATGAACCTTTCATAATTGAAGAGTAGCCAAGCATAGAAGCAAAAACAAGAATCACGGAGGAAAGTACACAGGAAAGAAGAATTGAAATTGTTCACACAAGCATGATTACGCTGCTAATTGAAAAAAATCAGCAGAAAATTAAAGCTCTCATATAAAAAGGTACTGGTGACTGCTGAATAGTTAATTCCAAAAACTAATGCAATTAAAAGAATATGTTCTGAAACTTTAAGATACCATTTCAGTATATACTATAAATTTTGGGCCCTTCCACTTATTTGATCTAGGTTCAGCTTCCATAGACATCAACAGGAAATATGCCTAGATGACCACGAAAATATATTTCACTCTTATGAGGAATGAAATAGATGAAAAGATGCGACTATAACAAGATTAAAGGAAAGCGTATACTCCCATGCAATGTTTAAAGTAGCGATAACGGTAACGTAACGTTTTGCTTTTGTTAGGTTATGTCGCATATAGCGTAACGCATAACGTAGGTTACACAATTTACTATTTATTTAATAAAAATAAATATAAAACTATATAAAATAATCTTTATGAATTAAAAAATAAATTCAAAAATTCAAAAAAGAATATATAACCATTTTGTAATACATAATCTATTCTAGAATTTTATTAAATTTTACAATAATTTTCACATTTATCTTCATAAATTATATTAAGTTCGCAATCATAATTCCAGTCATCACCTAAATAAAAAAAAAAGTAAGAT
Source organism: Dracaena cambodiana (assembly GCA_036321105.1). Classification (NCBI taxonomy): domain Eukaryota; kingdom Viridiplantae; phylum Streptophyta; class Magnoliopsida; order Asparagales; family Asparagaceae; genus Dracaena; species Dracaena cambodiana. Next base: position 6,340,935 of record JAYEPQ010000009.1, read on the forward strand.
TACAATTCTTTATTTCAATTCCAGTTATTATCATTATTGTAATTTATATTTTTAAATATTCAATTTATCTTATTTGTAATTATTGATTTCAATTCAGTTAAAAATTCAATAGAATCAACAAATATAATATTTCAGCAACCATATAGGAACTACAACAAGTGAATAGGGAAACAATTGCTAATTAGCAAGTTAGTAATTCCATAAGCAATCAAACAAACCAAATCAAGTAATAAAATTTCAGTAATTCGCTAATAATCAAAATAATAAGTAACAATAATATAGATATTACTAAAAAAAATAATAGTAAATAACGTAACATAACGTAATTTAATATAAAATAACATAAAAAAACATATTGTTATGGTGCACTGAGTTATTTTCAATTGTTATGTAGCGTTGGAGTTCCGTTAGGTTACGTAACGCAATATAACGGGTTTCATAACGCGTTATTTTCAACATTGCTCCCATGCTATTCAAGAGATCTATGTGTGATTAGCGGATCATATAAATATTGAAGGAAAGACCTTGTAAGAAGGTCCATTGCGTCATGGAGGTTGGTCCGCCTAACTTCTGAGCTGACGGGAGAGCACCCGCTGACGAACATAGCCAGGAGGACGGATCGAGAGGGAGATGGCAGGCATATTTTCGATGCAGTCTGCCCTATGTCTACTTACTTTGTAGTATCCCCTTGTTATTGTTCTTTAGTTTGTATTCTCTCTCCTAGACAGTTGTACAACTGGACTTATTCGGGTTGTTCTTTTAATTACCTTAACGGAATGCAAACGGTTCTGCCACTTTAATGGCTTCAAAAAAAGACTGTGTAAGAAAAACTTAAGCTAGATCTTTGAGGTGGACATGTGATTCAGCTGACATGGCAAGCAATAGTTGAACCTATACAGTGTTATTTTTGGGCTTAAACCCAACTGTTCTCGCAGTATGAGATGATAAGTATAAAAATAAGCAATTAAATCATAACCTTTTAGATACTAAGAATAAACAACGAAGCCTCACACACTGCCCATCATAATACATCAACACATCCGGGGAGGAACTCCTTAGGGTAAAAAACTTATTCAAGTGGCACGTTGCATGACAAATGCATGGTCTGCTATGATTTTGTATCCATGGTTTCTAATGGTATTTCTTTGAGGTTTTTACTAGGATAATCCTTTCAAGGTTTTAAATATGGGCCAATACCAATAAGTATTGCGAATAACTAATTAGATTTGGATGATATTTGAGTTAGATTTTATTAGTCGAGTCGTCGGCATTTTTACATTTTTATTTGAGACTTTCAGCAAGTTATTTGTTTATTTAGTGATTTTATTGTTTACAAAGAAACAGAGCCAGGGAGCTTGCATGGGCGGCCATGCCCCCTAAAATTTCAGAAGTTCTCCATGCTGCAACGGATAGTACTCCCATACAATTACAACATCCATTAATTCAGTCAAGAAAATAATGACATCCCTTATTTTCTAAAAAACCTCCGAGTACCCTACAAATAGTTGTTACCATTTTTGATCTACGAGACGTAGAAGGCCGACTTACTATTTCCACCAATCATAATAATTGCTACTTTCATTTCAGACCTGAATATATGTATTAAAAAAAAATCTGATTCTATTTGATATAATTAAATATCTAATATCAAAAAAAAATTACATCTATTCTTTCTCTAAGTCTCTCGAATTTTATTTTGACGGCTGCGTTGGTCTTAGAAGTCAGAACCCTCATTGTCCTGTATAAGATACTCCAAATACCAGATTTTCTTATTCTATTAGTTCCTCATCTGATTCAAAGTAACTTTTGTCATCTTCCTTTTGAATTAAGTCTTAATTTTTGTGCTGAGATAAACAATCTTACTGTAAAGACTATAGAATACTAATTGAAATCTATTGCATTTTATGTTTGCTTTGAGGAAGTAATCCTAAAAATAAAAATTCTAACTCATTATTTGTGTTGTTCCTTTCTTTATGAAAATAAACTAGTTTTACCAAATCAAATAATTTATCAATTTTTTTTTACTTGTTAAATTTTACTTTTTTGAGTTATCCTACTTACTATCTTTCGTTACCGAACTCTTATCCTTTCCCTTTACTCCACCAACATAAATTCATGGCTCCATTTCTAGGCCTGCATGTAGTGTGCACGTATAGTTTGGGTACATATAGTCATGTAAGAGAATTGCACTAAGCTATTATCAAGAGATAATAATTAAAGAAATTCTCTTTTAAGAGCATGTAATTTGATTTGAGCAAGTGAGTTGCCCATTTAGTTCCACCACCACCACCATCATCATAGCCTGGCTATGTCATTCCAGGCTAGGAGACCGAGCAGCTCAACCCTCAACCAAGATATATTTGCCGCTTATCGTCACACATTCCTAGAGATGAATGCTTTAAAGCCAGGGAGGGTTGACGGTATTAAATTTAGATTTTATTTGTCAAAGTCTTTATATCTTATGACTTCTAGAAATTTTATTAGGTACATGGTGTAGACGTTCAATTAGGCTATTATATAGCGTTGTATAAAAATTACTTTAAGTAGTTATTAGAAAAGAAAAATTATTGCTGGAAAGTGTTTCGTTGGGAGCATTGTGATTTGTTATGAACTCTTGGAGTAGTTGGGGCCCAAAATTTGTCCTGAATTTATGAAATCCTATTTCTTCTCCAAATTCATAAAATTTCACACCACAAGTCTTAAATTGCTTCCCACATGCACCAATTATAGACCCCATAATGTCAATATTATGGCAATATTGCCAAACATTTTAGTGAATATATTTGATATTGTTGATTTTCAATACTATAAATTATTGGCGGATACAGATACTGATTCTGAGAATTAAACTTTGCATCCTTTTACTTATAAAGTTTACCTTTTACTTATAAAGTTTAGAATTTAAATATTCCTCACAGATGCTCACCACTATTATATCTGACAGTATATTCATCAACATCAACACCAGGAAGACTGAAGCCTGCCCTTGTTAGAAGATTTCCTGCATCACGGACCTGGAAAAGGCAATTCACAATGATGAATAGAAGCTGATTAAGCACCCAAGATAACAATAATAAGTAGTTTCTCTTCTTACTAGTTCAAAAAGATAAAATGTGTGCATAATTTTCGAGCAACTTCAATTGTGAAGCCTCATGCATAATTCAGGAACTCTTTTTACTTCTCCAATCTGGAATTTTAGGTGATATCATAACCAGATGGGAATATATAAAAATAACAACAATATGCATCAGTTGTTGCAGATAATATAGCTTGAATTATCATGTATAGATGCTAGGCTCATGCAATGGAATTGGAAGCAAACAAAAGATACAAAGAATTTGAATTCATATAAGAGGAATTGAAGTTTACAGTTGCATGCCATGACAAGGGTTGTCACAAAATTGTAGGATGCATAGACATCATGCAAAGTTGCCAACTGTTGAACATAAGTCGAATGTGTTGGAGCTATTTCAGATTAAAAAGGAAATTTTGCAAAACATGGTGCTTTTTCATTATAACTGCATATAATATTTTCAAGTTTTCATTTTTTGCTTGAAGAGGGCAGAATGCTTGGTGTTAAATATTTAGCAATACAATCATTAATCAATAAATTAATCTGTGACTAACGACAACAATGGTCAGAGGCTCTATGTGTCGCTGATCACGCACGAACTACTTCATCTTTGGGAAAAAATATTTCGTACCCAATTTTTCACTATAATTTCTTTTAAACCCACATGGTTTCATCTGTAACGAAAGTCTTTTCCCACTCATTCTTAAACCTAAAAGTACATTGCAGAATACAGACCGATGCTATAACATCAATAATTACTACCTATAACATGGGTAACTATGCTGTTTTTTATTGGTATTATCCATAATTTAAATACGTACGATAACATTTTGGTGGCTTTACTCCATTTTTTCTGGGAAAAGAAAACTATGTAATAATTTAATGTTTCTAACTACAATGTAAAGTTTGCTGTTATCTTTGTACACTAGGGTTTACTTGGTTTAACAACGGGTGGGGAGGAAAAAATTATGTATGAAGGAAATAATACCAGTCCGTGGATATGATAAAAAGAAAATCCCAATCAGAAGTTGTCTACCAAAGATATTTTCCCGTCCTCGTTATAAAGAGCTAAACTCCTTAGGCTTGAGGTGGGGAAACTCTAAGTGCACTCGCTCCCCTGCTGATCTATATCACTATTTTCTAATATTAACTTGGTATCCTTAAGCATCCATCTCGGCTTTATTATCAGATAACCACTGCAAGGAGCAGATCTTCTCAGGGGGTTTCTTTTCCCTTCACGGCCTTACCAGGTAAAACAGCTTGGGTTACCAACATGCCCTCCATGTTCCCGTAGTCTAAATTCCTAAAACATGGTCTTTGACTGAAATCTCCACATATGGTAGCAGTGTCAGAATCATTCTCTGCTTCTTTATTGGGTTTTCTGATACATCCATACAATGTTAAGCATATTTTATATTAACCACCTAACATATCCTTCATTTGAAATAATACCTAGAAATCTTTAAGTTATTTCAAGAAACCCCAGGCCATCATCTCACACTTAAGTTCTTTCAAGAAACCCCAGCCCATCATCTCACACTTAAATTCTAACACTGAAAGGCTGAAAGGATATGACTATCATTTTCTATTTTTCTTCCTCTTCAGCATCCCTTTTTATTTTGAAACCATAACCCTCAATTAGCTATAAGCTCCTAAACCTCTTAAGCCTCTGGAATGTAGATTAAACTTAGAGTGAAAGTAGTGGGTTAGAATCTAAGGTGTTAGGAAGCTAGGAGACTAGGAATCGCTAGAAAAGTGATTCAGGGAGATGAGTGTTGAGGAAAATGAGTTTAGATATGAGACTTTTCTATTATTATTATTTACTTATTTATTTTAAAAGAGGAGTGCCAGAAAATTATTAAGAAGAAATAAGAGGAGAGATGAACATGGAAAGTTATTGTGGATGATAATTTAGAGGAGGGGGGAAGAGTTGAAGGAGACGATGAAGGACAGTATCATATCCAAGATGTCAATTAGACTAAGGTGGCGACAAGAGTATTTTCACAATTGTATCTGTTTTCTAATGACCAGGTAACAGAATGAGGTTTCTTTGAAATAAAAACTATGGAGGCTATTTTCAAATTAAGAAGATATTTTTGGGGATTATATAGAAATAAAGTCAAATGTTTGGGGGCACATAAAAAAACTACTATTTTTTTTAAATTCATTTATTGCTAACTGAAAATAAAATCTATTTAATCAAAAGTTTTTGAGAACGCCAGGGATGTAGATCACATCTTAATGTATTATCAAGGAAATGACACGAGCATGTGATTTAATTGTTTGGAAGTTTCATATACTACACAAACTATGTTCCATATACCAAAGCAGATTATATCATGATAATATCCAGCAACCAAGAATTTTAAATGCTCTAAGTTGCTATAACCAAACATACTAATGCAGCAAGAGACGTACTTGTGCCAAAGGGGATATTCGAGGACTGATGCCACCCTCACGTTCCATATGAGCAATAGTGCATGCTATCCTTAGTTCTCTAGACAAGAAATCCGAAAGATAAAACCACGAGAAACTAATTAGACATTCTAAAGATTTAACACAAAAAAGTAATTATGTATTTCATTGTCTATTAAAGATGTGAGTAATTGGATCCAAAATAGACGGATAATACTAACTTTAAAGTCTCTCCACCAAGGATAGCTGCGAGAAACAGACCGTCGGGCTTCAATGCCAATCGACACTGTCCCAATAGAAAATGATATTTACCATTTATCAACAATTAGTGAGAACAGCATATACAGACTGTCCATTCTATGACAGATGAAAGGACGAAAAGCACTAGAACCAAAGACAGGAAAGGCCGTCACCATGGGAAAAAAAATACCTGTATCATGGCTCCAGGAAGATCATTTGTCCAATGTAGCCCCAAACAACTGATTACCAATTCTAAAGAGCTTCGAAAGGACCAAGAATGATAGCAGTGGTTAACAAATAGATCTACTCATGAATTATATATATATATATATATATATATATATATATATATATATATATATATATATATATATATATATATATATATATATATATATATATTTGTGCATTACTTCACGACAAAAGTACGTCTGAATGCTTGAAAAGAGAAATATCCATACTTTTCTTTTATAGGAAGAAATTCTTCATCTCCAACCACATATGCAGTCTCTGGGTTTCCAGTTGGGACATCAGTGTCCTTCAAATGCTTAACCATGTCTATTGACATATCCATCATGATAAGCTTTTCTATACCACCTGGAATCAATAACTGTTATAGTAGGAAAAAGAACCTTCAAAAACGTTGCTGTCTCAGCAGTTTGCCAAATATCCAATTTCAGACATTTTGAAAGCATGGCAGGACCAAGAACTATGCTAATTGTGTTTCCATGTATGTAAGCAACTGAAGGTCATGCAATAACAATAGTTATCATTAAGTATCACATAGAAATCAATGTATACCAGATGCAAGCAATCAAATGAAATAGGTGTAAGTCAAAAATACCACTTCCTTTATGATACTATAGACTTATTCATAGCTTCTAAAAAGTACTGACTCAAAGGGTCATACTAAGGTTCAAAATCTTGGAATTACTGTGGATATCGGTAGCGGTACTAGTATTGCTTGATAGTATAAAAACCGATATTTAATTATTCGACATAAAACTTTTCTGGACCGATATCCATATTTAAACATCGTTGCTCCATGACTTATGAGTTCAGAATCAATAATATTAGGCATCCCATATCGTAAATATCAAAAAAATCAGAAAATATCGGATGCATATTGTACAATATAATGTATATTAGGTAGCACAAAATCCAATATGATATTTTTAAAATATATCACTATCGACCGATATTTCAAACCTAAAGTCCTACAAGACATGTGAATATGTAAGGAGCAAGATTTGTTAACAAGCAATCAACCTAACCATGATAGTTCAAACTTCGAAGCATACATATGCTTCAAATGAAGCTTTTAAGTATCAGCAAATACTTGGTCATATCATATTGTTTGAAATTCCAGGTATCCAATAAGATATAAACCAACTGATACCACTATCGCATTAGAAGCTCGATATTGTAGGATATTTAACTCATACCCATGGGCCGTAAAGAAGAAAAAGAAATTCTGCAATCGGCATCTGGCATAGGAAGAATACATTAATTCTCAACAAGTAGCGATAGCACATGAAAAAGTTCCAAACAAAAATAGTTGAAATTTGAGAGAAAATAGTGATAAATTCGTGAAGAAACAACAAATTCATGTTATAAAAACAGGAGATAGTCTAAAAAATCAATAAGAAAACTGAAAAAAGAAACCTAACTGTAGTGAAATTCAAATTCAAAATTAAGCAGAAAATAGCAAATCCGATGTTGGGGCTTGTTGCCAAAGCTCGATGGTGGTTGTTAAAGCTTGACCATTATTGAAGAGTGATGGTTAGTGTCGGAGGTCTTCCAAATGACGAAATTGTGTGAACAATAGAGAAGCTCAAGCAACAAGGAGATTTCTGCAGGCAATACAGGATCTCAAGCAAGGACCGAGCATGTAGATGCAAGAAAGTATGCCAGTTTATTTTTTCTTTTTGGAGATTAGTGCACAAGATCAAGACAGTTTCCACCTCCAAATGCCTCCATTCTAAGATCCGTCAAGAGAAACAAATTCTTGTTTATATTTTCACATCCCTAATCAACCAACATCGATCGAATTTATCATTTCTATGACTCCACATCCCATCCTCGTTAACTTAAAGGGAAGGGAAATAAAGAAGAAAAAGAAAAGAACTTTTACACGTAACATTACCATCTGATTTGTGCACTCTCCTTTTGAGAGTGACTTAAATACCAAGTAGGTTGACAAAATACATTGTGAAAGTTAGGCTAATTTTGAAGAACAGTTACACAATTGCAACTTAAAGTCTAGTACTGTTCTAAATATTGGCCAGTATGCTTGATGTAGTCCCCGATATATCCGTTTTCGGGAACAATCGCAATGACACCATGAAAAAAAGAACATTATTTGTGCACATATTGGCCAATATTAAAAATATCACGCGAGAATCGAGATATCATCTTGATAAATCAGGCAATACAATTTTTTTTTATTTTAATTGGTAGAACATGTTTGGACTCGATTGTCATACACATAGTCATCCTTACGTATAAAAAAGAAGCTTAATTCCTTCAATTTTGCCTTTAATCAATCAGATTTCCACATTACCATGAAAAAATTGCAGAGAAAATCTCTCTAACGCCACTAGAGAGCTAAAAAAAGAGAAAAATCTACTCTAAAGAGCTTCTTCAGCTTCTTTGTACGATATTCTAGACTTCAAAGTCCTTTTGTTTTAGCTTCTACGTTTCATATTCCTTCTTCTTTCCTTCTTACCGCTGGTCTTGTTTCTATTAGTCACCTCCGTTGTCATTACTACTGCCATCATAATTGATACTAAAATTGTTATCACTAACAGTCTCTTAATCTCGATTGTGCCCATCTCTTAACCTCAATTATTTTGTAATTTCGAACTTATGATTGAATATGTTCATAATTTATTCTAAGAGTTTTTTTTTTTATAATGTACCCTCTAATATTTAGAAAAGTAATCTCACAATGTTTGTATTTTCCAATTACCCTCCAAACGATATGAGACGATTAAAATACCAATAAAAAAAAAGGAATATTCTCCTCTTTTCTGTTAGATGAAATAATTGTCCCATCTTAAGTCCTAAACTACTCCTACCCTTCTTCCTCTTCTCACTCCTAATACAAACTAACCTAAACCACTCTGCTCTCTCTCATCAATGGCTCCGTCTTCTTGCCTCCAGCCTTCCACCTCTTTCCTCCTCTCTCACCCACCTCTCTTTGTTGCCTTGACTCTGTCTGCTCTCTTCTCTTTTTCCTTCTCTTTAATATTGATTTAAAAGAAGAAAAAGCTTTTTTTTTTTTTTCTTATGATTGTAGTTGATGATGTTGATAATATCAAATCATTGTTGTTGAA